>JAJJWW010015094.1:0-368726 GCA_023531295.1 Papaver armeniacum
AAGTGATGTGACTCAATAATGTTGTAGAAAGTGGTAGTAAGGTTGTCGTTCACTCGGACTTGATGAGATTGATTTTTAAGAATTAATAAAAGAAAATAATAAAAATACAGAATATATACAATTTATGTCACAAGACGGAGAGATGTCTTTGGGACTCGAGGATTCGGCCAAACTCATAACAAAAGGTTCAATTTATTTATTCTCAACAATTAAAGCTCAATAAACAAAATAACACCGACTCTTATTTTGCCAAGGTAGACTCTCAAAAGATTAATTGTATCCCTAAGCATAGATTATCTAAACAAAGCATAACCTATCTAATTGAATAACAACCAATTTAATCAAATCATAATTCTATTTTAATTAGTGCAAAAGTCAAATAAAGAATTAATTAATAATTACCCATGTATGAAATTTGTCTTCTCCGTCGTCCCGGTGATGGGTTCTAGCTCATCATGTTGGAAACACGCTCAAAATCCATTTTTATTGCTCAAAGGAGGTGTACAAATGATGAAATGGAGAAAATAATGAAAATCGAGTGTTTGCAACGATTATACGTGTTGCAAATCCGTTACAAGGAATGATAAAACCGTTACTTCTTTTTAACCGCCCCCTCCGTATTACGACCCTCGGTTAAGTGTCGTGAGACACCGTAGAAGAACGAGCGCCTCTTGGTAGTCCGTTCTTCGTGTTCTTAGCAGCGAGAGCGGCAGAGAGAATAACTCGCAACTCGATTTTCTTAGCTCTGTAGCGTTCCAAATCCTCCCAAACTCTCCGTACCTTCTCTACTCGACCCAAAGACCTATTTATATCCCAGGAAGAAGAAGAATATCACGTCAATTAATCCGGAATCATCCTCACTTACTCTGCCAGATACGGGAATATTTTCTTCCCTTTTTCTTCTCCTGCACGCGTCTTCCGGATGAAAACTCTCCATAATTAATTCTACACGCACTTGGTTGATGCTCGAGTCAATAATCAAGCACATAACACGTTCAAAAAACTTCAAAACCCAAGCGACCCGTGTACGTGTAAGTTTGCTCTGTTTGTTTCTCGCGGCAATTCTAGCCAAATTTAGTTTATCTAATCGACCCATAACAACCCCGTTATGCTTTAACGAGTCATCCCATGAAATTTTAAGCGATTGAATCGCATTATAGCCCCTCCAAATGACGAAACAACATCGCAGTAGTCACACCATTTTCCCCCAAAACCAAATTTCAAATGGAGGGGATGAAGTGCAGATCCAAAACATGGGCGCCTTTATCAGCTGGGGTGCACAGGGTGCCCTTATCCAAATTGAGGGTGCCTTTATCACTTTTCTCCCGGGGTCCAAATAACACTTTTTGAGCAACTTTTTCCACACAAATGTTTTTCTCAAAAAACACCTACACACACATAAAAACACCAAAATTAAACGAAATCGAGACCAACAATAGAGACAATGAGGACAATTCATACACAAAAATGTGTCTATCAAATACCCCCAAACTTATTATTTGCTAGTCCTCGAGCAAATTTATTCTAGAAAATAAAAATCATTTGAACCCCTAGGTGGCCCTAGTGGCGGAGTGTTGTCTCCGGAGGGTTTGCAGAGGTGTACCCACAAAACCTTTACTCAGGACCCTAGATATCTAGGCGAGAACCTTGGAAGGCACTAAAGAATCTCCTTGGTTGGTATACTTATTGACTATAGGAGGAAGTACCCGATGCGAAATTCCAATTCTTTGTACACGAGTTTGCACTCAAGCATACTAAAATTCATATATAAGTCACAGAGCTCTACTCGAGATAGTCGCACTATGGACATCAATACCCGGAGTCAAAACTAATCACATGGATAGATCAAGAAGATGGATATAGAGAAAAACATAGATGGTTTTGATGTTTACTAAGTGATTTTGTGTTTCCCATATACGTCTGAAGGCCTCCGCCAAAATGAACCTATCCTAATGGATTGAGATACTAGTCTGACTAATATCAACACACTGGCATATACAAGGGAACCAGTGGTCGATAATCCTAAATCTAGGTCAACACAACTGGCATATACAAGGGTTCCAGTGGTCGACTTTATTGAATTTATTCCGGTTGGTCTGATGGTCTGGTCTCTCTTTCTTTTTTTTTTTTTTCACTTTTTTCACTTTTTTTTTTCTTTTATTTTTTTCTTTTTTTTTTTTTTTTTTTTTTTTTTTTTGGTATCTCAATCACTCTAATTCACCCTAGCATCGGTAACAACTTGATTCGTGGGCCCCACCTAATCACTTAGAGAAACATAGTTTAAAAACGAAACAAAATAAAAATAAGTGAAAAGGACTCAACGAGATTGGTGAAACTATCATGTTATTTCTAACACCTGAACTCGTGCTTTTATGAATAGACTCTTTAGATGTTGCCATCTAATCCAGTTAGTTCTCAACTCCTACAACCAAAATGCTTCCATCCACTTAGATTGGTTAGTGCCATCCTTAATACGCATAAATTTCTAGTCTCTGAAGTTTATTTATTGCAACTAAAAAGTTTCTCCCATACCCCAAACTTAAATCTAACATTGTCCTCAATGTTTAAAGATGAAATTAAAAGCATGAACAAGGAGAAACACATTTACCATTTGAAGTAAAAGAGTTAAGGAAAGATATTACCGTGTTGCAAGAGCATGGGTTACCTCCCAAGAAGTGCTAAGTTTAAAGTCTTGACCAGACATTGGAAAGGGTTAGTCACCTCGAAGAATCATATAGCAAGAACTTGGGAATAATCATGGGTCATCTGGATCAAAAAGTGCTAACCACAAGAAGAGGAGAGCAGACAGGAAGATATCCAACACACCCTTATCCATTTTTTTGTTTAAGACAACTACATCTAGTTGTGGTTCGGGTTCAGGTTCTATAAAAGGGTCTAGATAACATATTTTCATGGGTTGCGTTTCCTTATGAGTTAGATCCGAATGTTAAAGGTTCTAGAGTCCTGAAAAACTCAAATAAAAACTTAGAAGCACATAATAATAACTGAATAATTGAGGATCTTCTAAGTCAATCAGTTTTGACTTTGGTGGTGACCACAATAAGATTGGTGGTCTTCCTTAAGCAAATGTGTCGACCCTAATATCCTAAAGTAATTAGGTTTAGTCTCAAAACTTAATAAATGACACATCCGAAACTTATACGTTCCCACAATTGAAAGGAAGGTTTTTGGTGGGAAAACAAAGTCAATCGTGGTATCACGGCTTGGTTAACCACATCAACCAGAGGATGGGTTTGAACAACTGAACTTCTTTATGGACACAACTAGGTTAGGAAAAAGTGTATGAAGATAATCTTTTAAAATGGTTTGAGGCACATATGTCAAGTCCCAAGTTAGGGACCTTTCTAAGAGTTAAGGCACATGGAGAATGATAATCACCCCCAAACTTAGAGTTTCCAGTGTCTCTAGAAAGACTAGTCACAACTTCCCTAATTTCAAGGTCATCTGATTCCTGAAAATGGTCCATTGATTCTTCTAAGTCAGGTACATCCTCACTCATCTCTACGAGTTCATTTTCTTTTTCTAAGTCTATTGTTTTTAAATCGCTAGACTCAAAATATACTCGTTCCTCTAAACCATCATTGGCTTCGTAATCAAAAGGAAATACTACATCGTCTAAAACGGGGGTATCTCTAGTCAAATCCTCGTTCTTTTGAATAGGTGAATAATTATTAAAATTATTTGGATTTAAACTAGAAATATTATCGTTATAAAGCTCAATTGGGGTAACAATTTCCTGATCACTATGCCTATTTATTTCAAATTCTTCATCAACACTATCCTCATCATAATCATTATAATAATATGAAAATGGTTGAACCTCATCTAGACAAGTAGTGTTACCAATTTTATCCTCGTCATCTTGATTATGTAAATAACTATCCTCATTTTCAGGGGTACTATTGGAAATACTAAGATTATCTCGAGCAGTTCCGTTCTGGGCCTCAAACAAAAGCTTTCGAATCGACTCATATGACTTCATTATGGTATCGTGACTCGACTCACATGACTTCTTTAATGTATCGTGACTCGACTCACATGACTTCCTTATTGAATCTAGGAAAGAAATTTCACTCGTTGCATTGCTTTCATCCATAACTAAGTTATTCATTTACGCAAACTTACGTGTCGTCTCGGCTAACTTACGTGTTGACTCTATTAGAGAGGAATTTTGCTCGTACAACCGGGTGGCGTGTGGATAGTAATTGGGCTCACCATGGTATGACCCATAACCTTCAAAAGATTGGCGTTCCCAACCACTATTCACATTATGGTCATAAAAAGAGGAATGTCCATATTGTTTTGTTGGATAATCATTGTATTGGCTGTTATAATACCATTTGACATCCTAACCGCAAGGGAATTCTACACAAACACAAACAAGGTGACTAAGACCAAAACAAATCTACCGATTTCTAGCAAACAAAAAGCATGATGGCTCCACTTAGATTGTTTTCTAGACCAGCTTCTAATCCTTCGAAAGGGAATTCGTTACAATCTGAGCAAACCCCTGGGAATCAATCCGAGTTTAAGTAAGTTGAATAGAGGCGAGGAAGCTGCGTGGAGCTTTGATACCCAAGGCCTCACCGCATTACAAGGCGGGCGCGATCACGCATTCAACTCACGAAACCATCATGAACTTCGAAGTATGCTCACAAGAGTAACCAATATTTTCGAACGACTTTCCTATTAAGCTCGTTACCCTATAGGTCTCGTTCTAGTCAAAATTTTAGGCTTAGGTTCGTGTTTGGTTTCGTTTTCCTAAGGCGGGCAAGAAGAGAACGGTGATGAAATCCGAACCCTTATCTTATATGGCCAGTCCTTGCCCTTTACTAGGAATTTCATGACCGTTTTCAATACCTCAACATATATGCATACAAAATCATCAAGTAAACCCGTTGTGATGTGGGATTCGCGGGTGTTTAGAATTCTTACCTCCCGTTCCAGGATGGGGATGAACCGTTGAAGTCGACTCGGGCCACGACTCCTATGTCATGTACGAACCCGAGGGGCCGAGACGATATCGTAATCGTCGTCCTTCCCTGTGCAGTTTATATTTAAATAACCTTCCTTAGGGTTTAAAAAAAAAAAATGTCCAAAAGTCCAAAAATAAAGTCCAAAATTAAGAAGTCCAAAAAAAATAAAAATAAAAGTTACAAAAATAATTACCTAATTAAATTTTATAAAAAAAAAAAAAAAAAAAAAAAAAAAAAAAATTAATTACACTATATACAAAATTTTTCTTCTTCACTTCGTTCGGATCTCTCTTTTCTTTCCTATTTTGGACTTTCTCTTTTTCTTTCGCTCCGCTCCAAATCTGAAAGCAAACAGAAATACCAAAACGCGTAAAAAAGAACAAAAATAATAAAAAGAAAAATAAAACCTAAAAAACAAATATATACACAAGTCCGCGTCGGCGGCGCCAAAAATTGATGTGACTCAATAATGTTGTAGAAAGTGGTAGTAAGGTTGTCGTTCACTCGGACTTGATGAGATTGATTTTTAAGAATTAATAAAAGAAAATAATAAAAATACAGAATATATACAACTTATGTCACAAGACGAGAGATGTCTTTGGGACTCGGGATTCGGCCAAACTCATAACAAAAGGTTTAATTTATTTATTCTCAACAATTAAAGCTCAATAAACAAAATAACACCGACTCTTATTTTTGCCAAGGTAGACTCTCAAAAGATTAATTGTATCCCTAAGCATAGATTATCTAAACAAAGCATAACCTATCTAATTGAATAACAACCAATTTAATCAAATCATAATTCTATTTTAATTAGTGCAAAAGTCAAATAAAGAATTAATTAATAATTACCCATGTATGAAATTTGTCTTCCTCCGTCGTCCCAGTGATGGGTTCTAGCTCATCATGTTGGAAACACGCTCAAAATCCATTTTTATTGCTCAAAGGAGGTGTACAAATGATGAAATGGAGAAAATAATGAAAATCGAGTGTTTGCAATGATTATACGTGTTAAGGTAAACTGTTACAAGGAATGATAAAACCGTTACTTCTTTTGATCTGCCCCCTCCGTATTACGACCCTCGGTTAAGTGTCGTAGACATCTTTGTAGAAGAACACTGCCTCTGGTAGTCCGTTCTTCGTGTTCTTGGTGCAGCAGCAGCAGCAGAGAATAACTCTGCAACTCGATTTTTCTTGGCTCTGTAGCGTTCCAAATCCTCCCAAACTCTCCGTACCTTCTCTACTCGACCCCAGCACCTATTTATATCCCAACTGAAGAAGAATATCACGTCAATTAATCCGGAATCATCCTCACTTACTCTGCCAGATACGGGAATATTTTCTTCCCTTTTTCTTCTCCTGCACGCGTCTTCCAGATGAAAACTCTCCATAATTAATTCCTACACGCACTTGGTTGATGCTCGAGTCAATAATCAAGCACATAACACGTTCAAAAAACTTCAAAACCCAAGCAGACCCGTGTACGTGTAAGTTTGCTCTGTTTGTTTCTCGCGGCAATTCTAGCCAAATTTAGCTGTCTAATCGACCCATAACAACCCTGTTATGCTCTAACAGGTCATCCCATGAAATTTTAGCGATTGAATCGCATTATAGCCCCTCCAAATGACGAAAACAACATCCGCCATTAGTCACACCATTTTCCCGCCAAAACCAAATTTCAAATGGAGGGGATGAAGTGCCCCGATCCAAAACATGGGCGCCTTTATCAGGTGGGGTGCACAGGGTGCCCTTATCCAAATTGAGGGTGCCTTTATCACTTTTCTCCCGGGGTCCAAATAACACTTTTTGAGCAACTTTTTCCACACAAATGTATTTCTCCAAAAACACCTACACACATAAAAACACCAAAATTAGTACAGAAATCGAGACCAACAATAGAGACAATGAGGACAATTCATACACAAAAATGTGTCTATCAGCAAGCTTGAACTCGAGTGGGACTAAGATTATTGAGTTTGCAGCTGATAAAATACATTGGCAGTGAACAGGGATGGAGATGAAGACTGCTCGAGAAGAGCTAGTGGTGATGAGCTCGAGTTTGAGGAGTACGAGGCGGAATGATCGATCGCTTTGTTATTAATGGAAATGAGGAGTATTTGATGGTCAAGAGTAATGATGACAGCAATGTCGGTAAAGTTACGGCAATGGAATCGGTGGTTAGCCGAGAGAATGAGTTAGTCTCGAGTGAAACCGAGAATAATGAATGACGATGGGGTTGACTGGTGATCGACGGAAGGAGTACGTAAGCTTGATGATTGTGAACACGGAAATCACATAGGTATCCACGTGTTCACAAACAATCTCAGCGTGAATTGAATATACGCATTAAAGTGTGAATATAGCATAAAATACATAGGTAGATGTTAATTCATTGATTCCAAACCCCGCGGGTTTGTCATGATCTCATCCACATCCAAAATGGTAGATCTAAGAAGTGAACACATAAATAAAGATACATGAATGCTAAACGTAAAGGAGACAATGATTTACGTGGTTCAGCACTAAGGCCTACATCCACGGGTCTGGGGATATTCACTATGAAGTAATGGTTACAAGAATAGTCGCTAGACTTTGTGTTCATCAAACCCGCAGGTTGATGCTCATACTTACTTCTCACTGATTTCTCTCCTATACCCTAGTTCTCTCCCAATGTTCCTCCTCCTCTCTCCTGTTTGGAAGGGACATATATATAGCTAATTTAAGTGGGTCCACTGGAAAAGAGCTGTTGAAGTCTTATCTTCTTGTGCTCTGTGCATAGTCCACGGATTTCCTTATCATTCCGCGCCTTCTATAATTCCTATGTTCATTACGCTGACCAACCCCCGCTCTCTTCGTTGGTCATCTGACACGTGCCCTCTGAGCAGCACTAAATGCGAGTGGTTGGGGCGGTACAGTCTGCGCCAGGCGGTGTCAGTCTTCCCTTGTCACGTCTGTGTCAGTTGGACTTTCCCAGTAGTTGATTATACCTCACCTCGTGATGAGGTAAAGTGTAGCGAGTAGCTCTTTGGTGTTACGTGGGGATACCTTCCTTTGATGCTCCTTCATCTTCGACCGTTGAACTTGACAGATGGCACGCCGTCTAGATCCTATGGATGCCCCTACGTGTCATCCACTTTTATGACGTGGCCTCCACGTGGGCTTTGCTAGTACACGAGGTGAGGGAGATAAATAAGTGTACTTACAATTTGCCCCTCTTCTTGTATTGGGCGCTTGACTTTAGTTGAAAGAAGAACCGTGTGGTACGTTTTTTATCTCTCTCTTCATAACTTCTCCTAAAAGGATTTATCTGCATTTATTGTGCACGTTTCCCATATCCGGCACTAAATGCCCCTTGGGTAGCGGACGGTTTCTTTTGGTCCTATAAAAAAGAAGAGAATGAAGGAATGTGAATTAAATTCACATTCTCTGTTTATTCTCTGCCTACTTTGTTCTTCGTCTTCTTAACTTCTTCTGCCACCATTACTGCTGCCTTGTTCGTTGTTCTTTTGCCCGTCATTCTTTCTTGTTGCCATTGCTTTACTTATTGAAGTTCAGGTAGGATTTTTTACTTTGTTTACTCGCCATTTCTACCCCTGTTGAGTTCTTGATTTTCTGGTGATGAATCATGATGGGTTTCAATCTTATGTATATCATGGAATTTGAAAGTTGACGCCGCTGAGCCGTGTGTTTTGCCGGCCACGTTTTGATTCTCTTTTTCTTCTTTTGAGTTTGAGTAATAGCTTGAGAACTTAAATGGTTGTAGATGAAATCTAGGGTTTTCTTCACGTTTGCTGCTGTTCTTGAGATTTTCTTGTTTTTCGATCTTCATTGACTCTGATTTGCACTTCTATTTGTGTTTGTGTCCATAGATATGTCCGATCGTCCGCGGGTTCCTTATCAAACTCCTCCGTCAAGTCCTCATAGATCTCCTCGGAGAGATTCCAATATTAGGGGCGGAACTTCGCCTCCTCCTACTCAGGGTGGTCCTCGGGATAGACGAACGTCCTCGTCCTCTGGTCAGAGGCCTTCGCTCAAAAGAGGTGATCCGCCGCAGGGGTCTAGATACGCCGTGACTCGTCCTAGAGATGGGTCTCCTAAGAAACAGCAAAATCCGCGCACTGATCTTCTAGATGTGCGGCCTCTCCGCACCATGCCTCCACCGCGGACTAATCTTCCTTCGTCTCCACCTTTGCCTAGTTCAGGCAAGTCAACTAAGAATCAGCCTCCGAAGAGGAAGGCTACGGAGATAGAATCTTCGGGAGATGTAGTTCCTCCTAAGAAGAAGGTAGCGGGTTTTGCGGAAGATGCTACGGGGGACGCTTACGAGGATGACTCTGCTGTTACTTTTCGTCCTTTACCTTTGGGTAACAAGAAGTTCACTTTCATACACATCGATCTTGAAGCCTTCAAATTGAAACACGGTCTTCAGCACTTCCAAGTGCGCTTTTATGCCCCTGATAAAGATATAACCTATGAGATGGTTACCAATTATCGATACGATGCCTTTCATTTATTGACGACCGTGGGTGCTTTCGAGGCTGGTTTGATGTTGCCTTTGTATAAAGTCTGGTGATGATTTCTACTACGGGTCTTGTCTAGCCGCGATCTTTTGCTAAGAAGAGTCATAATCGTGGGGTGCAGCAGTTGACAGGAAATTATCTTCGCCATCTCCGAGAATGCTATCTTCGTAGCAAAGGGCAAACGATGATGACCTGCTATACCCCCAAATTAGAAGAGGAGAAAGGGTGGTATACTCCTGAAAATTTCAACAAGTCCTTTGGAGATTATGTTAATAGGAAGACACGTAAGCCGTGGTCTGTGAGTCTGCGGAATATTGCTCCTGTTAAGGGGGAAATTCGCCTTTTGAGCGAGGTAAGTGATTCTAAGATGGCGAGGATTCACAGTGCTTGAAGGTCTTCCTATTCCTGGCGATGAGAGAATTAAGCGTGATCATGACTATGAGTGGTCTTCCACTTTGTTCTTGAAGTTGTTGGTCCGTGGGTCTATGGTTGGGTCCCGGACCCCATGGTTGGCAAACCTCATTGTTGACAGTTCTTATCGCGAAGCCTCTCCTTCTCGTTATGCCCATTCTGCCCTTGGCAGATGAGTTTTGAAGGTATGGATTTTGCTTACAATCGTGATGTTGATGATGCGGAAGACGAAGATATCTCCGATGCTAACCCTCCTCATGAGTACTAATATTGCTAAGGTGTGTTGTTTGTTTTCTACGTATATATGCCCCTTCGTTTTCTTAAGTAATGTTGATTATGCTAAGGAAAGGAGATACAAATGGCTCTTTTATCATTGTCTCTTTATCATTATGTTTCTTTATCATTATGTCTCGCAGTGCTTAGAAAGAAAAGATCAATCCCAATCAATCGTCAAATTCTCCCACCGAAGATTCTACGCACTTCGAGGATGTGAACAGTCTAGTGAATGGTGACGAGGATGTTTCCGATAAGGAAGAGCGGATTGAGACTTCTCCGCCCTTTCAAGAAGGAAATAGTGTTCTTTGGTGGGGGCGTCGGTGGAGGTGATGGTGATCGGGCCACTTTGGTGGTGGTAGTGGTGATCGGGCCCCTGGTGGTGGTGGTGATGTGGTGGTGGTGATGTCGGGGGCTTCTAAGTCAAGTGGGGCCGCGGGTATTGAGGTTGGTGAAAATCTGGTCGCGGAGGACGGTGGCATTGGCCTGCAGCGGGCCGTTGTAGACAAGGGCAAGGGAGTTGCTCTTGGTAGTAGTGACAAGGATGGGGATGCTTACTGTGAGTTCTCCTTTGGTAAGGTTTTATCCGGGGAACAATCTTTTGACATGGACGCAGCTATGGGGCTTGTCTCGGATTTCAATCTGCTTCCAGCTGGTGATGACTGGGATGTTCTTCAAGGTAGCTGCGGAGGTGGGTCAGCACGCGGATCTGATGCTGAGGTTTTGGCGGTTCATCCAGAGGGTTTTGTTGGCACTTCCTCCGCTGCTAGCGGGGCTTTGGTGCAAGGTAATACTGGTGCTTTACTTGGTGGGAAGCCCTCAGATTCTTCCTCAGATGATTTCTCGCGATCCTTGATCGCGGATGGCGATGATGCTATTTTGGCTTGGCTTAAAAAGAAGGACTTGCTTGTCGTGTCGCATCCCGCCTTTTTGTGATTGAAGGGGAAAAGAGTTCGGACTCTTTTACTCGCAGGCATATGGAGCTAACCTCGAGGAGGTGGTAGATGAAGAGTGGGACAAGAATCTTGTGGCGGCGGGATTGATCTCGTGGTGAATCCTCCTCTCTCTCATTCTTTGGTATGATAGCTATTGCTGATGGGTACCAGTACAATTATCCCCAGCAGCGGTTATTGGAGGTTTGTCCTGCTCTCTCTAACCCTGATTTTACTTAGGTGTGTTATGTGAACTAATTTCCCTTTTTGATCGATAGATGATGAGGAGTGAGTATTGCAACCATAATCTTTATCGGCTCTTCAAGGCTAAGTCTCTCAAGCTAGAAGCGAAACTCCGCCATCGTGAAGAGATGCTTTCGAGTGTTGAAGCTGCGGCCTCTGCTAAAGATAAGGAAATAGCAAAGCTGAAGGGTCTGCTTAAGCGCAAGGAACAACAGGACGTGGAAGAGGCAAAGCTGCGTTCTGAGTTAGCTTCGGTCAAGGGCAGGTTAGAGGTGGATGAGAAGAATTCTTCATCTATTTCAGGTCTGCGTCTCCTCCTCTTTGATTATTAGATGTTCCTTATATGTTCTGAGTTATCTTCTTCTTCCCTCCTCCTCCATTTGTACTATCTTCAGTGGGTGGAATCCCTGAGTTGATGTGGCTTCGGGGTGAGAGAATTCGTCAAAAAGGTCGTATTGCTGAGTTAGTTGAAAAACTCAAGAGTGAATCAGCGAAATGGAATGCTCGCGCGGATGTCCATAATGCTATGGCCGAAGAATGGCGTAAGAAAAAGTTTTACTTGGTAGATCTGCAAAACCAAAACAACCATGACCGTCATTTATTCAACGGGGCTCTTTTATGGACGCGGGATAATCTTGAGAAAGCCCGCGGCCAGATTTCCACTCTAGAAGTTAAGCTTAATGTCATGGAAGAAGAACTGCGGCAAGCGCGTTCTTCTCATCCCTCAGATGTGCGGGCTTATATGCAACGTCTTGCTAAGGAAAGAGATGACGCTAGGGCGGAATCTGGCGCTCTTAGTAGTGCCTTATCCGCGTCTCGAGCTGATGTGGCCCGTCAGGTTGAGTATGAGAAAAACTTAGAGGTGACTATGTATCGTCTTAACAAGGGTTTGGAATCGAAGAATGATGAGGTTAACCGATATCATCATTCGAACTCAATGCTTCGAGATGACCTAAGCGCGAGTCAGTATGCTCATAATCTTCTGCAGGTAGATTATGATAGGTTATCAAATCAATATGATTATGCCGCAGAAGCACGGGACTCCGCGGTTTACCATTGTGAAGGTATACGTCTTTGTCATCGAGTGTGCTTTGTGTTGTATTTGTTATAATTCTGTCCTTTTCTAATATCCATGAGCTCCAACTGACTTCGAGTGCGGATGGCAAGTTTGCCGAAGCTCAGGTTAAGGTAGTTCAATTGGAGGGCCAAGTCAATTACCATCGTGGTCTGGCCTTGTCTCAGGAGGAAGCGCTGAAGCAAGCCGATGAAAAGGTGGGCCATCTTTCTACTTCCCTAAATCAGGCTGAGATGAAGAGTGTAGCTATAGGCTTCGTGGCTCGTAAGCAGTTGGCAGAAGAGATTAACAGGACTCTTGGTGAGATTGAGTTGGATCTCAAGAAGAACCATGGACTAACCAAGAATTATACTCGTCGTCCCGTGCCCGTGCTCCCTTCAGGTTCCTCTGGCCCTTCCTCTGGTGGTAGTGTTCCTTCGTCTTTGAAGGATAAACCCGCGGATAATGCTCCTTCTCAGTAGATCATAGCTAGTATGCTAGGGATTGATCTCAGTTGCTTAGCCTTCTTGGCGTTTTTGCTGCTTTTCTTGCTAGGTTTGTAATCAACTGCTGTGTACTAGATCAAACTTTAGTGTTTAAATCTGAATTTGTATTTTGTTGAATTCGCATCTATTGGCTTTATAAATCAAGTTAATATAACGAGTAATTCCGTAGTGTTTGTAATCCAAGGATGTTGATCTTTGGAATTTGAGAAAGTGGAATTTGAGGAAGTGTATTGTTCGTGCAATTCCGTAGGTTGATATCCTCGGATTTGTCTTGTGACCTGTCACCCCGTCCAGCTAATTCCTTGGCCAGAGGATTTCTGAACGGTGGGGGTCTGGCCGACGTTCAAGGATATATTCCGTTGAGTTCGCGGCTTATAATATTGCTCGGATATCTCGTTCTGGGGGAAGTCACCCCCTGGTCATACACTTATAGACACTTATGGGGGAGTTCCGAGAGATTGCATGTGTATGCTTTGCGCGGGATATTGCATTGGGTATGATCCACGCTTTGTGCGGGACATTCCCCGGTATATTGCAGTGGGTATGATCCACGCTTTGTGCGGGACATTCCTCTTATTAAAGTATAATGCAAGTTCTTAATAATAGTAACTGCACAATGATTTATGTGGTTCAGCCCTAAGGCCTACGTCCACGGGGTAATGATAGTGTCGATATTTTATTAAGATGTGGCATGGTTTTCAATGTACATTCATATTTCGTTCTTTTGTTGATCTCCCTATGTACAGATGGGTATGTGAGTGGTATATACGTGTGTCCCATGTGGTATTGGTTGTGGGTATTGAATAAATTGAAATGCGTGTGGGTAATGAGTAGAATATGACACTTGAAGATGAAAGCTTGGATTGATTGAAAAATTAAGGCGCGTTACTCCTTCATCAGAGATAGAAACATGTGGACTTGTAAGTCAATTTTCTTCTTCTGAAACGCATACGCAGGTGATAGATTACGGGTAGTATGGCTTTAGATATTTGGCATTCCATGGATGCATGAGGATTTCCCCTTTCAAATTACGCAGATAGTAAGAGCCATTTCCTGCGATGTCGTGTATTACGTAGGGTCCTCCCAACGTTGGTGCTAATTTTCCCCACTTCTTTTCTGTTGGTATTGGGGAATGGTCCTTAACACATCTTGCCCTTCTACAAAATTCCTAAGTTTCACTTTTTTTATACTCTACGGCTAGCCTGCTTATTGGTAGTTTTCCATTCTTTGCGGTCGCTTCTCTCCTTTCTTCGAGATCGTCAAGCTTTTCCAACATCATGTCCGTGGTGAGGTTCTTCTCCCATGCTTCTGTCTTTGTTGTTGGTAGTAGAATTTCCGTAGGGATTACTGCTTCTGCTCCATACGTGAGTAAAAACGGAGACTCTCCTGTAGCTGATCTTCGAGTTGTCCTGTATGCCCACAGAACGTTATGTAATTGCTCACACCACCGCCCCTTGTACTCGTCTAGTTGTTTTTTTAAGGATAAGTGCCAAAGTTTTGTTTGTGGCTTCTGCTTGTCCATTGCTCTGTGGGTATATGGGGGTGGATTTGTTTTTTCGAATTTTGAGGGTGTCGAACAGCAAGTCGATATTCTTTCCTTGCAGCTGTTTACCGTTGTCGGAAACTATCTCTGCGGGGATGCCAAACCTGCAAATGATATTTTGAAAAATAAAAGTAAAGACGTCTGAATCACGAATTCTTGCCAGTGCCTTGGCTTCTACCCACTTCTTTGAAGTAATCCGTTGCCACTATTAGGAATCTTCTTTTCCCGGTCCCTGATACGAGCGGGCCCACTATGTCGATACCCCATTTTGCAAAGGGCCACGGACTGCCCACAGAGTTCAACTTTATGGATGGGGCGTGGATTCGTCTGCCAAATCTTTGACATTCCTCGCACCTTTGCGCCATTCTGGCCGCGTCTCGGATCATGGTTGGCCAGTAGTAGCCCTGTGTCTTTGCCTTATCTGCAAGGGACCTCATTCATTTGTGATTCCCGCGTCTCCTCTATGGATATCTTTCAAGATGCCATGTCCCTCGGATCGGGACAAGAGCGACGAAGTGGCCCGAGGAATGATTTTCTGTATAAGGTTCCGTCTCTTAGCTCGTACATCCCTGCTCTGGATTGTACTTTCCTAGCCTGTTTGGTGTCCTGGGGGAGTTTCCCTTCCTCAAGGAAAGAATGGATTTCGATTCTCCAATCTTCTTCCTGACTGTAATCGTCGTCCTCATCTGCTTGTCGCATGATGTCATCGTTCTGGAAGTCATCAAATATGTGCTCTCCGATATCATCGTCAGAGATATCTTCCTCCCTAGACTTGCGTTGGTTAGCCGCGCACGTCTCTTGGGGCTTGATGGATGGTTCGTACACTCTTGTTATCTTGATTGCTTTGACATCCTCGTTTTTGAGCATGGTGATATATATGCCAAGGCATCCGCGTGTCTGAGCTCCTTCTCTACGCAGATGTCGGAACTTGATTTTTGGTATTTGGGAAATCAACGTTTGCACCGAGCCATGTATGCCATTAGTGTCTCGTCGTACACATTGTATTCGTAGCCTATCCGCCGTATGATTAGTTGTGAGTCACTTGTCAACCGCACTTCTTGTATCCCCATTTCAATTATCAAGCGGAGAGCATGGACCACTCCTTCGTACTCTACGATGTTATTTGTATGGCCTTCAAATTCCAATCGAATGCGTGCACGATCCTATCCCCGCGGGTGTGGTGATGACGATGCCTATCCCCGCGCCCTCTCTATTTTTGGAGCCGTCAACAAAGACCTCCCATTGTCGTGGGTTTACCGGTTCAAGAATATTATTTGGCTCCTTTTGCTTTTCTATTTCAGGGCGCCCGCGGCCCTCCATCCTTGTATGCGCACCTCTTCTTCGTTGTCCAAAGGTAGGTCTGCTAGGAAGTCTGCTAACACTTGCGATTTCTGAGAGTGTTGAAGCTCATAGTGGATGTTGAATTGATCGAGGTACGTGCTCCATTTTGCTATGCGTCCTACCTTTCCTGCCCCTTTGAGGATGGCTTCTAAGGGTGCTCGACATGGGATACGTATGTCATGCGTTAAGAAGTACGTCCTCAGCTTTAAGGTAGACCATACGATGGCTAAAATCAGTTGTTCGATTCTTGTGTAGTTTCTTTCCGCGGAATTCAAGGTTTTGCTGACATAGTAGATTAGCTGCTCCTCCTTTGTGTGGGTCCTGACCAGTACTGCGCTTACCGCATCGTCTGTTGCTGCAATGTACAGTGCCAAGACTTCGTCAGGTCTGGTTTTCGAAGGATAGGGATCTCCGCTAGGTCTTGTTTGATGCCTAGGAAGGCTTCTTCGCATTCTGCAGTCCACTCAAATTTCGTCCCCTTCTTTAGTATGTTGAAAAAGAGTTTGCATTTATCCGAGGATCTCGAGATGAACCTTCCCAAAGCTGCTAGGGATCCATTGAGCTTTTGTACTTCTTTTAGGTTCTTTGGAGATGGCATGTCTACTATGGCTCGGATTTTTGCGGGATCTACTTCAATGCCCCTTTTTGTCACCAGGTACCCAAGGAATTTTCCGGATGTTACTCCGAAGGTGCACTTCTCCGGGTTTACATTCATATTGTGTTCTCTCATAGCTTCGAAGATGTCCCTCAGGTCTTGGTGATGGTTCTTCCTCAATCTGCTTTTTACGAGCATATCATCAACGTAGACCTCCAAGGTCCTGCCAATCCATGGCTTGAAAATAGCATCGACCATCCTTTGGTATGTTGCTCCAGCGTTCCGGAGTCCGAAAGGCATCCTCACGTAGCAATAGAGGCCGTGGGGTGTGTAAAATGCCGTATGTTGATGATCTTCTTCTGCTAAAAATAGTTGATTGTACCCGGAGTATCCGTCCATGAATGATAGCTCTTCGTATCCTTCTACTGCGTCGACTAGTTGATCAATCTTTGGGTAGTGGGTAAGCTGTCCTTGGGGCACGCTTTGTTCAAGTTGGTGAAGTCGATGCAGATTCTGACCCCACCACTCTTCTTTGGTACTATTACCATGTTAGAGATCCAAGTAGGATATTTGACTTATTTTATGAAACCAGCCTCCAACAGCTTTCAGACTCTGTTTCTCTTTGCTTTGTGATACTCCGTAGCCACCTTTCGTATCTTTTGTCTTACCAAGGGGTGTGTCGGGTTTAATGCGCAGCTCATGTTGTCTTGTCTTGGGTCTATTAGGGCATGTCGAGATAGTTTCCACGCGAAGATGTCCGCGTATTCCTTTAGTAGTTTCACAGCGAGGCTTCGCGTTCTTCGTCCATTAGAGTTCCTATCTTGATCTTTTTTGGATTCTCCTCCGTCCCTATGTTAACTTCCTTCACCGCCTCCAAGGATGTGAATGTGGGTTTTGGTTCCCCAAGGTGAGGAACTTTCTTTAATTGCTATTTGGTAGGCTCGGATTCTTTGTTTGCGAGAGCATCCTGGTTGCGATTGATGTTGATGCTTAGTGTTCCCTACGGAGTTCCCTTGGACAAGCTTTTCCCGAGATTCCTTCCAAGTATTCATCGATGGCTTTGTCTTTGGATGTTGCCTTGTTCCGAGCCCTATGGGTTCTTCTTTTCTCATCTTCTTCATTGTTGAGTTGTATTTGCATTTCCTGGCATTCCTTTGCGGAAGCTTGATCACCCTTGATCTCCATTACTCCTAGGGGAGTAGGAAACCTAAGGTATTGATGGTAGGTGGCTGCGACTCCCTTAAGCTTGTGGACCCATCTTCGTCCAATAATGGCATTGTAGGGTGAAGGCGCGTCCACCACACCGAAGCGAGTGTCAACTTTCATGGGACTGCGTCCACCGCAAAACAATATCCCAGAGATGCTTCGTAGCCGTACCATTGAACCCATAGATGGTATAGTGCGAGGTCAAGAGTTGCTTATCATTAAGCTCCATACGTTTGAAGGTATCGTAAAACAGGACATTTACGGAGCTCCCTCCATCGATGAGGATTTTCTTTATGTTGCATCCTGCGATTGGCAAGGTGAGGATCAAAGGATCATTGTGATCTTCCATGTCATCCTCAATGTCCTCGACCTCGAAGGTTAGAGGTGCGTCCATCCATTCTTCGTGATCTTCCACTTCTTTCCCGTGTAGATTGTAAAGCTCACAATAGTCTTCAAATTGCTTCCTCAATCTTTTCCCTATTTGTGCAGTTAGGGTTGGTTCTTTGCTTTCCAAGCAGGATATAGTATTCACCCAGCGATTACCCTCTGGCAATTGGACCTGTTTGCTGCGTTTGGCTATGTCTTTTTGACCTTCTCTACATATTTTTTGAGATCCCCTGCATCTATCAGCTTTTGTATCATTATCTTGAGATTTTTGCACTTCTCTGTTGTGTGCCCGTAGAAGCAGTGGAAATCACAGTACTCTTTGGATTCCTCCGAGGCCGGTGGTTGCTTCCCCTTAGACCAAGGCCAGTCTAAGTTTTCGCGGTCCTTGATCTCCTTTAAGATGCGTGAGTAGCTGGTATTGAGCTTCGTGTAGACTCGGTCTTCAAATTTTCTACCACTCCTTTTGTGGTCGTCTTTCTGATACTTTTGGTATCCGTTGGATCTGTTTGCTTGTTCCGCGGAGTTGGTCCGTGGAGGTCGTTGAGCCTGTGCTCTTGGGTTATCTCGTTGAATTTCTTCCAACCTCGCATGTTTTTCGATGATTATCCTCAAATCTCCCTCTGTGGTTGGGGTGGTACCGTGGATTTCGACAAACAATGGGCTCATCTGTCAAGTCCCCATTTTATGTGAGTTAATACTCACCACGGGGTCCACATGTCCTATGGCTTGACATATCTTGTGCCACCTATCCGTGTATTCTCGAATGGACTCCTTATATTTGATTGCAAGCGAGAAGAGCTTGTCCATCCCTGTGTTCACAACCTTGTTATACATGTAGGTGGCCAAGAACTTTTCGGTGAGCTGATCATACGAATCAATGCATCCTGGCTTGAGGTTATCAAACCAAGATAACGCGGATCCTTTCAGGCTTGAAGGGAAGTATCTGCATAGTATAGCTTCGTCATGGTCCCACCTGGCCATTACCCTGTTGTAATATCGTAGGTGGGCAGCGGGATCCGCGGACCCGTCGTAACACTCAAAGGATGGGACCAGGACATACGCGGAATGGTAGGCGTAGCCAAGCTGCCGCGCTAGTGGGGTAGTGTTGGCCTCCTTCATAACCTGTTCTAGTCTTCCACCTCCTTGCCTGGTCTTGATTTGATTGATCTCTGCTAGCATCTCTGCACGAAGACTCTCCATTGCCAAACAGTGCTCGTCCTGAATGGAAGACCGCGTCTTCCTTGTAGGTTGTGACATCGTGGCCTCCTCTTCATCATAGTAGTCTGAAGTTTCCGGATGGTAGTATGGGTCAGACCTTCTAGTGTTCCGCGCACCTCTTTGGGTATTCCTCTTTGATTGACTACCGCAGGGATGTTTTCGAGGATCATCCTCCGGTCTCTATTCTGTACCGCAGAGTTAGCCTCGTCTTGTTGATTCTCTAGCTCCGCGCTTTGGAGGATCTTCTCTCTTAATTCTTTGGTTCTCTTGGGCTAGTAAGGCCACCGCGTCCGCGTATGTCTGCTGATTCCTTTTTAGGTCTTCTAGTTGCGCCAATATTTGCGCAGATCGGGTTTGAATCTTGATTTGGCGTTCTATCAGAATCGAGCTTGTCCCTCGGGGGTCGCGGTATTGATTTCATCCACTAGCCGTATATCCGGCTCGATCATTCCGTAGGATCCTGCTTGCAGTTGTGCGTTTTGTTCATTGGTCGGCGTATCCCGTAAGGAAGGTTGGATTACCGATTCTCTGCATCGCTTCTCGAGGCTCGGTGGGCTGGTTGTAGCTGTCACTTTGGAGGCGACCACTTGAGAAGCTCCTACGTTAGGTGTAGCAGCTCTTGCCGCCGCGGCCTTCTTTGCTTCCATTGCAATGATGCCCGCATCTAAAAGTGATGTGCTTTCCGCTCCATTCTGCGTCTTGTCCCCGGCTATGAGTCCTTCACCCTTCTGTTTGCTCCTTGTTACTACTGACATAGTCCTAGGCGCCTCTTTTGAAGGTACCTTTGTCTTCCCTGTATCTTTGTTCTTTTCCATTGTAATATTCTGCAGAGAAAGCATGGAGGTAAACCGAGACAAAAAGTCCATGGGTTAGCTGTTAGTTCAAACTCGATTTCATAAGCTCGATTTCTAGTGGCAAAGAGTGTATTCAAGCTATTGGTTTAGCGAATAATATGAAAAACATAGACGGATGTGCGGAATTAATTGGAATAAGGTCCATGGGTTGTTGTTTTGCAAAAAACCCAGATCTATTGGTGGAAATTATGTGTGAAATACTAGTTAAAACATAGTTCCGTTGGTTAGAAGTTACACAACGCCCAGATCTGTTGGTAGAAAATACAATGGACATAAATATGTGCGAAAAATAGCCCAAAACACAGATCTGCTAGTTAAAGGTTGTAAAAGACCCAGATCTGCTGGTAGAAAGTACAAAGAATACAGATATGTGCGAAAAATGAGTTTAAACACAGATCTGTCTATGTTCTAAGTAAAATTTTTGAGGTAGAGGCTATAAAGTCACAGGAAAAGATAAATATGTTTCTAGCGCCATATTGTGAACACGGAAATCACATAGGCATCCACGTGTTCACAAACAATCTCAGCGTGAATTGAATATACGCATTAAAGTGTGAATATAGCATAAAATACATAGGTAGATGTTGATTCATTGATTCCAAACCCCGCGGGTTTTTCATGATCTCATCCACATCCAAAATGGTAGATTTAAGAAGTGAACACATAAATAAAGATACATGAATGCTAAACGTAAAGGAGACAATGATTTACGTGGTTCAGCACTAAGGCCTACATCCACGGGTCTGGGGATATTCACTATGAAGTAATGGTTACAAGAATAGTCGCAAGACTTTGTGTTCATCAAACCCGCAGGTTGATGCTCATACTTAGTTCTCACTGATTTCTCTCCTATACCCTAGTTCTCTCCCAATGTTCCTCCTCCTCTCTCCTGTTTGGAAGGGACATATATATAGCTAATTTAAGTGGGTCCACTGGAAAAGAGCTGTTGAAGTCTTATCTTCTTGTGCTCTGTGCATAGTCCACGGATTTCCTTATCATTCCGCGCCTTCTATAATTCCTATGTTCATTACGCTGACCAACCCCCGCTCTCTTCGTTGGTCATCTGACACGTGCCCTCTGAGCAGCACTAAATGCGAGTGGTTGGGGCGGTACAGTCTGCGCCAGGTGGTGTCAGTCTTCCCTTGTCACGTCTGTGTCAGTTGGACTTTCCCACCGTTGATTATACCTCACCTCGTGATGAGGTAAAGTGTAGCAGAGTAGCTCTTTGGTGTTACGTGGGGATACCTTCCTTTGATGCTCCTTCATCTTCGACCGTTGAACTTGACAGATGGCACGCCATCTAGATCCTATGGATGCCCCTACGTGTCATCCACTTTTATGACGTGGCCTCCACGTGGGCTTTGCTAGTACACGAAGTGAGGGAGATAAATAAGTGTACTTACAATGATGGAAGATAACTCGAGTATGGAAGTTTATGAAGATGAGGTTTCTGTTGAGAGTTGATGGTGATCGAGAATGGCGTTGTTGCTTTCTGTCATTGATGATAAAAATGGAGAGCAAGTACGAGTCTTTGAGGTGTTCGGTTCGTATGGGTTGTTGTCCTGGCCTTAGTGAAGAAGAGAAGCTCGTAATTGTTGCCAGTTCCAGCAAAGCAAAGATGGAGATTGACCGATGATGAATGGAGCAAGAACAGCGAGAGAGTTTGGTCGTGATTAAAACATAGAAGAACATGATGCAATATTGATCGATAATGGTTCATGGAAGTGTGATGATGGCAAGGATCGATAGATGGAGTTGCTGCCGATGGAGTTTGGATATTGTCTGCTGCTGCCATGATCGAGACTGTGATGTTGCAGGTGATGGCAGAGAAGAATGTAGAGTCTTGAGTTCGAAACAGAGATGTAAATGGAAGTCAGAAGGGGGTAAGCTATGGCATCTGTGAGTTGGACAGCGAGAAGTGTTTTGGTTCTACAAGGTAGTTAACGGATGGAAATTTTCAGCCGTAAAACTGTCGTGAAAGTTAGTGAAAAGACACAGGAGAACTTACGTATGGGAAGTCCCAGCCGTTATTGAAAAGAAGAACTTTAAGAAGAAACATCCAGGAGAAGTTACGGATGGAAAAGCTGGCCGTGGGAAAAGAAGAAACAAATAGGCTGTCAGTTCCGGTTAACTGACAAGCCAAAAATATAAACGGGCTGGGCTTCTTTCAGGGCTTGTACGGCACGTGACGTGGCCCATTTGGATGTGAGGATATATTTGACGTGCTTGGTTACGATTTGGCTAGTTTTGCCTACTTTTGGCAACTGTTTTTCGACCGGGATTTAAGCACGGGCGCACTTACAACTTGGGTACTATATAAGAGACTCTTCTAATATTTTTGGGAGATATCTTTTAATCTTTAATCAAGCCACTGGAGAGGAGAACTCAAGAGAAGAAAAGCTAGGGTTTGGAGCTATTTCCATCACCGTAACTATTTCTTCACCATTTTATCATTATATTAAACTCATGGGTTTTATTATTACCATGAGTAGCTAAACTTCTAGTGATTAGGGATGAATTCTAAGTTCTAGACATGATTTGAGTTATTATATAAATCTATTTTGAAGTTCTTCACATGATTATTGGTTGTTTATACTAATTAGAATATTTATGATTGATTGATAGATTGTTTAGGTGGCCAACTGAATTAATTTGTTGATTCAATCAAATGCTAGTATTGAGTTAGGAGATAATTAATAGTCGAACAATTCATACAAAAGTAGAGAACACAAGACCTTGCAGAGGGATTCTGTGTAGTAATTGTGTGTATAAACAACACTAGAAAGTGGACCTTGAGCTAAGAGTCTAACTGCTATGATCAATCTATAATTCAAAAAAGATAAAGCATTCTGACAAATTACACCTTGAGTGAGCTACTACTAGGTGGTTTAGACGAATAAGATCTGGTATTGGAGAGCTTCCGTACTCAGTGATATAAGGAATTTAGGGGATATCACTGAGCTAGCTGTTATTCCACGATTGGTAATAATCTGTGATTAATTGTATTAATGCATGAATATAATAACTTGATGACGCTTTAGTAACGAAGAAGGATTCCCTGATCATATTTCTCTCCATTGCTTGCAACTTAATTATTTTTAATTGTTTTGATTTTGCTTTAATCCAAACCAAAACCCCCAATTGTGACACTTTTGACAACTAAAACTCCCTGCTCTTCGTGGGAACGAATCTTATCTGCTACTATTTTATTCATTAGTAACGTAGAATATAAGTGAATTAATTTGTGCACCTACGACACGCATCAAATTTTGGCGCCGCTGCCGGGGAGCAGTTGGTATCTTTAGTTGATATTTCTTTTTGTTTTATTTTTAGTTTGTGATATTTGTTTTCTAGAATTTTGGTTCATGTACCTAATCTCTGGCACCGAAACAGTGGAATTACCCGAGGTGCGGCATTCAAACTCGCAAGGGAACGGTGCTACAAGCACATCAAAAGTCGCATCAAGAACTGTCTACATCAGAGATGGTGAACGGCGCAAATCCTCCACCACCTCCACCTCATGAGAGGAAGTTAGGAGAGTTGACATCTCCATGCTTAGATTCGCAACCACTGTGCATTACAATCACTAACCCAGTGGATCTGAAGTCGAATCTACTTCATCATATACCAAAGTTCAAGGGACATCCAGGTGAAAATCCAAATCGACACCTTTAACAGTTCCATAACACGATGACAAGTCTGAGGCATGCAACCCCAGACAGAGACATGCTATGCTACAAGCCTTCCCGTTCTCATTGACAGACTTAGCAGAAGAATGGTTGTATTGTCTTCCTCCAGGGAGTGTTACAACATGGATTGAGATGAAAAAGCTATTTCTGGAGAAATATTTTCCTGCTTCCAAAGCGACATCCGTTCGTAAGGAGATTAGTGGCATTCTACAGATGTCTGGGGAGTCTTTATATGAATATTGGGAAAGGTATAAGTGGTTGTTGGCAAGCTGTCCACACCATAATATATCCTCAACACTTATCATTCCATACTTCTACGAAGGATTACTTCCAGAACAGAGGAATTTGATTGATGCAGCTGCCGGTGGTTTATTTACTGAGAAGACAATCTCGCAGGCAACCAGTTTAATTGAGAGTATGGCTTCCAATGCTCAACAATTCTACACTAAAAATGACTCTAATGTCAGAAGAGTTAGCGAGATGGGAGAGTTTGCACAGTCAGAGCAACGGATGAACAACATAGAGAAGGTAGTACAACGAATTGCAACAGTGATTATTCCTACTTATGAGGAAGAGTCGGAATATGTGAATGCTGTATTTGCTAATCATAGGCCAAGGTATGATCCCTACTCTAATACTTATAATCCAGGTTGGAAAGATCACCCAAATTTCAGCTATGCAAATCAGCAAGCTGCAGCTCCGAATCCTTATGGGAGACAAAGTGGTTTTCAACAACCATAATTCCAGCCGCAACCACAACCTCAACCTCAACAACAGAACCAAAGATAAAATCTTGAGGAGATGATGAAAATGATGATGCAAAAGCAAGATGCAAATGCTCAGCGTCAAGATGCAATTATGCAAAAACAGGATATGGCTATAAAAGACTTGCAAAAACAGATGGGACAGTTGACCACATATATGAATCAACTAAAAGCACATACTTCGACAAAGTTGCCATCACAAACTTTTGTGAATCCAATAGAGAATGTTAATGCAGTGCTTTTGAGGAGTGGTAAGCAAACAGAAGAGCCAAAGCAACAAGAAAAGGTTAGTCACGACTTGGAAAAGAAAGTAGAGGTGGAAACCGTTCCAAAGTAAAATCCAACCTCAACCGGCCAACCTAAGGACACGATTCCTACTTTTACCACACCACCTCCTTTTCCTAGTCGTTTTGCGAAGTTTAAGAAGCAAGTTCAAGATGAGGAGATTCTAGATATTTTCCGCAAGCTACAAATCAATATCCCATTTATCGAAGCCATCAGATTGGTACCCAGGTATGCCAAGGTTTTGAGGGATTTGTGTACAAAGAAGGAGAGGTTGTTTCCTAATGAAATCACTCAGGTGGGCGAAAGTGCTTCTGCTATGTTACTTAAGAAGATGCCTGCAAAGTGCAAAGATCCTGGGGGTTTCACCGTGTCAATTACTATTGGTACCAAGAGGTTTGAGCATGCTTTACTTGATTTGGGAGAGCTTCCGTAAGCGTTATGTCAGCCGATGTTTATGATTCTTTGAACCTGGGGCCTTTAAAAGAGACATGGATTATCATTCAACTAGCTAATAAGTCTAACATATATCCTAAAGGACTCGTGGAAGACATTTTGGTGCAAGTGAATGAACTGATCTTTCCGGTTGATTTCTTTGTAGTGGATATGCATAATGGAGATAATTGTTCGCCTACTTCATTACTTCTTGGTAGACCATTTATGAAAACTGCAAAGACGAAGATTGATGTCGATAGTGGGACACTTACTATGGATTTTGATAAGGAAACTATACGCTTTAATATTTTTGAAGCAATGCGGCATCCGAGTGATGTCCACTCTGTCTTCTCTATTGATGTTGTTGATTCGTTGATCATAAGTTGTTTGATGATCGTGGGAGTAAGCTATACTCCCATAATTTACCACTTTTGGACGTGGACTTGGATGCTGAATTTATGGAAAATTATGGTTCTTTTGCGCCACAACAGAAAATCCAATTTGATACTTCTACTTGTATGCCTTTGCCCATTATTGATGAAATTGCTTTATATGTTGTTGTGCAGGCACTCAAATTAGAACCTAAGCCTCCTTACCACTTTACGTGTCCTTACTTGGGTGATGGGGAAAAGCACAAGGAATTATGGGAGGTTCAACGCGACAAAGTGGATGTAGACTCCCTTGAGTTTCAAGATATACTCCCTCTGGAGGAGTACTAAGGAGACTGCCAAGTCGGGCTAACGACTTTAAACCAAGCGCTAAATGGGAGGCAACCCATAGGTTTTATATCTTAAACCCTTTTATTTTTTTGTTTTTATTGTTTTCATATCATATTTGCATCCCCATGTTTAATTTCATTGAATCCGGAATCTATCTTAGAAGAGAATTATGACGAATACCTTTTCGTCAGAAAAATTCAAACTGCGCGTAGTTCAGTCCAGAGATCATAACTGTCAGAACGTTTATTGAAACATTGTGCCCTTTTGAAACTTTGTATAAAACACGTAGATGAACAACTTTTGTGAAACGGAGTTTTTCCAAATTCCTTACCAATTTGCACAGTTTTTGCGTTTTATCTGCTGTTACGTCAGAATTCAGAATTTTCGGTTTTACACATTGAGGACAATGTGAAGTTTAAGTGTGGGGGAGTATTTTGCATATAGATTTTTCACTTTTTGTACATATTTTCATGAAAAAACTCCAACTTGTTGTTAGTTTAGAGTCACATAGTATACATGTTGTTAAGATTACATCGAAATTCTCACAAGAGTGACTGAACTTAAAGATGACAGAGAACGTGATCGGGTTTCTTGCTTGTTTGAGAGTTAAAGTTGGATTTAAACATGCCAATGGAAAATAAGGTGCAGACTGAATTCGGTAGTAGAATTGTGATCCCCTATAGTGGAGACTACCCATTGTTACATCATGTGAGGCACCGACCTTCAATTCTTTGTACGTGTCTAAATATGTGCTTTTAGAGTGTGTGTCACCGTACGTTAATTCCAGTAGAATGTTGAGCTACCCAACCTCACACCAATAGAAGCACTAATTTAATCTCTTGAGTGCTATTTTATCAATCATGATGGTGACATCGAATTGCTAACTTACATACCACTTGTAATCTTGTTCGCAGTTAGCACCATCCACTTTATCTCTCTCTACACCAACAGGTCCATAGAAACACATCATCATCAACAAGTGAGCGACATCAAAATCTACAAGGAAAGTTGAAGACGTTTAAGGTTTACAGGCAATGGTACAGAAATGAGCAGATTTCAGATTCAAGTAAAGCAACAAGACAAGGAGCAGAATTTCTACATGTTGAAGACTTATGTACAAGAGCGAAAATTATCAAGATGAGAGTTCAAGAAGTTTATGATATCAAGACATACAAGTTGTGAAGAATCAAGTGGTAAAGTACTTACACCATAGCCTTTGTACTTACATTTTTATTTTATCTTTATTTGTATTTGTTTTATTTCTACAAAAATAAAATAAAATGAATGAATAAAAAAAAAAAAAAACAAGAGAAAATTTTGTTAGGTTCATTATTTTTTTTCTCTTCTTCTTTTTGATGCAAATAAAAATTACATCGACGAAACAGGCAAACGCGCAACAAGCTGCGCCGCAAGGCCTTTTTGAATTGCAAATCCTAACCTATGAAAAACAAACTCTCTCGAGCCAGGAGTTATGACATTACTGTGCATGACTCTCTGGACTCTTTTGAGGAGACCAACCGCCTCTGGAGCCAAAAAACCAAATGTATCAAAAGCGAAAGGAATAAAGGCATGCCCATTGTCATGACACGCTTTCTCATGTTTCGCTATCTTACCTGAGGCAGCTCTTAACGCCGCTTATTTGTGAAAGTGCCATGTCCGATTCCTACTAACGGAGAAACCCTGAGAAGGTCAACACATGTATGTTTTCCGTTAGCCCACCCAAAAATTAAAACATCCGCTGGCTCGAGCATCGATCTCCCTCGAGTGGATCGGTCAAAAGTTGTACCGCTTCTTTCTTCGTAGAAATACCAGCCCTCCACAGTATATCATATAAAGTGTCCCTCACATGATCATGTCTATATTTAAAACCAGGGTCTACCTTGCAATGAACTGCATGTTCCCCAAAAGCGTCCAAACACCCAGTGATACAAGCAGGACAACGTGTGTCTGATGGGTATAAGGGGATCATCAATCTGTATTTAAGAATGGTGCGGTACTCCACATGTGACATCTTCTGTCCAAGGCCTTCAATTGGAATAGCGAGGAGGAAATCCTGAGCATGCCCTGCTTGCAAGCAACCTAAAACTGCTTTCTGTCTACCTGACAACTCGTAAACTCTGTCCATGTCTTTAACTACTTTACCAAAAAGAGCAGACTCCAAATTACTTTGGGTTTTAGTGGGGGCGGTGTCTTTATTGGTAAAACTGCTAAAGTCAGAATCAGGGAGAGTTACCTGTAACGTCATCAAAGCCTTGTTGAAGTTGTCATCCATACCTTCTACCTCCCCACTTCTTAATATATGATCCTGCAATCCCCAAGTTTGGACACGCGATGCTAGGAAGGCATATTGAGAAGTCTCTCTAGCAGTATATATGCCCAACCCTCCGTATCTAATTGGTAGTGTAGACAACCTCCATTGTAGCTCTCCAAAGAAAGGACCCCCACAAACCACTATGCCCTCAACCACCTCTCTAAAGCCTTCATCAAAAATGTCCACTGCCTCCACAATGTATTCTGGCTGGCAAATACGAAGTCCAAATAACAACTTGGAAATACCCATGCATGCACGTAGAAGTAACAATTCACTCTGCGGATCACGCAACTTTGATAAAACCTGCATTAGTTCAACTGCTTTCTCTGCTCTCTTAATAGCAAGGCCCTTCACAAACCCATCATCTAAGCTGACTGCTCCTCCCAATAATTTAACACCATTATTTGGTCTTGAAATTTCAGCAGGAAACATCCCATCTCTTAACCTTCGTCCATCACAAGAAGGCCAAAAAATTTCTGTTTTCTTGATGTTCAAAATAAGCCCTAAAGTTGGCCCTTCTGTCTGAACAATCGTGAGAGCTTTCGCTACTTCTGCCGTGTCACCAATAATAGTGCCATCGTCAAGGTACCAAGCCTGTAAGGATAATGTACATTCCTCGTTTATTTTTCTTACCAGCTGGTGGAGCACTAGAGCAAATAAAAACGGCCCCAATGGGTCGCCCTGTTGTACCCCCGCAGAAGAAAAGATGTAGTAATCCCCAACATACAATCTTGCGGGCTGCCCATATAAATATTCAACCCATGGTGATATGGAAGGACATAACTTGCGTACCTCAAGAAGCATAGCCGTACGGTCAACAAGGTTGAAAGCATTTGTGAAGTCCACTGTTAACATAGTAAGCTTATCATTCATGTGGTGTTTATTGACAAACCTGTTCACAGCATGAAGGATAGCCTCCGCACCCCCAGAAACACCTACCCCGAACTGATAGTCCTGCAGGTATTCAGCCATGTCCTTGCCTACCCCTTTCATAGCCACTTTGGACACAAGTCGACGCCAAATCGTCCCAACATCGATGGGACGGATGCTCTTGTCCGGCTTAAGAAGAGGCGTTAGAGGAGCAAATAAAAAAAAAGAGCCATGTCCCAACAGCCAGGTATTCAGCCATGTCGTTTTATTATTTTGTTTTGTTTTCATTTTGTATTTAATTTATTTTTCTTGTCTCGTATAAAAAAAAGAGAAAAAAAGAAGAAAAAGAAAAAGAAAAAAAAGAGACAAGAAAAATTCGTTGTATCATATTGTGGTTTGTTTTTAGTTTTATTCTTTCAATAAAGCCAATGGAAAAGAAATATTTATAATCAAGCAACAAGGATTTGAAGAAAAAGAGTTACATTGTCAAGATTCTACGAAGTTCAAGAGTTATCATCAAGAGTTGAAGACCGAAGACGAAGATGAAGACAAGGGATGAAGACCGAAGATGTTTCTATGGATGCTGTGAGAGTGGTGCTAACTGCACGTCGAACGGATAACAAGGTAAGTAAGCATATTCCCACCTTCGTTAAGTGGTTGATTTCCTTTCGTAGAGATCGTCAGAAAAAAAATGGGTTTTCAAAATGATAAAAGATGTGGGTTTTCAAAACTATTCGGAGGGTTTTTCCTTCCTACTATTCAACGTGTCGGAGGATTCTCTCTTCATTCCTACCTGGACACATGTGTGACCCATAAAAAGCTGTTTATTATTGAGAGCAACTTCATAAAATCCTTTCTGGTAAGGCAGAGTCGAGACTTTTGATTACTCTCGAACCCGGATTCTTTCGATAAGGGATGGTTATTTCTCTCTCAACTTTTAAGGATCAGATTGTGTTCATATATATGTCTAACTTCTTATGACTAGTGTGCAGAATATCTATGTCTTCTTAGCGCGTTGGATGCTATCATTTCGGGAGAACTAGTAAGTTGGAAAAGTAGGTTTTGTGGGTATATCTCTAGTAAACCCTCACGAGACTATAACTCGTCCACTAGGCACACCTAGGGGTTTAAAGGCATGTTGCATTAGCTAAGTGCATCTGTATCCTCGATGACATGGAGAAGTTGTACTTAGATAGTTTGCTCGAGGACTAGCAAAAGCCAAGTGTGGGGGAATTTGTTAAGTGCATATATTGCATATATTTAGTGTCGAATCCATGCTAGTAATTGCCTAGTTTCTTGCAAATTATTGTATATTACGTTGTTTTTATCTATTTGTGTTTTATTAGGTGAATCATCCAAAAGAAGCGAATCGACACTTAATTGTGCAAAGAAATAAGTTAGCTATAGGCGTAGAAGGGACAAAGACCAAGTGGAACTCGTTCAAACCTAGGAGTTCTTGTTATCACATTGAAGAGGGCGAAAAGACGAAGCCAATGGTGAAAGAATGGAGCCAATCCGATGTCGTATGAAGAAGTTACGGGCAATCGAAGCAAAGCAAAGTTGCGACGAAGTACAGATTTTATAAAGGCACTCGCCTGAATTGTTCGGGGCAGCCAAGGTTCAAAGTTAGTCTGTCAAGTCTCCGAGACTGACAATGCATGCAACCCATACGACCAGTTCAGGGTTACGGTGGAGCTGAGAATGAAAGAGACAGCCGGAGTTGGAAGATTTGTTGACTGTTGTGACGATGAGCGATAATTGCGGAGATTTTACGGGATCGAGTTCAGACTTCAGGGATACAAAGACTTCAGGGATAGAAAGAAGGACTTTGGAAATCTCGAGCTAATGATAAAAATCAGCGAGACAATGATGAAGATAGCCGTGATATTTCTGCATTGGAAGTAATAATGGTGTTTCAAGCTTGGCAGTGATGAAGGTGATGCTCGTGCCAGTGGTAATGAACGTCGCTGGGCTGAAGAGTTGGTTTTCGCAGTGATGAGGAGACAGAGATCGACATAGAAATGATGTTGAGTTCGTGTTGGTTAATACCATTGACAATTTGACAGCAATGATGATGATATTGAAGTTTGACAGTGGCAGTTGGGTTATCACGATGATGATGATGATGATGATAGGTTTCTGAGTTGAGGCAAGCTTGAACTCGAGTGGGACTAAGCTTATTGAGTTTGCAGCTGATAAAATACATTGGCAGTGAACAGGGATGGAGATGAAGACTGCTCGAGAAGATCTAGTGGTGATGAGCTCGAGTTTGACAGGGAGTACGAGGCAGAATGATCGACTGCTGTTATTAATGGAAATGAGGAGTAGTTGATGGTCAAGAGTGATGATGACAGCAATGTCAGTAAAGTTACGGCAATGGAATCGGTGGTTAGCCGAGAGAATGAGTTAGTCTCGAGTGAAACCGAGAATAATGAATGACGATGGGGTTGACTGGTGATCGACGAAAGGAGTACGTAAGCTTGATGATGGAAGATAACTCGAGTATGGAAGTTTATGAAGATGAGGTTTCTGTTGAGAGTTGATGGTGATCGAGAATGGCGTTTTTTTTTTTTTTGATCAATGCAATGTATTTTATCAGCTGCAAACTCAATAAGCTTAGTCCCACTCGAGTTCAAGCTTGCCTCAACTCAGAAACCTATCATCATCATCATCATCATCGTGATAACCCAACTGCCACTGTCAAACTTCAGAATGGCGTTGTTGCTTTCTGCTATTGATGATAAAAATGGAGAGCAAGTACGAGTCTTTGCAGGGCCGGCCCTGAGATTCCGTGGCCCCGAAGCAGAAGCAAAATGGTTGCCCCATCCCAATAATCCCTGCGGTCGATAAGATCGACTTTAGCTTAATTAGAAAATTTCTTTGTTTTTAATCCTTCATTTTTAACACAGCGAACGAAGATGTGAAAGTTGTTAAAGAATTATATTTTCCTCTGGCTTGTGCCTGTGGTACTGTTGGGCTCAGTCACACTACGACCACAATTTCCTACGTATGTAAAAGAAATTATATTTGCCTTAGAACAGGAGCCGCCTAGTTGTTACCGAACACATTTTTTGATTCAGCCATTTGGAGCAGAATTTTGCTCACAAGCACGCCTATGTATTTACCAGATATCATCCTCTCAAATACTCTCTGTTTACGGCAATTGAAAAAATCAAGCATTGCCACCAGAACACAATAACTAATTCTGAGTGGGAGCGGTTGAGGGTTTTCTTACTTGTTTACCCACATCACTATCAGTATCCAACTGTTGATCAAATTCTGTTAGAGGAAGAACTCCTTGATCAGCAAATGCAGCCCACTCTGTATTAATGATCTGAAATTTAACGAAGACATTCTCGTCAATGATAAGAGTCAAACCAAAAACTGTACGATGTATCATTTATAGAGCTCAAACACAGAACTGAATATTTTTGATGGGTTTATATAGCTAAGATGGGTCTTATTATCACCGTATTTCCAGCAAGGGGAATTTGATCCCCTGCCTTTTAATTTTTGGAATAGCCATACGTTCAATGTAACATGCATTAGTTCCAGTTCCCAAAATGACAGCAACTTTCACATCTTCGTCGTTGTATCTTTCTCCAGCTGAGGGCTCCCATAATCATTTTATCCTTCATTTTTGTTTTTAACACAACCACCATATACAGGAAAACTAAAATTTTGTTGCCCCTTGTTTGGTGCTGCCCCGAAGCCAACCTTCGTTGACCTTCCCTCAGGGCTGGCCCTGAGTCTTTGAGGTGTTCGGCTCGTATGGGTTGTTGTCCTGGCCTTAGTGAACAGGAGAAGCTCGTAATTGCTGCCAGTTCCAGCAAAGCAAAGATGGAGATTGACCGATGATGAATGGAGCAAGAACAGCGAGAGAGTTTGGTCGTGATTAAAACATATAAGAACATGATGCAATATTGATCGATAATGGTTCATGGAAGTGTGATGATGGCAAGGATCGATAGATGGAGTTGCTGCCGATGGAGTTTGGATATTGTCTGCTGCTGCCTTGATCGAGACTGTGATGTTGCAGGTGATGGTAGAGAAGAATGGAGAGTCTTGAGTTCGAAACAGAGATGTAAATGGAAGTCAGAAGGGGGTAAGCTATGGCATCTGTGAGTTGGACAGCGAGAAGTGTTTTGGTTCTACAAGGTAGTTAACGGATGGAAATTTTCAACCGTAAAACTGTCGTGAAAGTTAGGGAAAAGACACAGGAGAACTTACGTATGGGAAGTCCCAACCGTTATTGAAAAGAAGAATTTTAAGAAAAAACATCCAGGAGAAGTTACGGATGGAAAAGCTGGCCGTGGGAAAAGAAGAAACAAATAGGCTGTCAGTTCCATTTAACTAACAAGCCAAAAATATAAACGGGCTGGGATTATTTCAGGGCTTGTCCGGCACGTGAGAGGCCCATTTGGATGTGAGGATATATTTGACGTGCTTGGTTACGATTTGGCTAGTTTTGCCTACTTTTGGCAACTGTTTTTCGACCGGGATTTAAGCACGGGCGCACTTACAATTTGGGTATTATATAAGAGACTCTTCTAATATTTTTGGGAGATATCTTTTAGTGGGAATGTTATTTATGCCCCTACTATCCATGGGCTTTGCACGAACACCCTTCAGGGGCATCTTTGCAACCGGCTTAATACCCAAGAAGCATTGATTTCCGTTTTTAACCTCCATTATAATTAATATGTCGGAACATCCCTGATTTAGTTTTCTTGATAGAATCGAGTTTTGAGAGAGAGGAAGAAATTGTTGGGAGAGTTTTAGTTGAGATTAGAGAGAGCTCATAGTTGAAATCAGAGGAAATTCAGTTTAAACATGCAGTTTTGAATCTAGTTGATTTGTTTAAGCAGTTTCAGAGTAATCGAACATCCATCAAAGTAGAAGATTGCAGTTTCAGAATATTTAAATCTGATTTCATCAAAGTTCTATCGAAATAGAAGATTCAGCTTTAATTCTGATTCAAAAAAATTGTTTTGATTATTCTATTGATGCGTATTCGTGAATCTGAAGCTTGAATCATTATTTTGATTAGATTGAATCGTCGATTGCAGAGATCTGAAGCTTTTGAATAATTATTCGTGAATCTGAAGATTGAATCATTATTTTGATATTACGAAGCTTGATTCACTAATTTCAGAGATCAAACGATTTGAATTCTTTTCATTATTCAAGTTCAATCTCGTTAACAGGTTGGATTTTCTTTTTTTGCTCTAATCTTTTGTTTTGAATAATGTAATGTACAAATTGTTTGTTGTGTTCATATCCTTTTGTGATTAACCGTGAATTCTTCATGCTTGTACCTTTTGAATAAGTTGTTTTTTCAATTTATGATTATCATTTTGAAACAGAATGAAACTGATTATTGTTAGTGAATATCAAAACAATTCAGAAACAATGTAGTTGTTGGTGATTATTGTTAGTGAATATTAGGTCATATTGTTAGTTTTTCATATGTATTGTTGGTGGTTTTGGTTTTTCTGATACAACAATGTAGTTGTTGAACCTGTTACATACACAACAATGTAGTTTTTGATGTGTATATTTCATCTTTTTCCACTGATTTCCATGAATATACTTCTCACGAGGGGCGCAACCCCGAGTGATTTGCATCATTACCAGAGTTTTTAAGCTACAGGACATGCTGAATCACATATTTGAATCTCAGGACATGTTGTAGGTTACATTTTTGTTATCCAACAATGTAGTAGTTCAACCTGATTGCCTTAGTTAGTGAATACAAGCAATGTAGATTGTCAATCTGTTTATTGCTAGGACTGAGTAGTACCACCAAAAAAGCAATCTCAGGACATGATGTAGTTTACATTTGAATGTCAATGTACTGAAAACACATATTGAACCTCAGGACAACTTGTCCAAGTTGCTTTCAATCTTGAAAACAACCTGTTGTAGTTGCTTCTAGTTTTGGAAACAACTTTGGTTTGTTGCTTCTAATTTTTTCTCCAAACAACCTGTTGTGGTTGCTTCCATCCTATGGAGGCAACTCGTATCTTATTATCCTTTGCAATTTACTGAGTTTTATTTTTTTTTTGTTAGGTCAATATGGTTGTTGCGGAGATTAACTTTTGCAACTTAAGCATCTCTCATGTTATCTACGAATCAACTACCTTCAAGGAGCTGCAAAGTATTGTGTTACGTTCTTGGAGTATTCTTTCTCAAGTCCCTTTTGGTATTCTTTCTGATGTTAATGGTGTACTTCAAACCGTTCGGTCTGATTTAGATTTGAATTTTCTTGTTATATACTGCCAAACTAAGAGTATAGAAGTTTTGAAGTTCAAGTTTGAGGGAGGGAAAGACGAAGTTGTTGATATCATATTGAAGTATCAAGTGGAGAGTAGGTACAGGTTCTACAGGTTGATGTTCCTGTGAAATCTCTCAACTGCATTAGAATTGTCAACTGATTTTATTTGCTCCAGTTTGTTTTATGTTTTTCTGAACCTTTCTTTTATGTTTTTCTGAAGTTCTGATTTTGTTGTTGTGAACTTGGATGTCTTTTTAATTGATAATGGTACACTCTTAGTTATTCTGCAGTTGTTATGAAATAATTTTGGTCTGTAATTTTTTTTGCTCTGTTGGTTATGTCCACAGATTCTGCAAGTTGCTTTCATATTATGGAGACAACTTGTTCTAGTTGCTTGCATTTTGGGAACAACTTCTGCAAGTTGCTTCCATTTTTATAGTAGACAACTTGTTCTAGTTGCTTCCATTTCTGCAAGTTTCTTTCATATTATGGAGACAACTTCTGCAAGTTGCTTTCATTTTATGGAGACAACTTGTTCAAGTTGCTTCCATTTTTGCAAGTTGTTTTCATATTATGGAGACAACTTCTGCAAGTTGCTTCCATTTCTGCAAGTTGCTTTCATATTATGAAGACAACTTCTGCAAGTTGCTTTCATATTATGGAGACAACTTGTTCAAGTTGCTTCCATTTCTGCAAGTTGCTTTCATATTATGAAGACAACTTCTGCAAGTTGCTTACATTCTATGGAGACAACTTGTTCAAGTTGCTTCAATTTTTGCAAGTTGCTTTCATATTATGGAGACAACTTCTGCAAGTTTCTTATATTTTATGGAGACAACTTGTTCAAGTTGCTTCCATTTTTGGAACAACTTCTACAAGTTGTCTCTCTGTATTTTTTACCTATGCATACCTGCAACCATAAAGAAATATTGCAACACTGAATATAATCAATGGAAATAATCAAACAATAGAAGTCCACTTTAATTAGATAATAGCAACATAATGTTACCAACCAATAATACTATCAAGTTCAATCAAATAATACTAACAAATGTAGTTCAATCAGATAAATACTAACAAATTTAGTTCAATCAGATAATACTAACAAGTTTTCCTTTTCAGTTAGTCCTATTGGGAGTGTATTACGAACGGATTTAAATACGTTCCTTTCTCGATCTTGCTTCCATTCATTTGTTTCCTTCAATATGCGGAACGCCAGCTTCACCCTCTTCTTGTTGATCTTTTTAATGTAAGCATATATTTCTCCTCCTTTTAGAAGTTCAAACAACTAGTATTTCACTAACGTTTTCATAAACCAGCAAACAAAAATTGCACAGTCTGGGTATCTTTCTTGTTGAAGCACTGGAACAATCTATCCAATTAACATCTGTCACACAGATATATATATATGGACAGTTAATTCAAATAATATTTGTATGGTACTAGCATTAGTACCTTTTTTGTCGTCAACTTGATCAACAAATTTTGCTGCTTCGTTGCTAGGAGCGTTATCTGAGTTGTTGGTTGCTTTGGCTCTCAGTCTTGGTGATCTTCTCGTCATCTTTTCCTAGTTCTGTTCAGATAATACAAATAGTTAGCATCAAACCACAATAGGTATTTGAGATAAACTATCTTAAGCTGCTTTCATATATGAGATAAACTAGCAAAAGTTGCTTTCAAATATGAAATAAACTAGCAAAAGTTGTTTCCATATCTGGTACCAACTAACTCTAGCACAAGGAGCCTCTAGGAATGGAGCCAACTAACTCTAGTTGCTTCTGAATCTGAGATCAACTGGCACAAGTTGTCTCATATTTTTCATATAAGAATATATAACACGCTCATGCACTCTTAGAGAGAATGGTGTTGCACCCTGGATATCAAAGCAGATACCAAATATTATTCACATGTGTTCTATGAACGAACGCCAAAGCATGATCAATATGATTATATGAAAGCATACAAAGTAACCTACTTCACTAGATTGAACAAATGCCAAAGCATGATCAATATGATTCTATAAAAGCATTGAAGAAAGCACAATTACAAAAAGATTATACAATAACCAAATGAACATTCATAAACGTAGCATACTGAACATGTTTAGAACTCAGAGAATTGACAAATAACATGTTTCACTCACACAGAATACAAATATAGAGTGAACTAGCACAATTTTTGTCTCTAAATATGAAGGTAACTAGTACAGGTTGCTTTCAAATATGGGAACAACTAGCATAAGTTGCCTCCCCAAATAAAAAGACAACTAGTACAGGTTGTTTACATACACACCATTAGAACCATTATGCAGAGATTCAAAATAAACTACAGTTCTAATTCAACATAATGAAACAAAGTAACTATGAAATAAAACAAATTAAAAGTTGAGAGAAACTAGAAAAAGTTGTTTCGACATCTGCGAGCAACTTCATCAAGTTCCCTTTAGAAATGTAGTCAACTAACTCTAGTTGCTTCCGAATCTGGTAGAAAGGCACAAATTGTATCGATGTCTGGAGCCAGAGAATTGACAAATAACATGTTCTGTGACACTTATTGTGCAGTTGAAGTCCAAAAAATCACAGATTAAAACCAAACACTCATACAAACCATCAAACACTTATACAAGAGGCATAAATCATATATGAAACAATTATGCTTCAATAACTGAATCAACAACTGCTAATTCAAAAACCCAAACTGATACAAAATAACTTCTGAATCAAAATAACTTCAACAACCTAAAATCAGAAACAAAATAGAAACAAGATAGACTACTAATCAGAAACAAACAATCAAAATCGATGATAAAAGTTTGTTTTACCTTTCTGAATTCAAACTGAAAGACTTCTACTTCTTTATCAGTAACGGAATCAGTCGTTTTGTTGATTTTTCATCACATGCAACATGAAATCGAAGCAAATTAGTATGAATCAGTAATTGAGAAAATGTAAATCGATTTTTCAGTAATTTTTTTCAACAATTTCGTTTCCGAAACCTAAAAAATTGAATTCATCTGATGATTAAACTAAATCAACACAAAATCTATGTATTACCTTGGATTTTTTTGTTGTTGTTGCTCACTGCATCTCTGAAACCTAATGAAATCGATTTTTTCTTCTGTTTTCAGTTGAATTTCTTCTTCTAAATCAAAGAACACTTCAGATCTACTAGGTTTCTTTCAGATTTGAGATGATTTTGTAAGTTTTCAGTGGTGATTTCAGTTTTTTTTTCGATCTTTTTTTTTTCGTTTTCTCGTCTGAAACTGTGAGAGAGAGAGATAGATGGAATGAAATGGGAAATAGCCGGCGCTTTAATCCTCTGCAACTGTTATTTGTATTTATTTGAAGGCTATTTTGGTAATCTTGCAATTCGGGTTTGGGCTTTTTCATATCTAGGGGTGTTTGTATAAGTTGATAAGGGTGTTTTGGAAGGGGCCCTATACTAGGGGCATTTAAATAATGTTCCCTATCTTTTAATCTTTAATCAAGCCATTGGAGAGGAGAACTCAAGAGAAGAAAAGCTAGGGTTTGGAGCTATTTCCATCACCGTAACTATTTCTTCACCATTTTATCATATGAAACTCATGGGTTTTGTTAGTACCATGAGTAGCTAAACTTCTTAGTGATTGGGGATGAATTCTAAGTTTTAGACATGATTTGAGTTATTATATAAATATATTTTGAAGTTCTTCACATGATTATTGATTTTTATACTAATTACTCCCTCCGTTACTTTTTAATAGGCTGGTTTCTATAAATAAATGTTACAAAAAAATAGGCTGGTTTCCTAATCGGGAAAGTCAAATGTTACTTTAGTTGTTAGGGACCACTTTTCTCTTAACTTCTTTTGATGACAAGTGTCATGTGGACCATTTCACTTTACTTCTTTTGTTGACAAGTGTCATGGGGACCATTTCAATTCACTTCTTTGATTGACAAGTGTCATGAGGACCACTTTCAATGATTAGTTTTCTAAATTTCCTTAATTTTCTCAAAAAACCAAACCAGCCTATTAAAAAGTAACGGAGGGAGTAGAATATTTATGATTGATTGATAGATTATTTAGGTGGCCAACTGAATTAATTTGTTGATTCAATCAAGTGCTAGTATTGAGTTAGGAGATAAGTAATAGTCGAACAATTCATACAAAAGTAGAGAACACAATACCTTGCAGAGGGATTCTGTGTAGTAATTGTGTGTATAAACAACACTAGAAAGTGGACCTTGAGCATTCTGACAAATTACACCTTGAGTGATAGTCTAACTACTAGGATCAATCTATAATTCACAAAAGATAAAGCATTCTGACAAATTACACCTTGAGTGAGCTACTACTAGGTGGTTTAGACGAATAAGATCTGGTATTGGAGAGCTTCCGTACTCAGTGATATAAGGAATTTAGGGGATAACACTGAGTTAGCTGTTATTCCACGATTGGTAATAATCTGTGATTAATTGTATTAATGGATGAATATAATAACTTGATGACGTTTTAGTAACGAATAAGGATTCTCCATTGCTTGCAACTTAATTATTTTTAATTGTTTTGATTTTGCTTTAATCCAAACCAAAACCCCCCATTGTGACACTTTTGACAACTAAAACTCCCTGCTCTTCGTGGGAACGAATCTTATCTGCTAATATATTATTCATTAGTAAAGTAGAATATAAGTGAATTAATTTGTGCACCTACGACACACATCATGAACCCCAGCTGAATTATACACACTTGATTCCCTTAAATGATCTCACCCACAACCAAGAGTTGCTACGACCCAAATCGAAGACTTGATAAACAAATCTGTCTCACACAGAAAAGTCTATTGGAATAGATAAATCTGTCTCCCACAGAAATACCTACGAGTTTTGTTCCGTCTTTTAATAAATCAAGGTGCACATGAACCAATTGATAAACCGGACTTATATTTCGGAAGAACAGCCTAGTATTATCAATCACCTCACAATAATCTTAATCGTATGGAAGCGAAACAAGATATTGTGGAATCACAAACGATAAGACGAAGATATTTGTGACTAATTTTAATCTTACCTATCAGAGATAAATCTCAAGCAAATCTTAGCAAAGATAATACTCAATCGCGATAGTAAAAGTAAGATCAGAACACGCAACTACAGAGAAAATAGTTGGGTCAGGCTTCACAATCCCAATGAAGTCTTCAAGTCGTTAGCCTACAAGGTTTTGTGAAAAAACTAAGGTTAAAGGAGAATCGACTCTAGTCGCAACTAGTGTCACACAGAAGGTGTGGGGATTAGGTTTCCCAGTTGCTAGAGTTCTCCCTTATATAGTTTTCAAATTAGGGTTTGCAATTTAAGTTACCTTGGTAACAAATCATTAAATATTCAGCGTTAGATGAAAACCTGATTAGACTCAAGCTAATATCTTTCAATCGTTAGATCGAACTTAGCTTTTTATACACAAATGAAATGTACCTTCATTTAGGTTTGAGTAACCGTACCTAAACCTGTACACTAGGTTGGCTCAACAGTAGTTAACCGAGGTTAGCTATATGAACACTCTCATATCAACCTTATTCATCTTAACCACAACTAGTTCAAATGACTCAAATAAAACTGGTTATAGAGTTATTCAATTGCTATATTCTCATAGAAGTATATAAGAACACAATTGAAGCAAAATCAGTTTGATTCACTCGAATCAATTCATGAACATTATAATCACGGTTTGCAAAGAATGCATTCCTTATTATATAAATGTATTTGTTCATGAACAAACCGATTTTAGAACTTTAACCACTCAAGTATGCAAACGTGTACGCATACTTCAAAATATAGCTGAAATTCCCGGACCCAAACCCTTCGCCAGTACGCGTACGGGTATGTATACTTAGGTACTCGGAATTTCATAACTAACAGGTATGCATACGAGTATCCATACTATATTTCCGGTCATGGATCACATATATGCAAGAACGCATACTATGCTCATAATCCATTGATGGTTAAGTGTTCTAAACTCTATTTCAATCATTGAAACTTTCTTAGAGGATGACAATAGCTGTTTTCACGAACTATTAACATCAAAGCAATTTTCAAGTTATTAAAATAATCATAACGAAACATTCCAAGTCTACATCAAATGATTGTATCACACAAACCATGTAAGATGTTACTCGGCGATTTTCAGATGATCATCTTTTGACTTTCGTCAAGAATATAAGATGAACTTGGTTGAACCGAAAGCTTACCAACCAATATTTCGAGAAATATGTAAGCGAGTTAAACTCAGCTCGAAATCTCAAATGTGCATAATCGAATACTATATAGTAATACGACTTTTGTCTCAATATAGGTGATAGAGGAGAAATAGACTTTCCAAGTGATAGATGAGTTTTAGTCTCCACATACCTTTTGTTGATGAAGTTCCACAAGCTCTCCTTAGTAGTTCTTCATCTTCAATTGATGAACGCCGTGAAGTCTAATGCTCAACTACACAATCTATCCTAATCTGAGACATTACTATAATTAGCTAGAAATCAAGACTTATAGTTTTGATCACTAACATTGACCAACAAGCTTGAGATAGGAACGCATGCGAGTTCGACCGAGCAGTGCTCTAACAAGTTCCAAGTCCCAAGATGCAACCAATGCACTGGAATGGAAATATGCAAACATAGTAAATATGGAATGATTAGACTCGTCCAATTTAATACAACATTTGAGAGTAGTATTGTTATGTAGCCTTGTTAGAGCATTGCTCGGTTGAACTCGCAAGTTTTCCTAACTCAAGATTATTGTCATTGTTAGATGCATAAAACTATATCTTGATTTCTAGTCTACTAAATCAAGTCTAGGACTATGATTAGAGTATGGTATTTGAATATTAGACAGACCAGAATAACCCCCGAATATTGAAGACTGAAGATAAAACGAAGATATTTAAAGAACTATATCGACAAAGAGGTATATGAAGACTGAACCATCCGATTTACTCACGGAATTTACCAATCCATCTTATGAAACTCTGTCGTATTATTTTAGTATAATTAATACTGCAAAAAAAAAAATCGAGATAAGCTTGTCTTGATAAATCTCTCGGAGTATGATTCTAGCAATGGATGTTCTAGATCCTTGAGAATCTTGGTTAAGAATAATTTATTGTTCATGAACTAGTTTTTTTTCAAGTTCATAATTTTTAAATTGCTCAAGCAATGATATTTAATATCTATGGTGATTACGAATGTTTCAAATTGTTTAAAGTGAGTTCTGGAATAGGGTAGGTACGTATACCCAGCACGCGTACCCTAAGGTTATAAGTTTGTATATGGGAAGCAGGTATGCGTAACAAGTACACATATCCCAGGGCATGAGTTCGTGAATGGCTAAGGGTACAATACCCGATACGCGTACCCCAACAACCTGAGTTCACGAACTAGTATATAGGTATGCGTACCCCTATACATACCTACCCAATATCGAACTAAGTATATGCTCATAAACTATTTTCACAAATACGTTTGGCATTGCCACAACTCTCATAAACACTTCTTAGACAACTTTGTTCACTAAATCATTATGTGTTTGTGAATCATGGTTTAAGTCTTGAATGTTAATGAACACGACTTATGCTTGAAAGTTCATAAAGCATATTTGCCACGAACTATCATTGTACACAGTTCCATAACCCTGGACCATAGTGTATATTCTTATGTGTAATTTCGGGGCGAACATCTCATATGCTTACATAAATTTAATAAGAATGTCATCAAAATTGAGAAAGTGTTTGCTTGAATCTCAAGTTATCTGAACTTGAATTTAAAGTTGTCCAGAGCTTTGAAAATCTAAATAGAGAGACTCATACAACAAGAATTTTCAATCTCTGACATTTGTGTGTCCTAGTTGTTTGCTAGAGTCATCCTCTATTAACCTAGGTTTCCTCTGAGAAAAATAATTAGGTTACGACTTAAAGATTTCTCTTAGGAATTCATGAAGCCGAGTCAGATTATCTTTTACCTGATAGTTCTTGTATCATGTTCTTGTTCTTATTGATCGTTGAGGTTCTCGTAAATCTACTATCAAGAACGAGATAAATAGATAGATATCATAAAGTTCTATTTGTCTTAGAATTTGTGATTCCTCGAGATAGATATCAAAATCTCATTTTTATTGATTTATTTGGATTATTCTTGAGAGGTGGCTAGTAATCAAGGCTTCTCAGCTAACTGAGTGTAACTGTTCCGAATTCGTGAGGTTTGCTAGACTTTGTCTATTACAACAAGATTTCCAAATTTAGGTCGAAAGATCAAAAGGGAAATCAAATAGGCTTATCTGTTAGAAGTAGATTGGTATCAAAAGTCTTCACTTAGGTTAAAGCAACTCTTAGGCTATAAAAGATGTCAACTAAGGGAATCAATTGCGTAGAGCCTTGCGAGGTTCAAGAGACCTAAAGAAAACGAATGGATCTGAATTGCTTGGAGGGTTAACTCGGTGTCAACTACATTCCAGTCCGAATTCTAATAATAGGATAATGTATGTAGCGGATTAATACAGTTTGGTGTTCAAAGATGGAGGATTCCCTGGGGTTATTCTACAGGTGCAGTTTTTCTCTTTAACAAAACTTGTGGTGTCTTATTGTTGATGGGTGAAAACGACTTGCTGGTTTTTGAGGAAAAGTGGAGAGTTGTGCAACAGGCAGATCCTCAATTGAGCAAATTGGAAATCTTTGTTCAACAGGAAGATCCTAACAAAGTGGGATGGGGGTCGATCTGTAGGAGGCAAGTTGAGAATTGTGTGAGATATTGAAGGATTGTGGATGTGTTGGAGAATTCTGCAAGTTTTGTGAACTGTTGAGTTCAGATAAGTTCATATACGATGATTCTGATTAAGTTAGGTTAGGTTTGTTAGAGCATTGCTCGGTCGAACTCGCAAGCGTTGCTATCTCAAGCTTGTTGTCAAATTTAGTTGATCAAAACTATATGTTGAGTTCTATTCTACTTATATGTATGTCTCGGATTAGGATAAAAGTGTGTAGTTGAGCATTAGACTTCACGGCGTTCACCATTTGAAGAATAAGATCTACTGAAGACTTTGGAGGAACTTCGACGACAAAAGGTATGTGGAGACTAAAACTTATCTATCAATCATAAGTCTATTCAATTTTATATACTAATGATACTAAGTCGTATAGCTATATAGACTTTATGTTATACACACTGAAATTTCGAGTGGAGTTTATCTCGTTAATATTATTCTCAAAATATGAGTTTAAAGCTTAGAATGTTTAATCATCTACTTAACAACTTTAGTTATGAACAATCATTTGTTGGAAACTAAATATTATGTCAAGATGATCATGTGAAAATTATGTTGAACATCTTACATGATCTTTGTGAGACAATCACTTGATGTTAACTCGGGATGTTTCGTATTGATCAAATAATCATTTGAAAATTACTTGAAGCTAGTGGTATGTGTATGATTACCATTGTCGTTCTTCTAAGGATGTTTCAAATAGATTATCGAGAGTTTTAGAACTACTACCAAAGTCTGGATACAACATAGTATGCGTACGCTGTATGCGAACTGTGAAATACTAGTTGGGTTCGGAACTCTTGTTTGCGAACTGTGTTTGCAAACGAGTTTATCTGTATGGGTCCGGAACGGTAGTTTCCGAACTCAGTGGTAAGGTTCTAAAATCGGCAACTATGACAATGTTCACATATTCTGTATGCAAATTAAATTGTCTATACTCATGAACTCAGGTGCGTTTGCAAACTCTGTTTGCGAACTAAAGTCCCCGAATTTACAATGCCTTTGAGGTATGAAAACTCGGTTTGCAAACTGTGGCATTACGTTCATGAATTGGTTCTTGTATTTTGTATATATACAAACCAAGCCGAATATGTTTGAAATATATGCTTCACATATATTTCCATGAGATATTGAGCATTTGAACAACTCTCATAAAACACATTTAGATAAATTTGATCATATATCAAATTGGTTGATTATCAAATTGAGTCTAGAAGTGTTTGATGAAAATATCCGAGCCAAAAATGTTCATATGGCTAACTTCGGTTAAATTTTATTGAGCCAACTCATCATACACGTTTAGGTACGGTTCATCCATATCTGAATATAAGTATATTTCATTTGTGTGTATCAAGCTAAACCATCCAACGGTGGATATTGATTGCATATTTTCTAAGCAAACTTAGCTTGAATCTTAAGTCAGGTTTTCATCCAACGGTGAATATTGATTGCTTTGTTAATAAGCTATCTTAGCTTGGATTGTAAGCAACCCTGATTTGAAAGACTATATAAGGAGAAACTTTAACAGCTGGGAAATCTAATACCGACACTTCTATGTATCTTAGTTGCAAACTAGAATCGATTATCTCTTAACCTAGATAGGTTTCCAGTTCTTCTGAAAACCATTACTAGGCTTACTTAAAGAACTCTCTTGGGATTCTTGAAGCCAGGTCCAACTATTTTCTCTATAGTTGCGTATCGCGATCTTACTATTCTATTGTATTGAGTCTAATCTTCTCTAAGATTATCTCGAAATTTATCTCCGATAGGTAAGATATAAAAAGTAATTACAACAGTTCTTCATCTCAGACTCTTGTGATTCCCCAATAACTTCTTTTTGTTAATCAGTTAGGTGACTGTGAGGTGACTAATAATACTCTAGACTGCTCTTCGGGAGACATAAGACCGGATTATTAGTTGTGTTTCATGTTCACCTTGATCTTTATCTAAAGACGGAAACCAAAAAGGAACAGACTTATCTGTGGGAGACATATTTGTTTATAAGTCTTCGACTTTGGGTCGTAGCAACTCCTAGGCCATAAAGGACGTTAGCTAGGGAAATCAAGTGCGCAAGGTCTTGCGAGATTCAAGAGGCATAATTAAGGAACGCGACTGTACCTTAATCGGTGTGATACTTGGTTAGGGCTCAACTACATTCCAGACCGAAGTTAACTTGTAGTAGGCTAGAGTCTGTAGCGGCTTAATATAGTGTGGTGTTCAAGTCTGGAATAGGTCCCGAGGTTTTTCTGCATTTGCAGTTTCCTTGTTAACAAAATTTCTGGTGTCTGTGTTATTTCTTTTCCGCATTATATTTTCTTTATATAATTGAAATATCACAGGTTGTACGTTGATCAATCGCAGTTGATAAATCCGACCTTGTTTGTTGGATAGAACTTGATTGATAATTGGATGTTGTTCTTTGGTACCATCCAAGTTATTCTCGCAACAATCAGGTTCACGGACTCATATCTGTTTGATTACCGATTGTGTTGAGAAAGAGATAAAGCTCTTTGATATCTTTCCTTGATCAAGTTTCATTAAGTTGTTTCTCTCGGAATTATATTGGAGTTTAGTCCATACAGATTACCGAACGAAAAAGTTGGGTGTGGTTGTTGTACCCCCGCAATTTCAAGGTTCTTCAATCATGGATTGATGAACCTATCTATATTGCAGAAATAGTTAATACATTGATCTCCAGTAAGTGTGACAGTTGCAGAGGAGTGAAAGAGTGGGGAAGTGGTAAATCGTGGTTAAACCAGTTCCCCATGCGTGGGAAAATTGGTTGATTGTACATCCACTACTTTGCTAACTACTTCAAATGCTTGCACGACTTACTCACATTTCTCATCGTGGTTGTACACACGTGCTTAGGCCGCCAAACCAAAACCCCAATGAATATCCCCCATGTGACGTGATTGATGTCTCATGAATGTGGAGTCTGCAAGGCAGGCGTGTATTTAATTGGTCAATTGTTGACTTGGCTAAACCATGAGTCTTAGCCTTGATGAGTCGAGCATAATTGACGAATGTGGTATGCTCTGAGACTCACGGATTGAGCATAAGGTGTCCGCTGGGACAGAATAATGTACAAACGTTGAGTCTGATGAATTGTGATATATCATTTTACCAGTTGAGGCAATAATGATGTTATGATAATTTGGAACGACGAGCATCCAATGAGATTGCTCGATCATTGACCTATTCTTATATGTCGAGCATTTGACATGAAATCAGATATTGCTGAGTTATGTAGAGTGCTCATTCATGATCTATTATGTCATGAATTGTTGAATGACAAAGTAGAAATTAGAGTATTAAATATTGAATGATTGATGACTATCTAATTAAATATTGGATGATCGACTGAGCGGATGGTCGTCCAAATAATGTTGCCCTCGGACACTCGAGCAACTAAAATGTTGGTAACATGACCGAACATTAAAATTAATTTAAAATATTGATTCATGGATCAATGTAAAAGTTATCGACGATTATCGAATTATCGTAAATTCGAAACCCTAATTTTTTTGGAGAATCCTGAATCCTGAAGATGCAGAGTTGTCCAATGTGGATCAAGGAATGTCGACCAACCAATGGGCATGACAGCCGTCCATTGGTGATGGATGAATGTCCGAGCGTGCGAAAAACTGTCCATGAAAAAGGATTTACTAGAATTATGAAAAATATGGATAATTATTTAAAATAATAATGAAGAGGCATGAGACCGGCCGGCTATAATGGCTAAGGGACCGGCCAGTCCAGCCATGGTGGTGCACGGGCCACCATGTCCCTCGCACATCCAATCCTGAGAGTCTTAGGTATTTTATTGGACACTTGTGGAATATTTTGTATTTTCAGAAGAGTTTGATCTTGACTGATATTCTTAATTTTTGCTTGAATGAACAATTAGAGTTTTTTGCTTGCACGTCCAATATTTCGTATTTAAAATAATATTATTTTAATATTATTGGTAAAAAAGACATAATAGTCGTGGGATTAGGCTTTTTCGGAGAGTTGAGCAATATTTGTGTTAGAGCGTTGCTCGGTCGAACTCACAAGTGTTGCTATCTCAAGCTTGTTATCAAATTTAGTTGTCAAAACTATATCTTGATTTCTAGTCTACAACTAGATAAGCCTCGGATTAGTATATAAGTGTAGTTGAGAAACGAACATCGCGGCAGTCATCATTACGTTCTACCGTTTGAAGGCGAACATCAATCGAAGCTTTTGGAGAACTTCTTCAACAAAAGATAAGTGAAGACTGAACCACCTATTTATCAAGTTATATTTATCTTTCTATCTATGAGACGATGTAGCATAACTAATTAGACTACCATAAGCATATCAAGAATTTCAAGTCGAGAACTAATTACCAAGTTAAGGAACTTCTCGAAATATAATGATTAAGCTTAATAAATATTTGTTCATACTTGATGAATTTCGGCCAAGGCCAATTTATTGTTCACAATCAAAATCATGATTCAAGTTTTATCATTCAAAAATAGCCTGGAACAGTGATATGTGTCATTGATATTATTCGGGAATTTTTCGAATCGATTTAGAGAGAAATATAGAACTACTATAAATTCAGATATAAGACAATATTATCAGTCTTACAAACTGGGAAAACTGTTATAAGTCTGAAGTTGTATTACATGTACTCGTACACGTAACAGAGTAGCTATATGTCGACAAGCAGATTTTTTTGTACGCATATCTTTATGCACATCCTGTAAAAATCTATTAACTCGTGAACCGAATCGGTATGCATACCAGTATGCAAACGGAAAAGAAACTGTGGTCACAAAACCGGTTTGGTTTCCATACCGGTACACGTACCAGAAAATTCTGTGTTCCGGAACTTGGTTTGTGTATCCATACTTGTACGCATACCTAAATAGTTATGTGAACTCCGGAACTTGGTTGTGCTCAATAGTATACAAACCAGTACATGTATTGTGACTGATCTGACTCACGAACGGCTATGATATTTGTACTTTGTACATCTACTAACCATGTCGAGTATTTTCAAATGCAATAAAATTATTTCTACGATATAATTAGCATTTGATCAAATCTCTAAAAATACTATAGACTTATTTGTGACTCAAGGTTAAAGCCTTAAATGTTTATGAAAATGAATATTGAGCTTATAAGTTCAAATCGACTAGTTTCGGCTAACCACCTTGAACATGGTCTTTATAGACGGTTCAGTTACGGTTCATCCTAATCAATTGAGAGCATATCTTTTTATGTAAATCAGATTCAAAGATTCATCTAACGGTGGATATTGATTGCTTGGTTCCAAAGATATCTTAGCTTAAACCTAAAGCAACCTATGCTCTGAATATCTATAAAGGGGGAACTTCAAACAACTGGGATCTTTGAATCCCGACACTACTTTTCTTAGTGTTTCCTAGTTGTAACTAGAGTCGTTCTCTTCCTAAAACCCTTTTAGGTTTTAGTGACTACAAAGGCTTCATTGGGATTTGTGAAGCTAAGTCCAGCTATTGTTTATCTTGATAGCTTGAGTATCCTGATCTTGTTCGATTGTTGAGCTTCTCAAATGAACAAGATATATAGAAATTATCAAAGTTCTCTTCATCTCAGACTTTGTTAATTCCATAAGTTTTATACTTATGAAGTGAATGATAATCTAGGCTACACTTCGGGTTGCATAAGTCCGAATTTTGAGGTTAGATAGACTTTTTATATTGCTATCGATTTCCATCACCTTGATCAAACTTTTTGATCGCAAAGGAAATCACATATAGGCTTATCTGTTGGAGGAAGCCTGGTTTAAAGTCTTCAATTGAGTTTAAGCAACTCTTAGTTGGTATGACGTCAGCAAAGAAAATCAATTGCGCGGAGTCCTGCTGGGATTCAATAGGCGTAAGGAACGCGACTGTAAATGAATTGATGGGAGGGTTTAATTCGGTCTCAACTACATTCCAGTCCGAAGTAAATTGGTAGTAGGCTAGTCTCTGTAGCGGCTTAATACAGTTTAGTGTTCAATCTGGACTAGGTCCCGGGTATTTTCTGTATTTGCGGTTTCCTCGTTAATAATACTTCAGGTGTCTGTGTTATTTCTTTTTTCGCGTTATATTTTTTATCTTTATAATTGAAATATCACGGGTTGTACGTTAATCAATCAAATTAGATACATCCAACCTTGTTTGTTGGATACGACTTGATTGATTCTTGGACATTGGTCTTTGGTACCATCCAAGTACACAGACCTCGTTCTGTAAACGTTATAATTGCAAGAGTTAAAGAGATATAAACTCTCTATATAATTCCTTGATTGAGTTTCATTAAGTTGAACTCTCCGAATTGTATTGGGTTTAGTCCATACATATTGCCTAAGAAAAAGTTGGTGGTGTATTTTGGTACCCACCGCGTATTTATTTTGGAGAAATATGGAGAATTAGGAGTTTGCATGAATGTGGGAGTCAAGAGTTGAGAGAAATAATAATAATAAAATAAAATAAAGAGTTGGAGAGGCGTGGAACCGGCCATGGCCGTGGCACGGCCGGCTGACCAGGTCCCATTGCGCCTTTTTTATTTTATTTATTATTATTATATTTTCCTTTTCCAACTTTGCTTAGCTCTTCATACTTCCCCGTTAGTTCATATTTTTTGGTGCTCATTCGTGCATTATTTCTAAGTATACTTGCACCATTTTCTCGGGGCTTAATCGGTGGTGGCCCATATGCCCGAAAGTTGAATATTTATTACTAATTCATGGAATTCTACTAGGAAAAGCCGTGAATTGAAGTAATGAAATATTGTAGTAAAAAATAATATTTTCTAGGAATTCAATTGATGAATACTGCACTAGAATTAATTGATGGCTCTATACTAGCAGGCAATCTGTCTAGGAGCATTATATTTATTTGAGAATCGAGGTATGAGGTAGTAGAAGCATCATACTCGTTCTGAATGTTTATTTTGTATAGTCAGGGAACATTTGCGACATCCTGAAGACACTATTGCTCTATACTAGTGGTCATTTGAACTAGTTATGATAAAGATGAATTAGGTTGATATGAAAGTGTTCGTATGGATAACCTCGGTTAACTATTGTTGAACCAACTAAGTGTACACGTTTAGGTACGGCTACCTTTATCTAAATGTTGGTACATTTCATTTGTGTATAATAAGCTAAGTTCGATCTAACAGTTGAAACATATTAGCTTGAATCTAATCAGGTTTTCATCTAACGGTAAATATTGAATGCTTTGTTACCAAGGTAACATTGATTGCAAACCCTGATTTGGAGACTATATAAAGGAGAACTCTAGCAACTAGGAAACCTAATCCCCACACCTCCTGTGTGATACTAGTTGCGAATAGAGTCGATTCTCCTTTAACCTTAGGTTTTTCTAAAACTCAGTAGGTTAACGACTTAAAAACTTCATTGGGATTGTGAAGCCAGGCCCAACTATTTCTATGTAGTTGCGTGTTCAGATCTTGCTATTTTCTATTGTGATTGAGTACTATCTTTTTTAAGATTTGCTCGAGATTTATCTCTGATAGGCAAGATTGAAAGTCACAAACATATTCGTCTCATCGTTTGTAATTCCACAATATCTTGTTTCATTAATCGATTAATATTACTGTGAGGTGATTGATAATACTAGACAGTTCTTCGGGAATATAAGTCCGGTTTATCAATTGGTTCATGTTCACCTTGATTTATCAAAAGACGGAACAAAACTCATAGGTATATCTGTGGGAGACAGATTTATCTATTCAATAGACTTTTTTGTGTGATACAAATTTGTTTATCAAGTTTTTCGACTTTGGGTCGTAGCAACTCTTAGTTGTGGGTGAGATCAGCTAAGGGAATCAAGTGCGCAGAATCCAACGTGGTTCAAGAGGCGTAAGGAACACAACTGTACCTTGATCAGTGTGAGATTGATTAGGGATCAACTACATTCCTGTCCGACGTTAACTTGGAGTAGGCTAGTGTTTGTAGTGGCTTAATACAGTGTGGTGTTCAAATCTGGACTAGGTCCCGGGTTTTTTTTTTTGCATTTGCGGTTTCTTCGTCAACAAAATTTCTGATATTTGTGTTATATCTTTTCCGCATTATATTTTTTTATATCATTGAAATATCACAGGTTGTGCGTAGTTCAATCAATTAAATAATCCAACCTTTGGTTGTTGATATAAATTGATTGACACTTGAACATTGGTCTTTGGTACCGTTCAAGTTGTTTCACATAATAATCAGGCTCACGGATTTCTATTTGTTTGATTTGCTGATTACATTGTGAAACAGAGATATAACTCTTTGATATATTTCTTGATTGAGCTCGCTTTATTAGTTGTTGCTCTCAGAATTATATTGGAGTTAGTCCATACAGATTGCTAAGCGAAATATTGGGTGTGGTTGTTAGACCCCCGCGTTTTCACATGATGTAATCGGTCACAAGCTACTTTGTGAAGCATGGTGTAGCTGGTCACAATCTACATTGGGAAGTTAGTTATAATCAGTCACGAGCTACCTTTTGGAAGCAAGGTGTAACCGATCACAAGCTAATTTGGAAGTTAATTATAATCGGTCACAAGCTACTTTGGGAACCAAGGTGTAACCGATCACAAGCTAACTCGGGAAGTAAGGTGTAACCGATCAAAAGCTATATCCGGGAAGAAAGGTGTAACCGGTCACAACCTAGTTTGGGAAGCATGGTATAACCGGTCACAACTTACATTGTGAGTCATGGTAGAACCGATCCCAAGGAGCAAAACCGAGTTTCCAATATTCACATATCTCTTCATGTTTTGTGTGAAGCTTGGAATTAGGGTTTGCTAAGAAAATTCTAGATGTCGACATTATTTGAACATGTACATAACTCTTATCATTAGTTTCTCAAAGATATTCCTTGATACTCAAGGTGATCCCAAACCGAAATATTAAAAAGCATTTAAATATGATTTTCATAATATAAGTTTTAATTACCAGCAATTAAAGCATATCCTCTGTAAAATATTATTAGTTAATGTGCTAGATTTTGCAGTGGAAATGGAAGGGAAAGTAGAGAGGCAGAGTAGTTTCCATTCATCGGGATAATAGGGTTACATGGAACAATATTGTTTTATATACAAGTAGGAAGAAGACCCTAGACACTATATTGGGCCGCACATTCATGGGCTATAAGCCCTACAACACTCCCCCTTGTGCGGTCTAGTAGAACTTCATATGCAGTGCTTCACATGTAGTGCTTCGAATATAGTTCTTCAAATGTCGTCCTCTCCTTGATGACTTGTGCCGAAATCAATTACCTCATTAAAACTTTGACAAGGAAAAACCCAGTGGGACAAAACCTTGGTACAGTTCTTCACATGTAGTACTTCACATGTTGTCTCATACTTTACATGTAGTTCATCACATGCAATACGATCTTCAAAGATCGATGAGTCTAAGTTAATTGCCTCGTTAAAACTTCGTCAGGGAAACCCAAAGGGACAAAACCCGAACTAAAGAAAAAGAGTACAATATTACACAAATTTAGAACATAGTTAGACTCGAATATGTTGCCTCATTAAAACCTTGACAAGGAAAACCCAGTGGGATAAAACCTTGACGAAGGGAAAAGAGTACAACGTGATAGATGCAAGTAAAGGTGATCCGCTGCAGATGATCACTTTGTTACGTTGAAGTTGACTAGTTGCATCACAACTCTTACGGCAGAAAATCCTCGTGGGAAAGACAATAGCCTTAGTTAGGAAATTACATTCCCGGTGTTTGTTGTTGTCTCATTAAAAACTTTGCCGAGTTATAAAACCATGTAGGAAAAAACAACCTCGGTGAAGGAAAATAGTTCAACACACTATTAGATGCTCCCCCTGATGTCAGACAATTTTCGTTAGTCTAATGCAGTCAGAAGGGGTTTATCACACTTTACTTTGGTGACTTGAATGTTTATAAGACAATGTTGTTGATTCTGGAAGTTACGTTGCTTAACAGAATATCGCATATCATTTCTTTGATCCAGATATTTGTAGTAATATCAACAGAGATATTTATGTCTTCAACGTTCAACATACTTGATGCTTTTAGTATTGTCTCGCTAAAAACCTTGTCGAGTAACAAAACCCTTTGGGAAAAACTATTCTCGATCGAAGGGAAAAAGAGTACAACACAGCTTCAATTTCGAAGTAAATTATGTCGACATCATATCCTTGGATCCTCCCCCTGATGTTGGCATCCCTCCCTGATTACATTCAGAGTTGTACCAGACAGCTCCTCTAGTCATGTACTTTTCGAAATTGAATATCGGTAGTGACTTAGAAAATGGTCTACCATATCTCCCCTGATTACTTTTGGTGGAGAAGATATTATTGTTCCTTCATAATCAACAACCTTAGGATTGCAGTTCCTTTAGCATTCCTTTTTATGTCTTTGCAGGAATAAAACAAGTATATGTCAATGGTTACTTTTAAGTACATGATTACATTCCCTATACCATTCCAATGACGTTGCGTTGGCGCTGAGCTATATCTAGCTAACAAGTTCACTGAGGATGTAAGATTTAATCGAGTACATTATTATACAAAGTACAACAATGCGTCTGTTGTACTTAGATATGGGAATTTCATCTCCCAACACATCTTCGTCATCTTCCTTTAGACGAAATGGTCAGTTACTTACATTTGAACCTCGACTAATCATGGGAGTGCTATCAGGATGCATGTCTTCGTTAAATTGCCTGACAATTTTAGACATATGCAAACTGGTGGAATAATATACCACAAGCTCAGTATTCGGTCGAGCTTTCCCTAGATTTTTCATCTCAAATTCGGATTTTAAATAGCTTTTAAGGTCTCTTATCACATCAAGAGTACACATCATGTCTGTACCATCAACATAAATAGCCACAATTCCAAATCAGGAACTTTCTTATGAATACGCAAGGAAAATAACTTACTTGTCTATCCCCTCCAAATCAAATAGTCACTTAGACGGGTATACCACATCCGTCTGATTGCTTGAATCTATAAGTGAGAGTTCTATCTACTGTAAACGCACTCCGTGGTTTAGAGTCATTTGATTTGGGCAACAAAAGTCTATCAAGTACTTTTGTAAATATATTTTGTCTCTTGATTCTTTCAGAGATACGTAACAACCACATACATATGCTGCATTTCAAGTCTTTTTGAAATTACCAAGCTAACTAGGTAGCGGAACTCTATAACGTTCGTTACAAGAGAACAATTCCAGGGCTTTGTGAGAAACCTCGCGCCACAAGGCGAGTCTTTGTACTTTAAGACTACTTTCTTCTCAATATGCTTTATGACAAATTAATTATGCATGTCCAATAGGCTTTACACTTGGTTGGTTAGCACTACCACACCAAATACCCGTATATTTGCCAAAGAACTAAGTTCTACATGGATTGTGAAGGCCAAATATGCAATTTATTTGAAATTAATCAAAATAAAGCATGGTTCGATCTTATTGTGCTCTACTTCTGGAGCAACTATTTATAGATTATATCATTACTGTGCACGCATGCTCCTTCCATTGACTCATGTGAATTCTCATAATCCGTCAGGATTTCATTGTTCTCTAGAATCATTTAAAACTTCGGAGCGTCCTCCAGTTTGATTCATGGACATATTCAGAGACAATCTTATGAGATGATTTCTGATGATATAAATAAGTTGTGCCTTACTCACCTACTTCCTTTCTAGGTGAGGATCGATCGAACCAAGTGGTCTCTCCAACTTCCTTTATGGAGCCACGGCCTCAACCACACTTCCACTTATTGTAGTTGCAACACCTTAGTCTATGGTGTATATCCTGTATTGAGGATTTGTAACTTTGCGGGTAGGTTTGCAGATGGTATGTGTGATCTCATCACTTTAGCAATATCAGTGTACATTCTGAAAATCGAATATTCTTTATCACTTCACATTTACATTTGTGGAGTACAAGAATCAATATGAGACACAGTGGGAACACACCACAACAATTCCTGTCGTTCCCTTAGAAAATACTTTTTCTTATCTCCCCCTAACGACGGGAAGACTGTCTCATTAAAGTGATAATCCACAAATCTAGCGGTAAGATATCTCCTGCCAAAAATTTTAAAATGCGGATAATTGTTGGGAACTCATTTCCAACATAACTACTTAACAGTTTTGAAGACCCGTCATAGTACGATGTGGAGTCGTAATGGCACATATATAGTGCAACCAAAAATGCGTAAGAACACAAATGTCAGGCTTAAATCCAGTTACCAGCTGGTACGCAGAAAAGGTTGACTAATATTGGGTTCTAAAACCGAATTAAGTAAGATGCGTGTAATATTGCATATCCCTAAAGCAATAAAAGATAGGTTGGTACGCATAACCTATTCCTTAGGCACCATCTGTAACCTTTGATGATAGCCTCTGCGAGACCATTGGGTATAAGATGCTCTATATTGATCCTATTAAACATGCAATATTCATCAAGTCCTTTTGATGTAAATTCTCCAGCATTAATAAGGGTGGTGAGCCTTTGCACTTTGTATTGTGTAATATGTGATAGGAGTTTTTAAACGCAAATTTCTTGGGAACTATAGCTAGTCCAAAATGTCAAAACATTCACCAGAGCCATAAGTCACTTTAATGATCCGCATTCTGCATGAATATTTTTCTAAATTTCACCTTGTTATCTATGTAATATGGATTGTTTACCATTTGCATATTAGGATGGTCTCGATCCTGTTTTATTGAAGACTTTGTAAAATGAGTGATATGCTCTCTTACTTAAAAGCATAATGGGAAGGAGGAGGGGGTTGTGCATCTGGTACTTTAGAAAACACTTATTGAGAGATATGTCGTTACTTCGCATTCTATCAATCTTTTTTCCATTATCTCGTCCACTCAAACACAGTGATGTACGTATGATTCCTTTCAAAACGAAACATCATGTCACAACAAAAATTCCTTTATGGTTATGTCAAAGCCTGTATGAGTCAACTCCCAACATTTCATCGTCAGAGTCAATATGGATTCAATAATCCAAATACTATAGTGATTTACATTTCACTAGATTGACTCATTAGTTTCTCTAAAATATATTTCTTTCCAAATATATTAGAGACTATGAAAGATGCAATTCATCATTTTGATGTTCCACGTGATATCCATTTGCACGGGTTACTTGGGAATTTAACAAGGTGTGATTATCTCTTGGTACATCTAGAGATTTTGCGACGTCTTTGTTCTATCTTGAAGAAAAAAAAATGAGCTTGATCTTTGAGCTCTTTAAGATAGTCAATTGGCCAGGCAAAGTTCTTGTTGCCATTTAAGTTGATGTGAAAATTGGTTGTTACTATGATACGCATACACATTATATTGTATATACCAACACCTAGAACTTGGTGCATTTCCAACTCTTGCATTTATGATGGAAGCTAAAATTACATTTTTAGCTTTATCCCATGTTCAATTGATACCTATACTTTGGTGTCATTACTGCTGGGGAAATAAAAAAAAAAATGTTTCGTGATATATATGTCCCTTTACACATGCCTTATATGAGTCGATACGTCTAACCCTCATTACTTTGGGGTTCTTTCCATTTTTATTTTTGCTACATTTAGAGTAATTTGAGAAATTTCTTTATCTCAATAGGCCAAGAGAATCTCACTACACATATCAACCATTTACTTTAGGTTGAATATATTACTAAAGATAATTCTCTTGTTGTCATACTTCAACATATACCGGTTCGTTAGTATTATGGATGAAGTAGGGGAATGAAAATTTTATGACTCATATCATCTTTTGTGAGTTCTTCCACAAAAATTGGAATACATGTGATTTTATTTGAACGTATGTTTTGAAACTACTGACAGATTAATAATCGAGAAAGTGAATACATTCCACGGAACATTCAAAAATTTTGGGAAAATATCAAATATCCAATAATGGTGCTCAAGTACTTCTAAGCCTCAATTGAATACATTGGAATTGAGTTGGTACAACCAATTGAACAAAAAAAAAAAACATCATTCAAAAATAGCCAATATCATATTCAAGAGAACAAAATAATAATAAAACCAAAATTCTTAATGGTCGAGATCAACAGTCATAATTTAAATTGACCATTTATATGATGTGGACTTATCTTAATAAAAATAATTAAACAACAGAACTAGCATGTTCTATATATAAATAAAAAAAAAAAAGGCCAGCATGTATTCAATTTAAAAACTCAAGTCGGTTACATACCTTAAGTAAGCTCTAGTTCCCACCGTATGTGTATAGCCATAACAACTTTAGTCACAGTCCAGAACCAAGAAGGAATGGAACAGGACAGAGTTCCGGGACAGGACATGACAGGGACCGAGCTGGAACGAGACCGAGCTAGAACGGGGCCGAGCTGGAACTGGACATGGAACGGGACAGGCTTTTCCCGGATCGGAACAAGGGATTTTCCTTCTTCTCGAAGTATCGTCTCGGATTTTCTCCTCGTAACGGCCAGAATGAATGAGACCAATTAGTACACACAGTACAAATCAAATCACAACTATACATGGATATGCCTTTTTATAACATGAATCAACCGAGGACAAGAAAGCATGTATGGTTTGATGACAGCAAATCAATTATTCATAGGGGCATGTATTAGGTTGTAAAAGCAAACATACGCATCATATACATGTAAATTAAAAAATAAAAAAAAAATCATGCAATCATGGATTATCATGTATATATATGCAATCATGGCAAACATACATATCGTTTCAAAGATAATCGTTTTTAGGTGTACCTCTTTGCGTACTCAAGTGTATTGATTGGAAGGAAAAAAAACTGACAAAAAGGAAATCCAACTTAACTGATTTGACAGTGATTGTATAAATCATGTTGATGTAAACGTGCACCTCGGTTTTCTTTTCCTTCTCTAATGTCTCTAATCCCAACAGCAGGTGTTTTAACAATTCTAAATTTCTGAGTTATAGATCTTGAGGATGGAAATTTCTGAAAACTGTATTTACGGGATCTGATACGATCTAAGGAAGAAAAAAAAATGTTCTCGCAGCAGGGAAGAGCTCGTGCATGATAACGTTTTGCAGTGGAAATGGAAGGGAAAGTAGAGAGGCAGAGTAGTTTCCATTCATCGGGATAATAGGGTTACATGGAACAATATTGTTTTATATACAAGTAGGAAGAAGACCCTAGACACTATATTGGGCCGCACATTCATGGGCTATAAGCCCTACAACACTAGACTAATTATAGAAGTTTTCTATGAGAGTTTTCAGAATTATAGGTTTGGCATATCTCGAGAATATTTTCGGTTTTGGAATTTCCTTGTTGTCCAAAGAACCTTGGTTTATAAATACCTAAGTTTTCATTTCTAGCAAGCTATCCTAAGAGCCAGGCAAACTTCATTTATTGTTGTTTCTGATGGAGCCGTCTATTCGGAGAGGAAAGTATCCTAATTAGGTGAAATATCTTACGACCGCTCGTTTAAAGACTTCAGTGGGATCAAGAAGCTCTACGAGTATCGTTGGTGGGAAACTAGATAATTGCAGTGTTATTAGTTTTCGATTTGATTTGATTGACTGACGGTTTTTGAAACTTTGATTGCACCTAGTTTGTTTATTCTTGATAATCTTCTCTTATGATATAAGATTCACTCAGACTAGATCAAAGTATCGACGAGATCTTTAGAACTGTTGTTAGATCTAAAGACATCTTGTGATAATCCATTGTTAACATACTCCGTTCTGTGTGTAATTGATCACAAGAGGATTCAAGTGTTGTTGTGCAGGTATTTGAAGGCAATAGACGAAACATAATTCTTATTAGTTTTCGTATCTTGTGGATTTAGTTCACAAACCTTGATCGGCTGGGATCCAACTAGAATCAGTTTATCTTTGATATATATATGATTGATTAGTTGTGTGAGATCGGCATCACTTATAGTTTCTCGTTGAGATCTATATCGATTGATTGCGAATCTAAACTTGACTATTTCGGTAGTTATTGGATAGATTTATCTAACCAGAAAAAGTATTTTATTAGATTAAACATAAGAGCCTTTGTCAATAACTCATCTTATCTTTAGCAAGATTGATTAGAGTGGTTACCAAACACATTCTTCCTTTGCTGTTTGGAATACGATCCAAAGGACTTGCTATTCACGTGCGTGACTCTATAAGTCGAATGCGCACGGATACCGAGGGAACTAAGTATCTAGGGTTAGTATTCTTGGTCTCAACTATACAAAGTTGGTATTAGATTTTGTATAGTGGATTAATTATGAGAGTATTCAAAACTGGACTAGGTCTCGGGGTTTTTCTGCATTTGCGGTTTCCTCTTTAATAAAATATTGTTGTGTCTTTTACTTTGTTTTCCGCATTATAATTGTTATTATAATTAAGTAAAATACAAAAGTACGTTAACTCCGTTATAATTGATATTGATCCTATAGAGTTTCGGTTATTTCCGAACCTATTATCAAGTACACACTTTGTTGTCGTATCGTCTCGATCTTGTATCCATAGTCGATCACACAAGTGATCTTGTTGTTTTATTGTCCCGATCTCGTATCCATAGAAGATCAAATGAAGTGTGAACCGAAATGTTGTATTGTCTCAACTCTGTCCATAGACGATCACATTTGGTAGAGGACTTATAGGTTGACAAATAAAATATTGTGGTGTATTTGGGTACCCTCGTCTTTTCAATTCTGGTGGAGCTGTCTATCTGGAGAGGAAAATACCCTAATTAGGCGAAATCTGTTACGACCGCTCGTTTAAAGGCTTCTATGGGATCAAGAAGCTCTACGAGTACCGTTGGTGGGAAACTAGATAATTGCATTGTTATTTTAGTTTTTGGTTATTGATTTTATTGACTAACGGTTGTTGAAACTTTGATTGCACCTGTAGTTTGTTTATTCTTGAGAATCTTGTCTTCTGATATAAGGCTCACTCAAACTAGATCAAAGTATCGACGGGATCTTTAGAACCATTTTCGGATCTAAAGACATTTTGTGATAATCCATTGTTAACAGACTCCGTTCTGTGTGTGATTTATCACAAGAGGATTCAACTTGTGTTGTGCAGGTTATTATTGAAGACAAGCGAAGATTTGAAGATGACGAAGATTTTCTTATTAGTTTTCGTATCTTATGAATTTAGTGCACAAACCTTGATCAGCTGGGATCCAACTAGAATCGTGTTTATCTTTGATAGACTTGATTGGCTAGTTGCTGAGATCGACATCACTTTATAGTTGCTCTTTAAGTTCTATATCGATTGATTGCAAATATAGAATTTGGTTGTTTTGGTAATCGAAGTTTAGATTGATCTAGCCAGACAAAGGAGTTTATTAAACGGAAGAGCCTTTGTCAACGACTCAAATATCTTATTACCAAGATTGAATAGAGTGGTTACCAAACAACTTTATCATTTACTATTTGGAATACGATCAAAAGGATTGGTAATTAACGTGCGTGACTCTAGAAGTCGAAGGTGCATGGATACTTAGGAAACTAAGTAGCTAGGGGTAGTCTACTTGGTCTCAACTATATGAAGTTGGTATTAGATTTTGTATAACAACTTAATTCTGAGAGTATTCAAAATTGGACTAGGTCCCGGGGTTTTTCTGCATTTGCGGTTTCCTCGTTAACAAAATCTTGATATTTTATTTACTTTATTTCCGTATTATAATTACAGACGTACGTTAATCCAAGTCACTTGATATTGATCCTATAATATATCTCTTTTATACCATACCTATTATCAAGTGAACACTTTATTGTTGTATTGTATTGATAGGGTGTAGAATACATCCTATTTACTATCTATTGTTTATGCTTTCTTTGCTTTTTTCTTGTAAATTATGTATTTTACGCTTGTTTTGAGTTTTATAGCTACCATGGAGTCGCACGAACGAAAAGAAGAAGAAATCACCCAATTTGAGAAAAAGGGCAAAATTGTCATTTCATGGGCGAACACTATCTGGAGCTAAGTCGAGGTTAAGGGGCGACTCTTTTGGGAGGAGTGCTAAAGACAGACCAGCTGAGGATAAGGGGCTTGAAACTTGGTTAACCCTTATCGAAGTACCGGGTGCAAATATCCATCCCCAATCTATAACCCTATGAGAGAGTTTTCTCTCATTCATACACGAAAATGGTAAAGGAAAGCGAGTCATGGCTCTTTGTTGAATCCGAGAGATTGAGATCGAGAAGTGGAAAAATCGTAAGAAGACATCGATGAATTCAATGGAGAAGATGGTGGTGCTTGTACCGTAGTCGAATCAGGCGAGTATTGTTGTTATTGAACAACACAGGAAGGAATGAAACTGAATCGAGAAATTGAGAAGAATAATTAGGTCAGCTGAAGAACAAAAGGAAATTGGTGGTCTCTGAAATTGAAGTTTAAGATGGGTAAACTCGATCCGAGTTTGTGATGATTTCAATCGATAGAAAAGTTAGGGCTTGCTGTTTCTGAAAACCAGATAAAAATTGAGACGTTGCTGTTGTTCAAAATCGAACACAGATGGGTTTATTGGCATGAATCTGTAGAAATTGAGTTGATTGGGAGTCTACTGGTGACGGCTGAGAATTGGTTGTGGTGGTGATTGAATGGGTAAACTCAATTTGAGTTTGTATTGATTGGAGAGAATGGTTGTTGCTAGTGGGATCTGCTGCTGCTCTCTGAGTTCGAATAAGAAGATGTAGAGATGGGTTTATGGAAATTATCAAGAACTGGAAGAAGGAACCGATGGAGCTGCCATTAGATTCAAGATGGGTTTGTGGTTATGAATCGAGTTGGTTGCAGTTGTAGTGAGGAGTTGGTGCTGTCATTGAATCAGAGATTAGGATATGGTGGATGTGTGGTCTGCTGATATGGAGATGGAGTTGGAATCAATGATGGGAATTATTTACAGGTCTCTTGAGTTGTTATGTGAGCAGCTGCTGTTGGTGGTCAAAAACAAGGAAGTAATGCTGCTGCGAATGGCTTACAAGGGCTGTAAGAAGAAGGGGTTTCGAATCTTTGGGAGCGAGCAAAGCAATGGACACGGAGATATGTGTTGTTGATCTTTGGAATTCTTTGCTATATCTTTGAGATGCAGAAGGCGGGCGGTGAAATTGGTATTGATCATTTGCGGGAGCAGTGAGAATGTAGAAAATGGGAAGTGATTGCAATGCATGATATCGGCCTAAGAAGTGGTATAGACTGTGTGCTTATGAGTCGGGTAATGGTAGAGGAAACATGTCCTGGGAAGAGCTGAAGTTGGAACTGAAGCTGCTTAGATGAATATGAGATGGAAGAGTGATGACTGAGTTGAACAACTGGCAGGCAGAGAAGGTCAGTACAGGTGGTGTCTACAACAGATGTTTGCAGGCTATGATTTTTTGAGGTGATTGCAGGGTTGTTTGAGCTATTGTTGCTACAATTTAGAAGGCTGTAGTAATGGCAATGAGATACAGACTAGCAGGAGGCTTTAGAAGGCAAGATATGGAGCTGTTATGTGAGAATAGATGAATGCTTAGGCTTGCAGTTCCAAGTGTTTTGCGGCCTTGATAGTTGTGAAGAAGGTATAGCCATCATGGTGGAAGCACAATGATTGTGCAACGAGCTCGGCCGGTGCAAATGGCTCGAGGCCAAGGTCACTCAGCTCAGCTGGGTCTGACTAGCCATCTAACTCGTCTGTCTGACTCAGACCTGACTCAAATGACCCACCTTGACTCGGTTGAGTTGAACTGAGTTGAACCGGTTTGAACCGAGTTGACCCGGCTGACTCTCCTGACCGTTTTGACCCGTTTGACCGGTGACCGGGCGGACTTTGCCGGTCACCTGAGAAACTTTCCGGCGACTTTTCCGGTCGGATTCCGGCCATAATACCAGCTTTCCGGCGACCAAAATTACAGATTTTTGTGTGGATTCTTCTCATGGGTGTGAAGACTTGGACTTGGAATTGGATGGAGAATTTGGCTCAAATTTGGAAAGAGAAGATGGAAGATGAGAAAGACTTAAATTTGGAAATTGAATTATTATGGAATGAGGATTCTATTCCTTGGAAGATTTGGAGAACATTGAAGCCTATAAGTAGAGAAGTTCTCTACACACTTTAAGATATCTCTTTACACACCTCTCTACACACACAACACTTGTGTTTTTGCTTGCTTTTGAAAATTCTTCTTTTTAATTATTTGTGTGAACTTGAAAAATTCTCCCTTTAATTATTTGTGTGAATTTCAAAAACATGAGTAGCTAAATTTCTTATTGATTGAGGATGAATTCCTAGTTCTTAATACATGATTTGAGTTTTGTTTCAATTCTATCTTGAAGTTTTTCACATGATTATCGTTTGTTTTTACTAATAGGAATGTTTATTCATTCATGATTGATTGATAGATTGTTTAGAGTGCACGCTAAATTGATTTGTTAATTCAACCTAAAGCTAGTGAAAGTTAGGGGATAAGTAATCGTTTCTTGACTCTTTACATAAGTAGCAAACACGAGACCTTACGGAGGGATTCCGTGGAGCAATTGTGTGTGAAAACAACGTTAGCAAGTAGACCTTGATCTAAGAGTCTAACTACTAATATTGACCTAATAAGTTCATAAATCTTAATGCGTTTATTTAAATTACATCTAGAGTAATCTACTACTAGGTGGTTTGGTAAATAGAATCCGGTAGTCGAGAACTTCCGTATCCGGTGATACAAGGGATTTAGGGGTTTAGCACTGATCTAGCTGCTTTACCTACGGTTGGTGATAATCTGTGACTAATAACAAGTAGAAAAGAACATAACTTTAATCATTGTTTTGCAACGAAGAATGATTCCTTGATCTTGTCTCTCTTATTGATTTCAACTTTATCTTTTAATTGCTTTGTTTATTTTCTTTTGCTTTATACATCCCCCCTTTTTGTGACAATTTTTACAACTAGAATCTCTTGCTCCTCGTGGGAACGAACTTGACTTCCATTATATTATTTTTAATTGAGTGAAAATAAGATATTAATTTGATTCCACCTACGACACGCATCATGTATCGATCTCGTATCCATAGACGATCACAGAAATTGTATACCATAGTTGTTGTATTGTCTCAACTTTGTGCATATCACACTTGGTATCAGACTTATAGGTTGATATTTAAAATATTGTGGTGTATTTGGGTACCCTCGTGTTTTCATTAGTGTCTGAAGATATGTCCTCCTAGCTTTCTAAAGATTCTATTTTCAGAATCTAAAAGGGAACCTGCAGAAAATTGTTATGATTTATCCAATATCATTGAAGATTAAGTCTCTATGATAAATGACCTTCGGGAGAAGTATGATCAACATGCTGATGAACTCAACCAATCTCTTGACATGGAACGTGATCTGTGTGAAGCTGTGAATCGTTTTTTGATAATATAAATAAACCCATTCAAGAATTAAACCTAAATAGACAAAGTTGTTAGTATTCTTGAAGATATTTTCAGAAATAAATGTTGAACGAGAAAAACAAATGGTTGAGACTCACTCTTATGAAATGGATAACCTCCACTTGTTAAAGGAAAAGGCTGAATCTCATCTCACCTTGGTTCATGGGCAGTATAGTTCCTTCAAAAAGGAAAAATTTGACTTAAAGTGCAAACTTAGCTGGATGTCTGATAGATCGAGTCTTTAATATTTCCTCAAAGACACCATCGAATAATGATAAAGTCGTTCATGTTTCAACTGATAAACGATAGACAAATATACATCAAAAATCAACATCAAAGAGAGCTTCTAAACGATGTAACCTCTTATGGTATCTCACAGTTGTGTTCTCATAGTAGCAAAAAGGCTCATCTTGCATTGGATTGCTTTCGTAGGAAGAAACATATTAATAATCTCATTTTTTTTTTATTTTTTTTTTGAAAAAAGAGGCAACTGTCATCCTGGTTGCACAATCAGCCAAACAACCTATGATAAGAATATTCAAGATTACTCTCTTCGAATATTTCATAAGTCGAATAATTCTCATGGAACAATCTCCCAGCGTAAAAAGGATATTTCCAATATCATACTTCCTACAGATAAAAAATGTTTACCTACTCATCATAAATCCTGGATACGGTATTCGAAAGACTTATGACCACGATCTTGGACTTCAAAATATCTAGAGATTTCGTGCTTGAGTAAGACTTCTTCTGAAAGACAATCGTTTGAGTTTAACAGGTTCAGGAGGCAGAAGAGATCGTCAAAACCTTCATTAAAGGATAATTTGAGGAGCGTTACTTCTTTTAAAGGGGATATTAAAGGGAAGGAAGCAACATGTAAGAATCTAATCTTTTATCATAAGATAAACAAACTCGGAGTATCCCTTTGGGGTACAAGTGATTAGTCTCACTCTCATCCCATCACTACTTAATTGTAATGATGAGTACATCCTCAACACTGACTTGAGTTGTGAGGATTGCACAAATATCAGAACAATTTATAACTTTTTTGATAACAAGGTTGCACAAGTTATATCGTCTCCAAATTTGATTATCACTTACCACATGTTATAGAAAGACTTATGTCCCAAAAATTCTCTCTCTACATAAAGACCATGAAACGGTTAAAGTTTGTTGAGCCTTGCTCCGTTATGTTGAACCACTTTAATTTTTTTAGGTTATGATATTGTCTTTGACGTCTTCATTTATACCACTAATTGAGTCAAGTTCCTCTTGAGTTGGTGTAACCACATCACAATAGTGAGTCCAAAATGTAATGACTCGGTGTAGGTATCAAATCATATCATGCTCCTAAATAGATTTCTCATTCCTATATGACTCCTAAGCAAGAGACGAGAACAAGACTCATGGGAACTCTTTCTGCAAGCTAATATGCAAGTTATGCTCTTAAATCTCTATCTAATCATGATTTTTGATACGTAAACCTATAAATTCGAGGGAACTTTTGAGCATCGGTACTGATATGACAATTCGTGAAAAATAAGTTTGTCTTATGATAATGGGCTCATTTGAAGGACTTATTTCGTATCCATTAGAACTATCTACAAACTTCTGGTTTGTCGACCGGTTCACGTATCTTGTTAGGAAACTTCCTCCTTAACCCTTAGGTGCCTTTATAAGGAAGTAACGGGTTTCCTAATCTACTTCTAACTCCAGGCTATGAGAAAGTATATGGCTGATAGCATACCTTCACCTATTCTCATACATACAAGGATGGGAAACTCAAAGAGACCTCATGAAACAATTGTTCTTGATGAATAAGAGAATGTCAAGGAAACAATATTCATGCAAGGATCTTCGAGAAAAAGGATAGCTATGAGTATGAAAGAACAAAACTCTTGGAATGCTGAAACCGTGAAGGATCTGGTTAGCGCATGTAATGATTCTAAGATTGAATTTTCAAATCTTCAATTGCAACTGACCAATATGGTTGATGCTCCAGCCAAAATTCATGAACGGCAGAAGGTCATGATTCGAAATCAAAAAAAGCTTATCTCATAAAGTAGGACAACCAGGAAGTTTGTTCGCATCGTCAATATATCGTAAGATGATTGTTCTAACTCACGAACATAACCAACCCACTGTCAGGAGAATCAAATTAAGACATCGAAGGAACCTTCCATGATGGGATCCTCGGAAGGTATGCAAATATCTATGAGAATTGATTTTTTTTTTTTTTTTTTGGTTTGTAGTTAACTTCTTGTAGGAATTTTTATTCTTATTGTTTTAAGGAGGAACACTAGCTTTTGGAGCCTATTTATGTGTTTCACATTATTTATTCCAAATAATACCATCTTTTAATGATTAAAGTTTATTTTCTTAAAATTTTATGTCGGAGATGATTGAAATACCTACTCTTTATCGATTATTATGTATTGCTTATTTTGTAAGATTTGTTCTTTGATATCATATTTCTGGTGATTAGAACGGATATCTCATATGTTCTCATAGGTTAAGATCTTAACTCTTTGTGTTCAACATTAAAAGAGGAGCAAACTATTTTGAGAATCGCAATATTGATATTCTCGCGATTATACTTTGTGAATATGATGCGGGGACTCCATTAAATGTTCTTAGTTGTCGACTTTCCTCCCCTAAACCATAACTTGTAAGGAATAAGATAAAGAACTTTGATCTCTACGTTTGTACATGACTAGAGAAGATATAATTCTTATGTTGAGGCGTATCACTAAAATTATGTTCTTTGTTCGTAATTGGCTTAGAGAATAGTTTTTGACGATGATTATTTTTCTCACGAAAGTAATGCATCTTAGTGCCTCTAACATTAAGATCTTGGTTTTAATTTCTTTGTTCATAACTGGTCTAGGGTAATTTAAATGATTCCTAAGTAAATAACTTTGTGGGGGTTCGACGTAACTTAGTGTTTTTTGCAATTGGCAGAGTAACAAATTAACTGTTGGTTTGGTTTGATTTAGTCTAGTCCCCTTGAGTACCAGTCATCTTCTCAAAGTTTTACAGGTGAAGCCAACAACGTACACATGACTTTGGAAACAATTTTTTAAAAGTATTCGCAAGGGCACCCCATCTTTCTCCACAGCATTTCATCTGTAAATATCACAGTGTCTAAAATTTTCAAAGTCATATGTTCCTTTGCAGAGACTCGGTACGTTTTACTCATGAAAAGTGACTTTGCTCAAACAATCATACTCTTTAAGGTTAATGGAATACTAGCTAAGTTTGAAAGGAGTGATCCTCTATTATGATAAATTTTTCCTTGAAAGGAGTGACCCTCTATTATGGTAAATTTCTCATTCAGCCAATTTATGATAAATTTCTGGTTTAGTCAAAAATTCCGTTCAAATGTTGGGATCCATTAAAACTCCATATTAAACAAAATTGATACAAAACCCCCAAATTTTTAAAATTTGATACAAAAACCCCAAACAAAATTGGCTTGATCAAATTTTATGATGAAACCAAAATTGGTTTAATCTTATTTTTGCCTTTTTTTTTTATCATGAAATCAAAGATTTTAATGATGAAACGGTAAGTTTATGATGAAACAAAATTTTGGTGGTACTGTTTCTGGTTAGTGTTGGTATTGGTTGGTGGTGGTGCTTTTTATGGTGATGGTAGTGTTAGTATTTGTTGGTGGATGTGGTGTTGGTTGCTAATAGTGATAGTTGATGGTGGATATGGTGATGGTGGTTGGTGATGGAAGTGGTTGATGGTAATGGTTGGTGATGGTAGTGTTGGTATATATTGATGGTGGATATGGTGGTGGTGGTTGGTGATGGTAGTGGTGGATATTGATACAAAAACCCCAAATATTCATATTATTTGGGATTTTGTGTCACTTTTGTTTGGATGAGTTTTTTGTGGATGGATAGTGACACTTTTGGGGTTATAACTCGCGACCCTTTTACATTATGCGGATAATGACGAGAATTGACTAATATTCTTTCATTCCTTATATATACATTATTTTAAGTAGTGTATTGGACCATTTTAATTTAACTGCTTTCCCACCTACTAAAGAAATATGGAGACAAGGTTGTTTTCTCTCACAACTGTGTAGAGAATAAATTCATTGATAAGTGTATATATACTCGGTTACAATCACAGTAAGTTACAAAGATAAGAATAGAGTAACAAATACAACAGAAGAATAGGTGAGAACATGGGAACCGGAAGACTAAAACTAATATAGCTAGAAAATAGGTAGACTGAGATTATGTACAACAAACAGTCGGCTAAACAGTTAGTCATATGACCTGACTAACTGGACAATTCTAATACCCCCCCTCAAGTTGGAGCGGTAGAGCCTGAACGAACGCCCAACTTGCGAACCAGACGGCCAAATTGAGGAGCTCCTAAAGGCTTTGTGAAAACATCTGCAAGCTGATCAGAAGATGGAAGATACTTTGGTAAAATCAAGCCACTGATCAATTTCTCACGAACAAAATAACAATCAATTTCAATATGTTTAGTTCGTTCGTGAAATACAGGATTCTGAGCAATATGAATTGCTGCTTGACTATCACATGAAATAGTGATAGGGAGAGGACATGGAATGTGCATGTCAGTAAAAAGATATCGTAACCATTGAAGCTAAGCTGTTAAGTTAGCCAATGCACGATACTCAGCTTCAGCTGAAGAACGAGCAACTGTTGGTTGCTTCTTTGATTTCCAAGAAATAGGACTGGATCCTATTGTGACTAAATACCCTGTAGTAGAACGTCTAGTGATAGGACATCCTGCCCAGTCTGAATCTGTGTATCCATGTAGAGAAATATTACTGGATGAAGACAAAAAAATTCCATGTCCAATGGTACCTTTAAGATAGCGCAAGACACGATAAGCAGCATCAAGATGAGCAGTATGCGGATGCTGCATGAATTGACTCAAATAATTTACTGCATACGTAATATCTGGACGAGTGACAGTAAGATATAAGAGACGGCCAATTAGACGGCGGTAAGAGCTGGAATCAGATAAAGGCTTACCATCGATAGGTAGTAATTTAAGATGCGTATCCATCGGAATAGATGAAACACGAGCACCTGTGAGTCCAGAATCCTTAAGAATGTCAAGAGTATATTTTCGTTGACACAAAAAAATACCTTTAGATGATCGGGAAACTTCAATGCCTAAGAAATATTGAAGGCGACCAAGATCCTTAATTGAAAAATGATAAGCAAGGCATGCATTAAAGGAGTTAATAAAATCATCATCTGTGCCAGTAATGATGATATCATCAACATAGACAAGAACAAAAATAGATGTTGTTCCTTAATGATATGTGAAGAGTGAATTATCACATAGAGATTTATGAAATCCTTCCGTTAGTAAAACAGAGGAAAGTTTAGCAAACCATTGACGAGAGGCTTGCTTAAGACCATAAATGGATTTCTTAAGTTTAAAAACTTTAGATTCACCTTTTCGTGCCAGACCTGGAGGGATTTTCATGTATATTTCTTCATCTAGATCGCCCTGAAGAAATGCATTATTGACATCTAATTGATGAAGAGACCAATCTTTAATTGCAACGATAGACAACAAAACTCGAACAGTCACCAGTTTGGCTACTGGCGCAAAAGTGTCATAGTAGTCTATGCCTTCCTGTTGAGTGTATCCCTTTGCCACGAGCCGATCCTTGTATCGTTCCACGGTGCCATCAGAATTAAATTTGATTTTAAACACCCATTTGCATCCAATGGAAGTTTTCCCTGGTGGCAACTCAACAGTAATCCAAGTATCATTAGCTTCGAGAGCCATTATCTCTTTTGCCATGGCTGCACGCCATTTAGGGCATTGAGTAGCTTGTGAATAAGATTTGGGTTCCTCAGATAAGATGACCCCAGCAAGAAAAGCTTTATGAGATGGTGAAAACCCATTGAATGACAAATAATTAGTCATAGGGTGAGCTGAACTGGATTTACATTCAGTAGCAAAACAATGATAGTCTTTTAAGTAAGCTGGTGGATTTCGAATCCTAGAAGGATGAGAATCAACGGAAACTGTAGGTACAGATTGTATAGGCGCTGATTCAAAGGAAGGAATTGCAGGTGCAGGTGTAATTGAAGTTGCAGGTGCAGGTGCGATTACAGAAGTAGAATCTATAATAGGAATTACAGAACCAACTGGGAAATGCACAACTGGAATGTGCTGCGAAGCAGAATTGCTAGAATTGCTGATAAGCAATGATTGTGATGGCTGTATAGGTACAGCAGGAGAAACACCTGAAGAATGATCGATGTTAGAGTAATTAGGAGATAACAAGTCAGAGTTACCTGAAATAGCAGCGGAATCAGAATGCCCTGTAGAAATTTCAGGGATAGATATAGTAGTATCATGCTGTGAGTTGGGAGACGTATGCATAGAAAAAGATGATTGCGAATCAAAAAGAGAATCGTAATCAGTGAATTCTGAATGCTGTACGAGTGATGGTACAGTAGAAGGAGTATGTATATCATGAAAATGAAATCGATTTTCATGAAAAACAACATCCCGTGATACATAAATACTCTTGGATTCCAGGTCATAAATTTTGTACCCTTTCTGGCCGTGAGGATAGCCAATGAAAATGCCTGGTTTGGCCCTGTGATCGAATTTATGAGATACTTTCGTATTTCTGTCAAAGCATAAGCAACCAAACACCCTTAGAGACATATAATCTGGTGTTTTATGCAACAATAGTTCATGCGGAGTTTTATGATCAAGAACTGGAGATGGCATTAAGTTGATTAAATAGGCAGCAGTAAGAATACATTCGCCCAAAAGTGAAGTGGCAAATTGGATTGAAATCTTAATGAGCGTGCGACATTAAGAAGATGTCTATGTTTCCGTTCGACAACACCATTCTGTTGTGGTGTGTAAACACAACTGGTTTGGTGTAAAACACCATTTTGATGAAACCAAGCTTGTAGTTCTTTTGACTTGAATTTAGACCCATTATCAGAGCGGAAAGTCTGTAATTGGGGAATGAGAAGTTTATTGATACCAGAAGAGATGCTGGTAATAGAATGACCAAACTGAGTAATAACAAAAGCAAAAAAATACTTAAGAAATTTTAATGTTTCTGATTTAGTTTTCATGAGATAAATCCAAGTGCACCTAGTATAATCATCCACAATAGTCAGAAAATATTTAGCACCAGTAAATGATGTAGTTGCAAAAGGGCTCCAGATGTCAGCATGAATCAACTGAAAAGGTCGTGAAGATAAAGACTGACTTTTATTAAATTTCAAACGAGTTTGTTTTGCCATAGGGCATACATCACAAGAATGAACAAACTGCGAGCTAATATAAGCAAATTTGGAAGCTAAAAAACGAAAACAATCCACACTAGGATGGCCGAGACGGCGATGCCATGTATCCACAGGCTTATTTGCAGAAAATGATAAAGCAAATGGACGAAATATGAAATGATAGAGACCAGCGATGCGTTTACTCCATCCAATCTCCGTGTTCATGGACTGGTCCTGAAAGATGCAACAATCTTTTGAGAATTTGATACAACAATTGGCTAAACTAGTCAATTGGCTGACAGAGATTAAATTGAATTTAAAACTCGGAATATGAAATACATCTAGTAATTTCAGAGTTGGAGACAAATCAATATTGCCAATGTGTGTCACGGAGGTAAGTGATCCATCCGGCAGTTGAACACTAATTGGTTTGGTAACCAAAGTATAAGTAGTAAAAAAAAGAAAGAGATGAACATATGTGATGAGTAGCACCACTATCTACTATCCATACATGATTTGAACAAGATAAAATAGTACCTGCAAAATTGGCAGATGGGAGAATGGTTGTACCTTCATTAGATGGATCAAGTAATGAAAGAAGACGTGCATATTGTGCTGCACTTATAGCTGGTGCAGCAACGGCTGGCACAGGAGCTGTTGCAGGGATGGTAGCAGCAGCAAAGGAATCAGAATCTCTGGGCTTTGGTAAGTCCTTTGGATACCCGTTTAGTTTCCAACATGTGGTCCTGGTATGACCGTGCTTGTTGCAATGGTCACAGAATGGCCGTTGTCTTTTGTTGTTTCCAGAATTATTGTTGCTGCTGCTTCCAGATTGTGTAGATGAGAACCTTTGGTTACGAGAATCACCACGAGAAGCATATAAAGCTGCTGATTCAATTGCAGGAATAGAAGAGGAATTGATTCCCTGTTGTTCCTCCTCCTGCCTAACATGGTTGTAGATCTTAGTAGGAGATGGCATGGGTTCCATTAGGAGGATCTGACTTCGCAGAGAAGAAAACCTTTCATGCAAACCCTGCAAAAATTCCATTGACCTATCTTGATTATGATGATCAACATAATTCTTACCTGCTCCGCAGATACAAGGTTCGATGGGTCGAAAAGTATCCAGCTGATCCCAAAGAGTCTTCAGTTGAGTGTAGTACATCGCTACATTCAAGTTTTCTTGTTTCAGAGTGGCAATTGATTGCTTAATCGCATACAGCTTTGATGCATTATGGTGAGAAAGCCGTGATTTGATCTCTAGCCATTGCTCTCTGGCAGACGGAAAATTCATGGCGCTGGATCTAATCGACGGATCTACTGAATTGGAAATGCATCTGCCGACTAAATCATCACACCGAGTCCAGTGTGGGAGATCAACTGTGGAGGTTGGCCTTTTTACAGTACCATCAATATAACCAGTCTTCCCCTTCGCACTTAAAGCCTTGGTCATGCCTCTACCCCAAGTGCAGTAGTTGTCACTTGTGAGTAGAGGAGTGAAGATAACTGAGGTCGGGTTATCGGAAGGGTGTACATAGTATGGGCTTGATGGTGATAAAACAGAATCTGTTTCAGAAGCTGATGGAGGAATGACTGAAGAGGATGGGTTTGTTTGGTTTTCTTCTAGAGTTATGATGATTAGGTTTCAGAAAAAAAATCTAACCTAGCTCTGTATATACCATAAACAAATATGGAGACAAGGTTGTTTTCTCTCACAACTATGTAGAGAATCAATTCATTGATAAGTGTATATATACTCGGTTACAATCACAGTAAGTTACAAAGATAAGAATAGAGTAAAAAATACAACAGAAGAATAGGTGAGAACATGGGAGCCGGAAGACTAAAACTAATATAGCTAGAAAATAGGTAGACTGAGATTATGTACAACAAACAGTCGGCTAAACAGTTAGTCATATGACCCGACTAACTGGACAATTCTAATACCTACCATAACTAAAAATTTTATAATCCAATAATGATTACACTGTAGACCATAAACCCATTTGGAACTTTATAATGTCATCCTATAAAACATCTGGACATTCCCACATGGTGTCTTCATTGAGTTAATGATTTTCTTAAGTAAACCGAATTATACGGACATGAGAACACACCATATTGATATATTTATACGTATCTTCAGATATTTTAGAGTGCAATTTTGTGCACCACCGTTCAGGGCGCAAGTGCCCCGTATTTTTTTAGTTGTGTTTCTAACCATGGTTTTTTTCTAAAGAAAAATTTTGGATTTGGCTTGTTCAACTCGATAGGAAGTATTTTAATTTGAAGGCGACTTTTCACATATACTCTTATTTATAATGCATTGATATCATCAAAATTAATTGAATGAGTCCAGTTATTGATAATATGTTAATGGTGAATCGGTAAAAAGAACCTGGCTAGTCTGGGCCTATAGTAATTATTTGATGCCTATCACTAGAAGAAAAAAAAATGGTCATTAGGAAGTAATTCCAAAAACCCCTTAGCCAACTCTTTTCCAAAATAGCTAGTTTACCTCTGATTAATTAATGTTCATTAATCTTTTGAGGTGTTAATTAACCGTATTACATGTGAAATCAAATAATGTTAATCAGACTTCAAAACATCAAACAACTGAATTTTTTTGATTTTGTTTTTCTAAAAACACCAACCCAAAGTCAGTGGATGTTCATGCACCTATGAGCTGGGTTGATCTTATTCATTCACGAAGCACACACAAAATCAGTTGATGTATGTATACATAAAAGCCGATTCTTGTAATCAGTTGCTTATTAATATGATATAAACAGATTGATTCATTTTCATAAGTAAAAAAAATTATTCATACTTTTAGGACATATTCATTCATTTTAAATCAATCTAACTCACGTTCGTAGGCATCACAGATGCACTTAGCATGTGCAAAAAGCCTTCGAACGCCTAGGCTAGTGGACGAGTTATAGTCTCGTGACATGGAGTGTAGGACCAGAATATCGCGACAACAATACTTCGCGAGAGTAATAAACAACTACATTGCGAAGGTGTCGCAAGGAAATAATTTAAATGACGCATCAGATGACGACAACCAGAACATGAGAAAAGTGTGAAGACTTGGCGAGATTTAGGAGTGTCGCAAGTAAAGACGTTTATAACATTCGCGACACTTCGCGAGATGTTCCGAAAATAAAGGACTGACTTATTTGTCATCCATCGTATACTACCCTATATAAAGGGTTGAATTGGTCTGTTGTAGGGAGGATTCTTTTTGAATTGTTAAGCAAGTCATTAGAGAGAGAAAATTAAGAGTGATTGTAATTTCTTTAGCTCTGTTCTACATTTCTTTGTAAACCTTTCAAGAAAACAATTAATAAAACACATTATTATTCATCTTCAAATGGATTGATTAAGCAAATTCGAGTGAGGGGTGTAGTGTAGGATTTCCTGCAACTACATATGCGCTAGAAACAGGGATTGAAGAAGATCAACCTTGTGAATTGGAAGAATTAGGGGTAACAAGAAAGAAATCTTGAATAATTTTTAACAAGTTACTAAAATTGAAAAATGGCTAGGAGAAAGAATGCATCAGAACAGCCAACGATCGTAAGGAGAAGTGGAAGATTAGTGGGAGAAAGGAGAAATGAAGTAGGTGAACCATCAAGGATAGATGCAAGAAATGGAGAAGAAGGTCCAATTCAACCACCCATTCAACCATCAACTCAACCACCAATTCAACCAAAGACTACAACAGAGTAATCGATTATGATAGGGTGAGCGTGCATACATGGAGATCAGATTCTATGGAAGAAAGAGAAGAAGTGCAACAATTGATGAATAGTGGACAGGAAGAGAGAAATCGAGAAGAGATGGGAGAAACAATTCGTGGAAATGAAGAAATTGCGGCATTAGAAGCGTTGAGACAGACAATACACGAAGAAAGGCGGTTAGAAGCAGAAGAACGCGCAAATCTAACAAGGCAAAACCACGAATTAAGGATGGAAAATAGGAGGCTGCAAAATAGAAGATCAAGAAGTAGTAACAGATCGAGATCAGGATCGAATAGAGAAAATGGGAGAAGAACATTACCTGCAGAAAACGTTAATGAAGAAAACTTGGAAAGAGAGTTAAATCTTGGTGAAGGAGGTCGCGAAGAGAGAGAATTAATAGAAAATCGTTATATTTTGGTGAATAATCACGATGATGGAAATCAAGAAGATAGGCAGCCTCGAGGACAGAATAACTTGATTAATGAAGAAAATCAGGAAGAAGGAAGGAGAACACTACATGGGAGAGAAACACAAAGGAAACAAAAGGAAATTGAAGATGACATTGAAAAGCATTATACCGAGAAAGCACGTCTAGCCCGCGAGAGAGAAAGATTGAGAGCAGAAATGGAAAATCGGGAATTGGAAGAGGCGATTCGGCGAGAATAATCATGACAATCGAGAGAGAAGGCGCGAGCGAAATCGCAACAATGGAGATATTAACGAAGAATATGAAAGAATACAAAAAAGTAGACACGAACGAAGAAGGAGGGAAGCAGAATTAAAGAGACCGATAAATTCAAATTCTGAGGCAAATGAACAAATTCTCGCGAGAATTGGCGAGAGATGAGAGGAATATTGAACAATGAGAAGAGAAAGAGGAGAAGACAGTTAGATGAAGCTATCGCGGAGGTGCGAAAAATCCTTTTACATTAGAAGTGCGATTAGGAGGAATACCCCCAAAATGCAACTTACCAGCGCTAACTAGCATTTTTGATGGGTCAACTTGTGCAGTACAACACATCAAGGCTTACGTGAGATGTATACTACAGTGGGAAAACCATGATGCTATATTGTGCAAATACTTCGCGTCGAGTTTAACGGGAGAAGCGTTGAAATGGTTTGAGGGTTTACCAAGGAATACAATCACATCATTCAATCATTTACAGGTTATATTTTTGGGGGCGTATATAAGCAACAACTCTTCGCGACCTGGCATTGAAGATGTATTTGGGCTAAAACAAAGAGTTGGCGAGAGCTTGAGACATCGACGAGTAAGATGGAAGACAATGTGTAGCGAAATGGCGGGACGGGTTGATGAAAGATATCTCATACTATCATTCATAAATGCTATGTTCGCAACCAACTTATTATATGTTCAAGTTTTCAGAGCCAAGAATACGATCACGATGACCGAATTGAGAGAATTTCAAGAGGAATATATTGCTTTGGAGGAAAGGCAAAATGAAGTAGAATCGTACCCAGTTGCAAATACAAGTTCAAGTGCTGCGAATGCAAGTTTGTTACCCAGATTAATACAAACAGTGGCGAGCACCTCGCAAGGGCAACAAGAGAGAGTGGTAGATGATGAACAGCCAAAATTGGTAGCTATGGGAAGTCGCGATCAGGAAGAATTTGAAAGAGAAAGAAATTTCTACAACCGTGGCGGAAATAATAAAATTCAAAGGCTTGATCAACCTGATGCGTGTCGTAGGTGCAATCAAATTAATTAATATTTCCACTCAATTAAAAATAATATAATGGAAGTCAAGTTCGTTCCCACGAGGAGCAAGAGATTCTAGTTGTAAAAATTGTCACAAAAAGGGGGTGTAAAAAGCAAAAGAAAATAAACAAAGCAATTAAAAGATAAAGTTGAAAGCAATAAGAGAGACAAGATCAAGGAATCCTTCTTCGTTGCAAGACAATGAATCAAGTTATGTTCTTTTCTACTTGTTATTAGTCACAAATTATCACCAACCGTAGGTAAAGCAGCTAGATCAGTGCTAAACCCCTAAATCCCTTGTATCACCGGATACGGAAGTTCTCGACTACCGGATTCTATTTACCAAACCACCTAGTAGTAGATCACTCTAGATGTAATTTAAATAAACGCATTAAGATTCATGAACTTATTAGGTCAATATTAGTAGTTAGACTCTTAGATCAAGGTCTACTTGCTAACGTTGTTTTCACACACAATTGCTCCACGGAATCCCTCCGCAAGGTCTCGTGTTTGCTACTTATGTAAAGAGTCAAGAAACGATTACTTATCTCCTAACTTTCACTAGCTTTAGATCAAATCGACAAATCAATTTAGTTGGCCACCCAAACAATCTATCAATCAATCATGAATGTCTTTAAGATCATTCCTATTAGTAAAAACAAACGATAATCATGTGAAAAACTTCAAGATAGAATTGAAAACAAAAACTCAAAACATAAATTAAGAACTAGGAATTCATCCTCAATCAATAATTAAATTAGCTACTCATGTTAAAGAGTTCACACAAAGAATAAGAAAAGAAAAGTGTTGTGTGTGTATAGATGTGTGTGTAGAGAGGTGTATATAACTTCTCTATTTATAGGCTTCAATATTCTCCAAATCTTCAAAGGAATAGAATCCTTTTCCTTTAGCAATTCAATTTCCAAATCCAAGCTTTTCTCAACTCTTCCATCTTCTCTTTCCAAATTTGAGTCCAATTCTCCATCCAATTCCTAGTCCAAGTCTTCACACCCATGAGAGAAATCCATAGAAAATTCTGGAATTTTTGGCTCGCCGGAAAACTGGTATTATGGCCGGAATCCGGCCGGAATAGTCCCCGGAAAACGGCTCCGGTGACCGGCAAAGTCCGCCCGGCCACCGGTCAACGGGTCGGATCGGTCGGGTCAACTCGGTCAGCTCGATTCAACTCGGTCAGACCGAGTCAAGGAGAGTCAGGGTCTGTCAGGGTGAGTCAGGGTCAAAACCGAGTTAGATGGCTGAATCAGAACCGAATCAGATGAGCTGAGTTGCTAAGCTATAGTTTGCACAGGCATCATGCATCATTCCAGCCAATATGGTTGTGCTGCAACTCTGCCAACCATTCATGCACCAGCTCCAGTTGCATTGCAGCTGCAATTCCATCAAACTCCCTGTCCTCAGCTGTAACTCCACCACACAAGTTCATACCACCTCCAAACACCTGCAATATGTCACAGGCATTCTCCATATCAACTCCATACTTGCCTTGACCACCATTGCCATGACCAGCGATGACGTGGGTCGCACTGCAACAACAACATTATCTCTGAATTCCATTAACCACCTCAGTTGCCACACCTGAGTCTCACCACTGAACAACATCAAATGCCTGGCAATCTCCAGCACAGAATCAATAGCCAGCTCCAGCTCTTCTCGGCACCTGCAATGTCAACTGAGGCCCCATAACTTGCCTCACTTTCTTCAAGCCAATCAATTTCAGCTCCTCTCTTCATTCTCAACACCAGCTAACCTGCAATGCTCATTACAGCAGCCTAAACCCACAGGAACCAGTTGCATTGCAACTGTTATTCCGTTCTCTCGGCATCACTAACATCAATTCTAGCCTTGCCTGCCATTGCTTCGCTGCCATTACCCGACTCAACCTGCAGCGCCGAGCTCAATAACACAAGCGCAATTCTTTCTAGCTTGTTTGCTCAAGACCCATTGTCACACACACATTAGCAACCTAGCCTATAACTCCAGCCCCGCAATACTAATCATCTTTTGTTCCCGCAACCTCATTGCACCAAGTGGCAGCAAAAATCACTCATCATACTCTTGACTTATGTACACCCGCAACACTGGGGCATTACCACACTACCATCACAGTTCAAGCCTTCTATTCAAACCCATTCTTTTTCCTCGTAGAATAGCAGCAGCACAACAATTCCATAATTCCATAACTGCACCAGCTATTCATATGAACTCAGATAATCACCAACATCATCTCATGTTCTTCATTGCAGCCCTAGCAAGTCCTTTCCCATTCTACTATGTTCAATCTCAGTTGTAATTTAAGCTCAAACCCCAAATTCAGAACCTTAATACTTCTCCTCCAGGGCTTAAACCCATTCTAAATCCACATCATTTCTTACAGCATAACAACTGCAAATCCACCATCATCAATACCCCATCTTCTGTATTTATCACTTGTAGCAGCAGCAAACCCTAGTTTCCAATTTCTTTTCAATTTCTTCAGCCGTTCTCAACAGAGGCAATCCATGCTATCAATTCTTCCCAGCTTCATCGTATCTTCAATCTCCATTCACCTGAGCCCATTAAACCAATATCTCCTCAATTCTCGATTCAAAACCCTTCTGTAATCTACAACGAACACTTGAACTTCATCTTTTTCTGTGAATTCCTCGATCTCCAATCTACAGCAGCCGTCTTCATTTCTTCTCTCAGTTTCAGGTGAAACAATGAATGAATGAGAGAAACATCTCTCGATTTAGGGTAGGGGTATACTGGATAATGACACCCCTTTGTATCAGATAAGGGATACCCCAGTGGATGCCCCATAACATGTGGTCACCCCTTAACCACAGCTGGCTGCATTAATAATCCTCCTGCTAGCGTTGCCCCTTAACCTTGGCTCAGCTCCCAGTAGTGATTGCCATGAAATGACAATTTTGCCCTTTTTTCTCAAATTGGGTGATTTCTTCTTCTTTTCCTCTGTGCGACTCCAAAGTAGCTACAAAACTCAAAACAAGCGTAAAATACATAATTTACAAGAAAAATAGCAAAGAAAGCATAAACTACTAGATAGTAAATTAGGTGTATTCTACACCTATCAAATTCCCCCACACTTAGACTTTGCTAGTCCTCGAGCAAATCAAACTAAAAACTCACAACTTCAAAACGTTCAAGCGTCCCAAGCATCCAAAGAGTTATGAGGACATAGAGTTTCTGCATGCTAGTAATAAGAAGTTAGAAATACTAAAGAACATATTCTCATTCTTAAATGTTGAGTGAGAAATAACCACACCATAATGAGAGAATGCGTGTTTTAGAAACGATCAATAAGCATTTCGCCTCGACTTCTGCCTCACCAAAAAGGATTTTATGATAATTGCACTCAAAAAGACGGCTTTTTTATGGTTCTCACATGTGTGCAGGTAGGAATGAAGAGAGAAATCCTGCAACACGTTGAATGGTGGGAAGGACAACTTCCGAAATATTTTTAAAAACCCACATCTTTTAATATTTTGAAAAACCATTTTTCTAACGATCTCTACGAAAGGAAATCAACCATTATAATCGAGGATGAGATTACTTACTCACCTTCACATCCGATCGTCAATTATGATAACACCACTCTCACGGCATCCAATAGAAACGTCTTCCGCTCCTCGTCTTGATCTTCTTGGTCTTCGGTTTCAACTATTGATGATAAACTCTTGAATTTCATAAATCCTTGACAATTTGTAACCTTTTTACCTTAAATCCTTGTCGCTTGAAACTTCCTTATAAATTTTCCTTTCCCACGGCTCATTAAATAAAAATAAGAACAAATATTTCTCTTGTTTTTCTCTCTTTTTTTTTTTGTTTTTTTCTTTCCTTTTTTTTTTTTTTTTTTCAATTTTTTTTTTTTTTTTTTTTTTTAATTTTTTTTTTTTTTTTTTTTTTTTTTTTTTTTGAAAACAAGAGAAATTAAATACAAAATAAACCATGGCCGTGGAAGAAGTATTTTACCACTTGATTCTTCACAACTTGTATCGTCTTGAAATCATAAACTTTCAAAAATTCTCACCTTTTAATTTTCTTCGCTTTTATGAATAAGTCTTCATACTTGTATGTATAATTATGCTCATTGTATTGTAAGTCTTCAACATATATGTAAAATCCGCTCATTTGTATGTTGCTTTACTTGTATTTGAAATTTGCTCTTTTTCTCATTCCGTTGCTTGTAAACCTTAAACTTTTTCCAACTTTCCTTGTAGATTTTGATGTCGCTCCTTGTTGATGATGAATGTGTTTCTATGGACCCGTTGTTGTCGCGAGAGAGAATGGTGCTAACTGCAAATCGAACTACAAGAAGGAAGCTTTCATCTATAGACGTCACCCTTATGATTGACAAAATTAGCACTCAAGAGATCAAAGAGTAGTGCTTCTATTGGTGGGAGGTTGGGTAGCTCACCATTCTACCCGGAATTGACGTATGGTGACACACACTCAAAAGAAGCTCTTTAGTAGATGGAAAATTTCTGGTCGGTGCCTCACATGATATGAATACAGGTAGTCTCCACTAATGATTGATCAGCAACTCTAATAATGCATTTCTCCCGGCACCAAATTCGCATCACCGGCATGATTAAATCCATTATTTAACACTCAAACAAGCAAGAAATCCGAATGTAGTTCTCTAACATTTCCAAGTTCAATTATGTCGGTCAAAATCTCTATGTAAACATACCTAGAAGTATGCTAGTGACTCTAAAATCTTTAAAAGTTGGAGTTTTATGTAAAACTTTTTTTTTTTTTTTTTTTTCAAATTTTTTTAATTTTTTTGTAATTTTTGTTTTAAAAACATGCTTAACCACTCCCCCACACTTAAACCTTACATTGTCCTCAATGTAATTGAATCCTCCTAGTAAAGTCAAGGTGGGAAATTTTAACATGATAAGGAACAAGAAAAAGAAATAACAAAAAGCAAAAGGATAAGAAATACAAAACCTATGGGTTGCCTCCCATTAAGCGCTTGTTTTAAAGTCGACGGCCCGACTTAGCTCTTGCAAGATTCATTCCCCATATACTAACAATCTAAAAATTTGAGGATCCACCCATAATACCTGTTTTGAAAACAATAACTCCATACAAATATTAGCACAAGAAAATAATAATGATGTTATCGCCCGATAGAAATTTCCCCCACACTTATTCTTTTCCACACTCGGAAGTGTATAAAGAATATAGAATTTGGGAATTTCCATGTATTCCTCTTGGCAAACCTGCATGGTGTTAGCATCAAGTGTTTCCAATGGTGGATATCTAGAAACAAAATCATCCAAAAATACTTTCGAAGCACAAACATTCAAACCAATAAGAGGTAAAGGAGAAGAATCAATATGCAAAGGGTTAGACAAACCTTGCACAATCTCTTGTATTATAGAATCCTCTTCATCCTTAAAAAATTCAAGTGAATTACTTACCTCTTGTATATCGTGGTCCTCTATTAAACCTTGCAACCATTCTTCGTCGTTTTCTACCTTAACCAAAGTCTCGGTATCATTAAAATCATTGGCAAGTTCAATTGGGTCTTCCGCAAAATCAATGAATTTGGTTTCATCCTCTAGCATTATCTCTTCAACATTTTCATCATCGGAATCGGGCCATTCACTAAAATGATTTTCATCGGTATAGATTGTAAGATCTTCTTGTGAGGGTGTTACTTCGTTTACAACAATAGGCAAGTGATATCCAAACTCCTCCTTTTGAATAGGTGAAGGATCTTTATTATGATCCGGAGTTGGAATAACTTCCTCATTGTTGCAACGTTCATACACTTCCGCGGACTCCCATCTTTCCCTAAGAAATTTTTTCCAAGCAATAAATGCATCTTCCTCAAGCTCTTCCTTTTGAATAGGTGATTGATCATTATTAAGATCAAGGCTCAAGTAATCTACACTAGCGTCATCAAAAGTCTCCAAAGGTTGGTTAATTTGTTCGTATAATTTCTCCGAATTCCTTTGAATTTCTCGATGTGATTCTTGCAACTTTTGTTGAAGATCCCCAATCATGGCAGATGCCTTATCTCGCAAAACTAGAGAATTTTCGATCATAAACAAAACTATCCTCCCATCCTTGTGATTGTCCACTTACATACCCGTCATAAGGTTGTTGATATGTATGAGAATATCCATAATGTTACGTAGGAATTTGATCATAGCCAAAAGATTGGTTTTGATTGTATCCTAAGGATGGTTGGAAGTTGTCATAATGTTGAGGTTGAAAACCGTATTGATTGTTGTAATATGCTTGCTTTTGTCCACCATACATGGAAAACCGATACCTGAAATAAGATTATCAGAAACCAAGTTAGATACGGTATAGAATCTAACAAAGCAAGAATAAAGCAAAAATAAAAAAAAAAAAAAAACTAAAATCATCCGTCGCTGCTCCCTAACAATGGCGCCAAAATTTGATGCGTGTCGTAGGTGCAATCAAATTAATTAATATTTCCACTCAATTAAAAATAATATAATGGAAGTCAAGTTCGTTCCCACGAGGAGCAAGAGATTCTAGTTGTAAAAATTGTCACAAAAAGGGGGTGTAAAAAGCAAAAGAAAATAAACAAAGCAATTAAAAGATAAAGTTGAAAGCAATAAGAGAGACAAGATCAAGGAATCCTTCTTCGTTGCAAGACAATGAATCAAGTTATGTTCTTTTCTACTTGTTATTAGTCACAAATTATCACCAACCGTAGGTAAAGCAGCTAGATCAGTGCTAAACCCCTAAATCCCTTGTATCACCGGATACGGAAGTTCTCGACTACCGGATTCTATTTACCAAACCACCTAGTAGTAGATCACTCTAGATGTAATTTAAATAAACGCATTAAGATTCATGAACTTATTAGGTCAATATTAGTAGTTAGACTCTTAGATCAAGGTCTACTTGCTTACGTTGTTTTCACACACAATTGCTCCACGGAATCCCTCCGCAAGGTCTCGTGTTTGCTACTTATGTAAAGATTCAAGAAACGATTACTTATCTCCTAACTTTCACTAGCTTTAGATCAAATCGACAAATCAATTTAGTTGGCCACCCAAACAATCTATCAATCAATCATGAATGTCTTTAAGATCATTCCTATTAGTAAAAACAAACGATAATCATGTGAAAAACTTCAAGATAGAATTGAAAACAAAAACTCAAAACATAAATTAAGAACTAGGAATTCATCCTCAATCAATAATTAAATTAGCTACTCATGTTAAAGAGTTCACACAAAGAATAAGAAAAGAAAAGTGTTGTGTGTGTATAGATGTGTGTGTAGAGAGGTGTATATAACTTCTCTATTTATAGGCTTCAATATTCTCCAAATCTTCAAAGGAATAGAATCCTTTTCCTTTAGCAATTCAATTTCCAAATCCAAGCTTTTCTCAACTCTTCCATCTTCTCTTTCCAAATTTGAGTCCAATTCTCCATCCAATTCCTAGTCCAAGTCTTCACACCCATGAGAGAAATCCATAGAAAATTCTGGAATTTTTGGCTCGCCGGAAAACTGGTATTATGGCCGGAATAGTCCCCGGAAAACGGCTCCGGTGACCGGCAAAGTCCGCCCGGCCACCGGTCAACGGGTCGGATCGGTCGGGTCAACTCGGTCAGCTCGATTCAACTCGGTCAGACCGAGTCAAGGAGAGTCAGGGTCTGTCAGGGTGAGTCAGGGTCAAAACCGAGTTAGATGGCTGAATCAGAACCGAATCAGATGAGCTGAGTTGCTAAGCTATAGTTTGCACAGGCATCATGCATCATTCCAGCCAATATGGCTGTGCTGCAACTCTTCCAACCATTCATGCACCAGCTCCAGTTGCATTGCAGCTGCAATTCCATCAAACTCCCCTGTCCTCAGCTGTAACTCCACCACACAAGTTCATACCACCTCCAAACACCTGCAATATGTCACAGGCATGCTCCATATCAACTCCATACTTGCCTTGACCACCATTGCCATGACCAGCGATGACGTGGGTCGCACCGCAACAACAACATTATCTCGAATTCCATTAACCACCTCGGTTGCCACACCCGAGTCTCACCACCGAACAACATCAAATGCCCGGCAATCAAAGCCACAGAATCAATAGCTTGACTCGGCTCTTCTCGGACTTGCAATGTCAATCGAGGCCCCATAACTTGCCTCACTTTCTTCAAGCCAATCAATTTCAGCTCCTCTCTTCATTCTCAACACCAGCTAACCTGCAATGCTCATTACAGCAGCCTAAACCCACAGGAACCAGTTGCATTGCAACTGTTATTCCGTTCTCTCGGCATCACTAACATCAATTCTAGCCTTGCTGCCATTGCTTTCGCTGCCATTACCCGACTCAACTGCGGCGCCGAGCTCAATAACACAACCGCAATTCTTTCTAGCTTCGCTGCTCAAGACCCATTGTCACACACACATTAGCAACCTAGCCTATAACTCCAATACCGCAATACTAATCATCTTTTGTTCCCGCAACCTCATTGCACCAAAGTGGCAGCAAAAATCACTCATCATACTCTTCAGCTTATGTACCTGCAACACCAGGGCATTACCACACTACCATCACAGTTCAAGCCTTCTATTCAAACCCATTCTTTCCCCGTAACAGCAGCAGCACAACAATTCCATAATTCCATAAACGCACTGACCATTCATATGAACTCAGATAATCACCAACATCATCTCATGTTCTTCATTGCAGCCCTAGCAAGTCCTTTCCCATTCTACTCTGTTCAATCTCAGTTGTAATTTAAGCTCAAACCCCAAATTCAGAACCTTAATACTTCTCCTCCAGGGCTTAAACCCATTCTAAATCCACATCATTTCTTACAGCATAACAACTGCAAATCCACCATCATCAATACCCCATCTTCTGTATTTATCACTTGTAGCAACAGCAAACCCTAGTTTCCAATTTCTTTTCAATTTCTTCAGCCGTTCTCAACAGAGGCAATCCATGCTATCAATTCTTCCCAGCTTCATCGTATCTTCAATCTCCATTCACCTGAGCCCATTAAACCAATATCTCCTCAATTCTCGATTCAAAACCCTTCGTAATCTACAACGAACACTTGAACTTCATCTTTTCGCAGAATTCCTCGATCTCCAATCTACAGCAGCCGTCTTCATTTCTTCTCTCAGTTTCAGGTGAAACAATGAATGAATGAGAGAAACATCTCTCGATTTAGGGTAGGGGTATACTGGATAATGACACCCCTTTGTATCAGATAAGGGATACCCCAGTGGATGCCCCATAACATGTGGTCACCCCTTAACCACAGTGGTTGCATTAATAATCCTCCCGCTAGCGTTGCCCCTTAACCTTGGCTCGGCTCCCAGTAGTGATTGCCATGAAATGACAATTTTGCCCTTTTTTCTCAAATTGGGTGATTTCTTCTTCTTTTCCTCTGTGCGACTCCAAAGTAGCTACAAAACTCAAAACAAGCATAAAATACATAATTTACAAGAAAAATAGCAAAGAAAGCATAAACTACTAGATAGTAAATTAGGTGTATTCTACACCTATCACAACCGCAAGAAACCTATGGAGGTCAAAGGCATAATTCGCAAGAGACTTATGGAGGCCAGAGGCAGAATTATCATAGAGGACAGCGAAGTCATAGAGTCGTATGGGAAGAAATCAAAATGCCACCATTAAGTGCTAGTGTGGAGAAGATATGGGAGGCTATAATCCTGATGGAGAATATACCTGCACCATGGAACATAGGGAGTGAACCGCCACCAGGTGATAGAAGTCACGAATTCTTCTCTTACCATCGTTTTCATGGACATCTGACAAATGACTGTCGAAACATCAAAAGAATTATCCTTAGAATGATTGATCATGGGAAGTTGAATCACTTTTTAAAAAGCGAAGAGAAGGTTCAACATTTACCGCCGCCACCATTGAAGGGAAAAGAAACGTACATGATAGAAGTTGGGGCGAAAGCTAAAAATTTGTTTTGCAACTCCATTGTTCATTCATATCGCACCATTGAAGATTTTCATGATAACGTACTCAGTAGGGTTTTTGCGAGGGATGGTAATGATAAGGAGGTAATGAACATCGCGAGGAAATCGCAGTTAAAAGAATGGCAATTACAGATTATCTCTTTCTCGGCAGAAGAAATACCCAAAGGTAGAGAAATACATGATAACCCGTTGGTGGTAAAACTGGATATTAATCCAAAACCCGTTGATGGGGAAGATGATGAAGCGAGAAAATTGTTGGGCGATAAATAGAATATTAATCGATACTTTGGGAGTTGATCAACATCCTTTTTTACCATACTTACAAGACTATGGGAGGAAAGGATGAAGAGTTGATCCCTTCAACATACAAAATATATGGTTTCAATGGTACCGCGAACAAGCCCAAAGGAGAAGTACACATGAGAATACCGTTGCAAGGATTGTCAACTGATATTTTGTTTTGTGTGGTCGAGGTGGAGTCCCCTTATAATGCATTGATTGGAAGGCCATGGTTGCATGAAAGTGCAGGTGTGGCGTCAACGTATCATCAGTGTATAAAATTTCCCCATCCTAGTGGTGTTGGAATTATAAAGGGAGATTGGATAGAAGGGGAAAAATGTTATGAGATCGATGTGGAGAGCTGCGAAGAGAGAGCCACAAAAAAGAAGGGATGGAAGAAGAATATTAAAGAGGAACAAAGAAAAGAAAGATTGATGGTAGATAGCATAAACATAAGGATGGAAGACACATTGCGAGGAGAAGATAAGACGGCAGTTGAAAGTCATGCTGGAAAAGAATTATTCAGAGGATTTAATGATACAGAGGCAGAGGGAAGCAGGAATAAAAGGTGTAAGAAGTGAATAATTGCGAAAAATAACAAAGATAAAGTGGCGAAGGCACGTCAAGGACAAGAAGAATAAAAGGTAGTTGTAGGCGCTCTGCAAAGTGAATGCATGAAGGCAGTTGAAAAATTGCGATGGAAAGGAAACGATAAGAGATTTGAATGGTGAAAAGGCAGAACGTAGTAAGAGTGAAAAGTGTAAGAAGTGAATAATCATCGAAAAAGCAACAACAAGAGATTATTCAAAGCAAGAGGAAGAAACAATAATAGAAGCAGAAACATGTGAAGATCTCGTAAAAAAAAAAAAAAAAAATGTATGCAATTTCGATTGAAGAATTGAAAAACGAAAATGATTAAACAATGTAAACAGAATCTTCAACTTTGATTGTGCGATAGCTTCGCAAACAGAATGAATGCTTGAATGAATTAACAAATATGAATGAGTGAGTGAATGGGACGAACCTTTATGGCGTACACCTTAGTTCGCGAATGATATTTCGCAAGAGGCAAATGTAAGACCTAAAGTGCGTCATATAAGGGGTATCTCTTGACATGGCTCGGGGAAAGGTTACACCGCTCCTGGTCCCCTGAGCCATGGAGATTTGGGGCCCATGAAAGCCTATCCGGTGGAGATACCTTGGATTTCCAACTATATATATAAGGTTATACCCTGGTTGGACGCCCGAGGATCTCTTCCAAGGAGTCAGCGTATGACCAAGGCGCCGAGGTACACGGTTGAGTCAAGAGTGCGGGGAGCATGGAACTTCCTTACCACTCTTGACAAGTCTTGGCACATCCGCACTCGGCCCGAAGAAAACTCCACTTAGGGTGCAGTCTCGTAACCATAAACCATATAGGTATAAGGGATAAGAGGTTGCGAAAACAACTGGTTGTTGTTAAGACCCGGATGGGAGGAGCTAGTCTTGTATGGCCGATGTACGCCTCCTTGAAGGGGCAACCCGGGAGATGATAAGGGCGGCACCCTCCATTAGGGAGCTGATAAGTGTCAAAAGACGCAAATGTCATGAGACTTTACTTTCGCAAGGAAATATAGGCTTGTCATATTTGTGCAATGATCCTGTAGAGGCAATAATACTGACGCAAGGATAAGGCGAGATCAATGGGTTATTGCATGGAAATGCAAAAACGTCCAGCGATTTCGTCGCAGAGACGATAATGTCATGGGGTTTTACACTCGCAAGAGTGTTTAAGCCTGTCATATTGTCGCGAATAAAATATCTATGAGAGGCAAAAATACTCAATGATAAGACAAGGTCAATGGGTCATTACATGAAAATGTAAAGACGTCCTGCGATCTTGTCGCAACGAGGGGTGGCGAAATAAGACCTTTAATTAGGAAGGCAAAATAAGACCACACAAAAACGATAAGGCAAGATTAGTGGAGTTCTTCATTTATGGAGACATTCTCGCGATCTTGTCGCCATAGCGAGCTTCAATATGCTTGTAAAAGCAGGACAACAGAGGTAGATCTCTCATTTGGGAATGAATAACAGAGGCAAGTATGGGAATGAATAGGATAAGGTTTTGTTATTCATTTCCATATGAGGAATTTATGCATTCATGATATTGGTAGTCGAATTATAAAAGAGAACTGCTTGATTAATATGTGCAAGTAAAGAAAGCTAAGATTGAATTCATATTTGACAATCCAAGAAGATTGAAAGAGTATATATATTACAAGTAGCAAAAGAAGAAAAAGAAGTTATTTCTTTGAAGGATCATCTTCTTGGTCAGATTCTTCAGTTTCATCATTCTCTTCGCCAGATTCTTCTGCTTCGCTAGCATCACTATCAGAGACATCTAAGAAAAGTGTATCTTCAGGAATATCCTCGCGAAGACAAGGATATGAACTAAGAGGAATCTTGTGATCATTGCAAACTATCTCAATAGTTTGATTGCGAAAACGAATCGCATAATTATTAAAGTTCGCCATTTGTAGCTTGCGGTTGTTTCTTCAGCTTAGAATATTTGTTGTTGCGAAGAGAAAAGTCTTGTGCGAGTTGTCCTTTTTCAGACTCAAGTTCTTCAATCCTTGTTTGAAGTCTTTTCTCGGATTCTGCAGAACATATGACAATATATTAACAATTTAATAGCGATGCTACGGAAATAAAAAAAAAACGTAAAGCATAATAAACAACCTTCTCTCGTCGGATATCATATCCTTAACCAAGGCAAGTATGCTCGGCATGAAGGCTAACATCAACACCTAAGTTATTCCTGGCATTATCTAGAACCTTCGCAGCCCAAGCAAACTCATCATCATTATTTATAACAAGAAGTGAACGAACTTGTTCTTCTCGCTCAGTAAGTATGGCATTCGGCGAAGGGATTCATCTCGTTCAATTTGTACTTCGAGAAGAGACTTTTGAAATCTTGCTAATGCTTGCGCACCCCTATTAGCAAATGACGGTCTTTTTCATCAATAAGGCCACTAATTTTCTTCCTTTGAAGCTCAATTTTTCTATGGGAATCAAGATACATTTGTTTAAATCGATTGGCTAAACCTAAACTAGCTCTATGCTCAATCTCTGAAAGGCGACATTTGGTTCGAAGTTCATTCAATGAAAGGGAATCAATTTTGTTTGATGAGTTACTTAAAGACTCTTTGAGATGGGTGAGAAGAACGTCATTATCCATGGGCTCGGGAAATGAATGGAGAAGAATAGCTTCATTAGAGAGATTATATATGTCTGCGAAAATAATAAATCAGGGAAAGAATAATAGCCGACAAAGTAAAGATGACTTGAAGAATAAAAATTTTATACCATAAAGCTGCTGATTTGCACTTTGAAGAGTAGATACTCTATTCTGTTGAGAAGTCTGAGGCAACGACAAAAGAAGCCCTCCAAGACTATAAGGGAAATATGGGAACGATTAAGATAAAGCTTATAATTGAAGTCACAAAGAAACAAAGGGATATGAACATACCAAAGCAGTGAGAGCATTTAAGTGACTGGAGGTCAACGTTCGGGAGACTCCGCGAAAGGACTCATTATCCTCTAATAGTGGGGCATCGCAAATTTTAGCGAGAGCTCCGCAAGTAGTAAGCGATTAGATGATCATCTCCTAATCCTTGCATAGAGTCGGAGAAGATCTTTGGACAATTGCGCCATAACGAAGTAGTCAAGCGACTTTCTTTCGCGGAGGAAGTACCAACCTCATTTTCACCCTCATCAGAATTTTCATTGGTTTGAGAAGAGAGCTGGGTTTTCCGTTTCTTAGAAAGCGGAGCAGAAGACTTGTCCTTGCGAAAAGTAGTTTTATCCTTACCTTTAATCTTCGCAGCTTGACCTCTTCAAAGTCAACCTTCGCATACGCATGAAGATAAGAAACAGAGGCAACAATATTGTTTAAAATAAAAGAAGATGTTTCTTACTTCATCCGTGAGCGATCGGAGTATCGCCGTGGTACTCGGCTTTGGATCTTCTTTATACTTCTTTCTCATTCGCGATCTAAAATTTCTTGAAAGTTAATAAATAAAAGAGAAAGGAAATATCGCAAAGTGAAATTGAAAGAAGGAAATATACCTCTTTTTCTCCTCGGGCCACTTAAATTCCCAAGGATGGTAATTCGCGAGGTGTGCGGGGAGAACATGTGAACCTGCGATGTAAGGTCCACTCAAGAATAAAGGAACAACCCACCACTTCTCATTTTTGGAGTGGCGGGAGTACTATTGTTACCCGAATGCCAATCGATATCATGCATAAGCGGCTTGTCATCGGGAACATTATCTATTCTTTTCAATCGAGCGCCCAAATGAGATTTATCATTTCTCATGTTTATCACTTGCATAATTCGCAAAGAAATTTTCTACAAGTATACTTCTGGGGACTATCTCCAAATTTTCAAAGTTAGGATCTCTAACATTAGTAGGATATAAAGATCCTTTACCAGCGCCGCGGTGTGCGAATTCAAGCATCAAGCGGATGCGATCGCCGCTCAACCGATAGACGGCTCGCGAGAATTTTTTATGAGCAAGGATTTCATAAAATAATGGTATCTCGGGATTATATAGAGGAATGGGAAGTCTGCGAGGAGTTGACCTAGCGAGACTATGATTTTATGATCATCACATTGATGATCGAAAAGCGATTTTGCGAAAGAATAGACGAAGATTCTTCATCGGGAATGGTTGATAAGATGAAACCCTTCTCTTTTAATTTGTTTTGAGTATCTTCAAAAAGGGGTTTATATGTACGACCCAATGAAGCCATTGATATAGTATGGGAATGAATGGGAATGAATGGGAATGGAAGATTGAGAGAATTGAAGAGGGGAATTACAGTAGCAGTAGCGCAAATTGCGGAAGAAGAAAGTTAAACGAAAGTTGCAGAGGGAAAATAAAAGAGAAAAAGAGAAGGATAAGAAAGCTATATATAGAGAAGAGAATCCTCGAGAAAACAAATGCATTTAATGCGAGATGGGACGTGAATGGTCAAGAATAAACGGTTGAAAGAGACGTGTCAAAAAAGGAGTGGAAGAAGAAACACCTGTAATAAATTCCGTACGAGTAAAAATGAACAATCGCGAGATAAAGATGAGCAGTTGCGGCACTTCAATAATTAGTTCTCATGACATTCTCTTCTTCGCAGAGAGAAGACATGAGAAGAGGCAAGATGTAGGACCAGAATATCGCGACAACAATACTTCGCGAGAGTAATAAACAACTACATTGCGAAGGTGTCGCAAGGAAATAATTTAAATGACGCATCAGATGACGACAGCCAGAACATGAGAAAAGTGTGAAGACTTGGCGAGATTTAGGAGTGTCGCAAGTAAAGACGTTTATAACATTCGCGACACTTCGCGAGATGTTCCCGAAAATAAAGGACAGCTTAGCTGTCATCCACTGTAACTACCCTATATAAAGGGTTGAATTGGTCTGTTGTAGGGAGGATTCTTTTTGAATTGTTAAGCAAGTCATTAGGAGAGAGAAAATTAAGAGTGATTGTAATTTCTTTAGCTCTGTTCTACATTTCTTTGTAAACCTTTCAAGAAAACAATTAATAAAACACATTATTATTCATCTTCAAATGGATTGATTAAGCAAATTCGAGTGAGGGGTGTAGTGTAGGATTTCCTGCAACTACATGGAGATCTACTCACAAAATCTACATAAAAACTTCTAAAATTATCAATCTTCATCGGAGAAATCTCCGCCCGCTTGAACAAAACCCGCCAAAAAGTCTGGGAATGCTCCAGAATTTTGGATATCATGAAAAGATGGTTTTCATCAAATGTGAATGCTTTTCCCTTTTCCTCCAAGTAGTGCCTTTCATGACTTCCTCCTACAATAACAAAAAACAAAAACTTACTTTGTTAGTGTTGTTTAATTAGAAGGCAAATAACTTAGATTATGTAAAATAAATTCTAGAAATACTTACAAATTGTTGTAGCTAAAAGCTTAAATGGCTACCATTGAAGATCCGTTGTTGGAAAACTATAAAATAAACTATCGCATGTTGGATAACTTGGTAATTATCATGAATTTATTGAAGAGTTTTTATCTTTGTATTACCATAATCTCGCTCATTTATATCTTCACCCAAAACGTTTCGGGATCTACCCTTACGGGAGAGACATCTACAACTCGAGTTTCTATTAGAGTTTATATTAGACTCAAACTACATAGTCGCCATGGTTTGTAGGAATTGAATATTTCCTCACACATATTTCAGTATTTCCTGAAGTTTAGAAAGTCGTAGCATTTCAGTTATGAAGGTCGACCACTAACCATGTTAGTGGGAGTAGATAGTGGTTTGTAACTCCATGTCTTTGTATTTCTGTCGAGTAGGTTAGTAGTAAACTCGTGTAGTTGTGTACTCTGATCTTCACATATATAATGGTGTATGATTATCATTTTGAAATAATTGAGAAACGTTTAAGCAATGTAACTCTCTTTATTTCCCCATTTTCTTCCTCTTTGTTCACTCTCTCTACCTTGTTTTTCAACAATTTCGGTGTAGCATGTTTTGATTATGGACAAATCTTCACTTGAATCAAATGATGCCATGCTTGTAGAGGTATGAAGTGTGTGTTTGTAGAGTATATGAAAGTAGGTGTGTGGTGTTTGAGTAGTGGATGAAATAAGAGTAAATAGAATATGCAAGTTTGAGGCAAATTGGGTCTGGGAATGAGCCCTCTTTATATAGAGAAAGACCCCAACGAATAATTTTTTCCCGGAAAAAAAGTAAAATAATTGGCACAATCGGCCCTCGTGGATGCCCATAAAACTGATTGTGAATTCATGCGAATCAGAATCGATCCTTATTATATATTTCAACCTTTATCGATTGATGCTTTGAAAATCAACACAAAATTTTAAACTTTCCGCCGACCCTAATTGGTTCATATATTTGCACACATAATCCGTTTTTGTCTAGGAAAAGATACAAAAAACTAACACTTTAAGGCTTGAAGAATGGATTACATGAATACCTATATAAATCGATGGGAAGATGAAGTACGCAGAGTCAATATATGTGTGTAGTAACATGGACCAATTATGCTTGTATTTAAAAAGAAAAGAAAAGTTTGATCATGATTAAAAACAAATTGTACCATAAATCCATTACATACTATAATTATAATTAAAACCCATAAGTTCATTGTACCATAAACCCATTTTGCCACGTTTACATCGAAAACCATAATTATCCAAACCATAATTCTTAGAACATTAAACTTAAAACAAGCCTTATAACAATTCAAACTTAAATATGTTATAATAAAGTATCAAGTATCAGGCAGCACCACCACCAGTATTGCTAGCACCAGCACCAACGACATTGGGAGCAGCAGCAATATCATCAACATCACCTGCATTGGCAGCAGCATCAACGATAATTTCTGCTAAACCAGCGTCCATTTCTTCATATAAGAATATTCGTCTCTTCATCGTACGCTCTCTGAAGTGCAATTTCATTACTCTTTTTGTTTTCCCAGACAAATCTTATGAGCTCAATGAGTTCTTCATATGCAAGCTTGTCAGCCAGTGCCAATGCCTTCTCCAATTTGGTCTTCATGCCAAACACGAACTTATACATGCTTCAATGTACTACATATGGTTGCATGTCAACATCCTCTTGTTGCAAATCTCGAGAAAAAAAATCAAGTAAATGAAATCCATAACTACAAAAAGTAAAATCAAAACATAATCGGTAGATTAGACACCTGCGGAGCTACCGATTCTCTACATATAAAACTCTTGAGAAATGTAATCTGAAAAATTAGTAGATAAGACAATATATGTAATCCAATTCTGTCTATAAAACTCTACAGAAAAATCAAACTCTAGAAATCAGTGGATAAGACATATAAATAGATGCCTATTCTTATGTGGGAATCTCAAACGACGAGTGAACAATCTGTGGTTAATATATATATATATATATATATATATATATATATATATATATATATATATATATTAATTTATATATATATATATACATACATATATAAATCAATTTTGAGAGCACAAAATAAAAAAAAAAATTAGTACCCAGAATCGGTCGATGTTAATCATCTTATAAACAGATTCTAGTGTACCTTCTTCATGGAACGAATAACATGACCCAATCAGTGGATACGATGGATCTACAGAAACCGATTCTGGGTAGAAATTAGAAATTCTGATTTTAAAAATGAGTTTTAAATGTGTAAATCAATGAATAAATCTTATTAATGGAATGGGCTGACGGGGATTTACCTTACCTTTGTTGAATCGGTGATAGTTTGACAAAAAGATTAATAATTTTTTTGATTAGGGTTTATAGAATTTGGAAAGATTAGATGAATATAAAAAAAATGTTTTTGTTTTAGAAGGTTAGGGTTTTTGGTTTTTAACTGAAAATAAAAATGATTTGTATTTATATGAGTCAGGATCAAGGTTAATTTGAGGTAAATTGGTCTTTTTTTCAAACTGAACACCCCATAGTCATTGGTATAAATTGGGAGAAGAAAATGGTAGGCCTCAAATAATATTTTTAGGCCCCAAACTAGCCAGGAAAAAGAATACAAATTTGCGAAACCTATTTCTTGTCTTCTTAATCTAAGATATTTGTAAATTCTGACTTTATAACTTGGACGGAGAAAGTACTTGTAGATTGATATCTGATTCATCATAAATTGCATTACCAAAAGACTAGATGCACAGCCTAATTATTATTGGGGAGTTTTATAAAATACCCTCATTTGGAGTAGTAGTTTATAACCCCACGTAACCATTTCCATCCTTTTTTTTTTTAATGTTCCAAAAGAAGGTGACTCAAGTCCTCTCCGACGACTAAGAAAGTCCGGCGCCGGAAGAACATTCCTGGGACAGATAATCTACAAAATAAGAAAGTTGGGACTTTAAAGAGTACTATGATACTAACCCTTCATTTTCCTTAGTTCACAAGTATGATTTATTAGTTTCCCGTAGTCAGGGTTGGCCCTGACATTTTGCTGCCCCAAAACAAACCAAAAATAAAAATTGTTGGCAAATGCTATCCCGCGCGGCTGCTTATGATAGCTTTATAAGGTAGCACGGGATGACCCTTGGATAGTAATGCCTGATCAATTCTAGCCGTTTATGATGAATAGACAACAACCAGTTTATATATTTGCAAGCAACCCCTCTTCTTAATTAAAAATTTCATTTACAAGGAATTTTTTCTTCAAGAAAATTAGACTCTCTTTCACAGCTTTTTCTCAACGACGTATGAATATTATCTGGACTCGTGAGAGCAGTGTATGATGACCATCATGGTAACGATGGATGGCAGTGGTGCATGAATATTATTGTTGTACTGCTTGCACGAAGGAATCAACCGACATGATTTAAGTAGGAAAATGGAGGTCCGATACGTGTAAGGGCCGAAACTTGTCGAGTTCATGATCAAATTTTTGACCTCTCAAATGAGTAAAAAAGTAAAGGGAAATCAATGAACGTCACCAAAATGATTTCTGTATTAAAAAAATAAACCACGGGTTTTAATTTGACTCAATATCCTCTGTTTTTACATCGGAGACATGAGGGTTATATAAACTGGATCAGTTGGGGAAAAGTAGAACAAGATTTAAGAAAGATGTTAATGGGAGAATGGAAAACATTTCTCCATTATCATACTGATAATCATAAAGATGAACATAGTGTTGGAAAACAATTAATAAAAAGGGATTTTTAAAGTTTTAATAAAACTTATAATTTATTGTTTTCTTTTGTGAATGAAACTTATTAGTCCCGCATTGTGGAGTTTCCAATTTTTAGTAGTTTTAAGAGACTATATAAACCTTTTAGTCCCACATCGGGGAGTTTTTCTTCTTAAGTTGTATTTGTCAATTATATAAACAAATTCACTACTTTTGTAAAAACTATGGGAAAGGGGTTTCTCCTTATTGTAGAGGGACCCCTAATGGAAAATATTTTATAGCCGTTTCTTAAGCGTTCGCGATTTTCCTTAACGGTTTTTTCGGAGTTGCCAAGCTCAAGTTGAGCATCTACTACATATGCTAGTAGTAGGTGTAGTAGGGTGTTTTATCCTGGAGATATCCGTCATGTGAGGGCTATAGCATCACTCTTGAGTGTAGCCAGGGCGCTAATGTCTTAAGGGCAACGTGTTGAACACGTGACTCACTGCTTTTTCCAAAGTTTTGTCTTATTCTTGTTGCGGAGATTTGGGGAGCTCGTCCGTTTCATCAAATCAATCACCTCCACTATAAAGGAGCTAAGTATCAATAACTTTTGCTTATTTAATTTTTCCTTGTTTTTGATTATTGCACCCAACAATCTTAAGACATTATAATTTGTAATAATCAAGAATGGTTGATTGGTTTGTGAATCATGGATGTTAATTATGGAGTGAAAAACAGAAAACGAATTTTTGGTCAGCTGTAGAGTTTCGAATTTATCTCTCAACCTAGAAGGAATTTCGATGAACCCTTTTGACACAACGTAGTGGACATCCTGATAGTTACCCACGTAAAATTTCAGAATTTTTGGAGTTGTAAAAGTATTTTTTGATATTTTACAAAACAGAGAAACGTTCTGAAAAATTCTGACGGGCGCAAATGTTTTGTTAACTAAAGTAGTTTTTATGGGGTAACCATGAGTTTTTTTGATATGGTGGTTCAAACGAAGTTTGTAAATCTAGATATTATCTTAAAAACTCATATTTTATCTTCCGTTTCGGAACTAAGGTTTCTGAGATGTGGTGTATTAGGTGATTGAGAAATTACCATCTCCGTAGTCAGAGTATAAACGAAGATTGTGACATGAAACTGGAAAGGGACATGGCTAACATGCGCATGTGGATGAACACAATTTTTCCAAAGTGACAAAGGTTGGAACATCAAACGCAACTCTAAGCGTAGTCTTCTTAAGAAAGGTATGTTTCATAAACCCGAATCGGCATTACTTTAATTAAGGGTGATTTTTATGTGTGTAAAATCCTAGCCATACGACAGTAAATTGTAGGCAACATAAAAACCTTAATTAGTAGATAGTTAATGCTAATTTAGTTGAAACAAACTAGTACGAGTTCAGTGGCATGATGTCGGAAGTTATTTTAATAACTAATGTGAGAGACCAGTAGGTGGACTTTGGAGCCACCAAGCATGTTTGTTGAAACAGAGACCTGTTCACCTCCTATCAGAGGATAGGAGATGTCGAGAAACTCTATATGAGTAACTCACCTGCGACAGAGGTTGCATAAAAGGGAAAGGTCGAGCATAAGCTCATATCTGTAATATTCTCACATGAATGAAGTTTTCATGTTCCGGGCATATGCAAGAATCTTGTATCTTGTTCTGTTGTAGATGGTAAAAGACTTAAGATATTAATTGAATATGGAAAACTTGTCGTACTTAGGGCATGTGATTTTGAAGGAAACGTTATAAGACTTAAGGTCAATATAAGCTTAATGAAAAAAATTGATGAAGTAGTTGATTCTTGTGTTTTCTTTTGTGTGATTGAATGTTTTGCATGGTTGACATGGAACCGTAAACTTATATAAGTCAATGCATAAACTGGGAAGCGTAGGCTGCATATCCAAATTTAGTTTGGATATTGAACACAAAATTTAAATATTCGTAGAATCAAAATATGCCAGAAAACACAAGAATCAACTACTTCATCAATTTTTTTCATTAAGCTTATATTGACCTTAAGTCTTATAACGTTTCCTTCAAAATCACATGCCATATGAAGCCTACGCTTCCAAGTTTATGCATTGACTTATATAAGTTTACGGTTCCATGTCAACCATGCAAAACATTCAATCACACAAAAGAAAACACAAGAATCAACTACTTCATCAATTTTTTTCATTAAGCTTATATTGACCTTAAGTCTTATATTGACCAGATTCAGGTTTGTAGCTAAAGGTTTTATAGCATATTTTGATTCGACGAATATTTAAATTTTGTGTTCAATATCCAAACTAAATTTGGATATGCAGCCTACGCTTCCCAGTTTATGCATTGACTTATATAAGTTTAAAAGGATGATGCCTTAGAAGCCTTAAGAGTATAAACTTGAAATTGAAAGCAAAGTATATGTTACCACTAAAAGGGTTAGGTCTGAACATGATGGCAAGTATGAAATTCATATAGGAGAACTTTACTTGTTAAATGGCATTATTGATGAGATCACACCTCCTTATTCACCGTAGTCTAATGGTATAGTTGATCGTAAGAACAAAACCATTAAGGAGATGATTTATGCCATGTTGATTAAAGGATTAACCGCCAACTTGTGTGTGTGTGTGTGTGTGTGTGTGTGTGGGGGGGAGGTCGTCCTCTGATTTTGTTATATCCTGAATAGAGTAACCTTTAAAGGATTAGATAAAACTCCATATGGTTATGAAAGATAGACAACCTTCTTATGCATACGTCAAAGTGTGGGGGTGTTTAGATAAGATATCCTGAGTACCCTACTGCATATAGTTTTTGGTTGTGAGTTTTGCTTTTTCTGACTTTGGTGTGAATACTATTATGGAATCTAGGGATGCTAAGTTCTTTGAACATGTTTATTCTTAATCATATACCTCATTAGAGATGTGATGTTGATCCCCTAGATTTATTTTCAAATAGTCAGAACTTATCTTTAAGGAAGATGAATTAGAGTTGATCATAGGAGAAGTAAAAGATTAGAACTGAGACTTGTTATGGACCTGACTTCTTAATAAGCCTAGCTTAATATGAGCTCCTGACTCGTAAAGAAGCCATAACATCTATTGAAACCCCATTCTGGTAAGAAGCTTCATTTAGTGAAATGGACTCAGTCCGTCGGAACCAGACTTGGGAGCTTGCTAGTTTACCTCTAGGGAGTAAGACCATGAGATGTAAATGAGTCGAAACGTTAGATATATGGAACTGTGGAAAAATATTAGGCTAAGTTTGTAGCTAAAGGCTATAAACTAAAAGAAGGTGTAAATTTCCTTGATTCTTATTCACTTGTGAAGAGAATTATTTCTGTTGAAATTCTAATTGATTTTTGCTGCCATAAACAACTTGGAGATACATCGGATGGATGTTAAGACAAACTTTCCTAAAACCGTGAATTAGATAAAGAAATTTACACAGACAACTTTGAGGATTTTGTAGTGAAAGGTTATGAAGACAAAGTTTGTAAGCTTAACAAATCTTTGTATGGTTTTCAAATAAGCACGTAAACAGTGACATGGAAAATTTGATCATGAGATAATGTGTGGTGGTTTAAGTTAATGAATCTGACAAGTCTATTTATAAGTAACTTGTTAAGGATGCCTGTGTGATTGTATGCTTGTATGTTGATGATATGTTTATACTTGATACAAACATAGATGTGATTAATTCCACTAAAACCATGCACTGAATGAGAACGTTGACTTGAAAGACTAAGGCTTTTTGATGTAATCTTAGGGATGAAGATTAAAAGATAATTAAACATTTATAGTCTTAGTCATTCTCATTATGTTGAATTTGTGCTAAAAAGATACAATCAGTCTGATTGTAAGCCTGCTTGTACTTCATACGATTCTTCTTGTAGACTCAAGAAAAATAAGGAAAATGGAGTATCTTAACTTGAATACTCAAGAGTTATAGGATGTCTGATGAATTTAATGAACTGTAAGAGTCCAGACATTGCCTATATTGTGAGTAAGTTAAGTAGATATACTTGTAGTCCAGAGCAAGAGCATTGGGATGCACTTAGTAGAGTATTATGGTACCTAAAATACTCTATTACCTTTTATTTGATTTATGAAAGGTATCTTGTTGTCCTTGAGGGACTTTATGATGCAAACTAGATAGTTGACTCAGAGGAGTCTAAGTCTACGAGTGGATATGGTTTCACTCTAGCATGAGGGTTTGTTTTTGGAAGATTTCAAAACAAACATATATTGCTCAATTCATTATGGAATCTAAGAGTATTGTGTTAGATAAAGCACGAGAGGGGGCCGAGTGCCTAAGATGCTTTTTAGAAGACATTCCTCTCTGGCATAGGCCTGTGCCATCTATATCTATACATTGTGTTTGCCAAGCTATAATAGCTAAAGCTAAAAATAACTAATCTCAATCGGCGTTATTTCCATTGATTGGATAAAGTCCAAGGAGAATATCGCGCAACCTTTGACGAAAGGTTTATCCAAAGAGATAGTTAGAAATGCATCGAGGGGGATGGGGCTTAAGCTCATAAATTAAACTTGCCATGAAGGATACTCAACCTTGCTGACTGGAGATCCCATGATCAAGGTTTAGAATGAGACAACTAATTTGTGGTGGGTAAAGGTAAACACTATCAGAGAATTTCATTCTCTGTCCCTTCCCTATGGTGTAGACGTGATAGTGTGACTGCATGTGAAGGATGACTTTTAAGAAGTCTTAATGAGTTCTATAGTTTCAATTTAAGATTGAAGTGGGGCGTAGCAGTAACACTCTTTATGGAAACTCACCTATCTGAATGAGGAAGTGGGGCCGCTTCCTATGAGAATATGAGCTTTGATTCTCTAGAGCATTCGAGAAACAGGATATGTCCAGGGCCAAATTGGACAAAAACGGCACGAGCTTGCAAAGCACCCTTGGAGATATCATCCGTGGTTGTTATCGCGAATTACATCAAATGCTAGCAGTTCAAGACATAGTTCACTGTCTCTAGCAAGTAATTCCAGTAATATATCACTAATCAAAGGTTCAAGACCTCATGGACACCTCTGCCTAAAATGGTATTTCCTGCGCTTTTTATGTGGTTTTCGTTTTGATGGTTTTGGTATTACTAGAACTTAGGACCTAAGGGTCACTAAGGGTTCACTAGTTCATGTTTTTTCACTTTGGTGAAAGGAACCTTTAGTCTCACTTGTGAGGAACTAAAGATGAAATCTCTCTATACTATATGATTTTTGCAATCCATAGTATGACCCTGGGGTCAACACACTTTTGTGTGAGGGAGAGGACGTAGAAATGACTAGTATGATTTCAACACTTGCACGATCCATCTATCTGTTCAGTCTGTTTGGGTCGTGAGATTGGGATGTTGATTTACCAAGATCTATCTGTGTTTTCATGTTTTATTGAGTTTTCATTCATGTGGGGGATTGTTGGAAAACGATTAATAAAAAGGGATTTTTAAAGTTTTAATAAAACTTATAATTTATTGTTTTCTTTTGTGAATGAAACTTATTAGTCCCGCATTGTGGAGTTTCCAATTTTTAGTAGTTTTAAGAGACTATATAAACCTTTTAGTCCCACATCGGGGAGTTTTTCTTCTTAAGTTGTATTTGTCAATTATATAAACAAATTCACTACTTTTGTAAAAACTATGGGAAAGGGGTTTCTCCTTATTGTAGAGGGACCCCTAAGGGAAAATATTTTATAGCCGTTTCTTAAGCGTTCGCGATTTTCCTTAACGGTTTTTTCGGAGTTGCCAAGCTCAAGTTGAGCATCTACTACATATGCTAGTAGTAGGTGTAGTAGGGTGTTTTATCCTGGAGATATCCGTCCTGTGAGGGCTATATCATCACTCTTGAGTGTAGCCGGGCGCTAATGTCTTAAGGGCAACGTGTTGAACACGTGACTCACTCTGTTTTTCCAAAGTTTTGTCTTGTTACTGTTGCGGAGATTTGGGGAGCTCGTCCGTTTCATCAAATCAATCACCTCCACTATAAAGGAGCTAAGTATCAATAACTTTTGCTTATTTAATTTTTTCCTTGTTTTTGATTATTGCACCCAACACATAGTTCATAGCTTCATATGACAGTGACGAGGGATCATCATCATCAAAATACTACTACATCAATTCGGAGCAATTAATAAATATGGGTCAAATTTGAGGATCTACAAGAAATTATATTTTCTTTTTACAGCTGTCACCAGTTGGTAACTTTATGAGAGAACACGATCTCGTGCATCTAATGGCTAGGAAGTCGCTAGCTTATAAATCTTTGTTGCGCGGCAGTGCGTGATAGCACGACCCAAAATTGTTTCCCCTTTCATACAAAAAAAGGTACTCAGGAGCATATATATAAATGAAACCTATTCTCATGATTTAATTGGGGTTTGATTTTGTTTACCCTGGAGATAGTGGATCGAATGGAAGTGGTATAGAAAGGAACTAACAACCAGAAGGAATGAGATGAAGTTAAGAGTCCGATAAAAGGGAATTGGTCTTTGATTCTCTGTATCACATATGAGACTTGTTATATAATTAGCAATAAGCCCTTAAAGTAACTAAATATTACAATACGCCCCTAAATCTTTTTGAAATATGTCCTTTTATTTTTTGTAATCATGATTTAAACCTCTTTTTTTTTTTTACTCCCTCCGTCTCTAAAAGATAGGCAGTTTTGTGTGTAAATTAACCACCCTAAACCAAAAAGTAGGAAATACCAATTAGTCTTTTTTAAAAATATATATTGTTGTTTGGTCCTAGATATTATTGTTTGGTCCTAGGGTGGACAATACCCACGCGGGATGACGCCATGGATGATGTACTATTTGGTCCTTTTTTAAAATATATATTGCTGTTTGATCCTAGAAATTATTGTTTGGTCCTAGGGTGGACAATACCCACGCAGGATGACGTCATGGATGATGTAATTTTCGCTTGGTAGTGACAGAAATACCCTTTTGGGATCATATATATATGCGAAAATAAGTAGAAAATATTTTATTTTCAGATTCACTTTTTCTCTCTTCTTTAGTTTCAGATCTAGTTTCTCTCTTCTCTCCATTTTGTTTTCTCTGTCGATGATGAAGAAGATGAAGATGATGATGAACGATGATAACGAAGACGATGAAGTTTCTTTTGGAGATGAACTTTGTTGAAGATGCTGCTGCTGCAACATTTGAAGACAATGAACTCTGTTGAAGATGCTACTACTGTTTTGATGATGAAGATGGTGGTGTTGAAGATTCTGCTTCTATTTATGATGATGATGAACCTTTATCATCTTCACTTGCTTTTGTAAGTTTCGGATCTACGAAAGAACCTTAAAATTATTTGATTTCTTCGTCGTTTTCTTCTTCTTCATCATCACTTAGATCTTTTGTTCTTGATTTTTTTTTTGTCATCTTCATGGTCTCCATCATTTTTTTTCTCTGCTTCTGTTGAAGATGATGAAGACGATGAAGTTCATCAAACATAATGAACTCAAATCTGCTGATGTTGAAGAATGATGAAGACGACGAAGTTCATCAAACAGAATGAACTCAAATCTGTTGTTGTTGAAGAATGATGTTGTTGCTGTTTTGAAGACGATGATGTTTTACTGCTGCTATTTTTGATGTTGTTGCTGCTGTTGAAGAATGATAAAGACGACGAAGATCTTGATTTGATTATAGAGATCGAAGATGAACTCGTGTTGAAGATGATGACGATGATAAAGACGATGACAAAGATGAACTCTGTTTTCGTTCTCTGCTGCTGCTGCTTTTGATGATGAACTCGTGTTGAAGATTGATCTCCTGTTGTTGAAGATCTTGAATGAACTCTGATTTTTTATGGATTTTTTTGTATGTTCATTCGAAAAATGAACTCTTCTTTTTCTTATAATAATGAATGTTTTGTTATGTGTTCATTCGAAAGAATGGACTCTGTTTTTTGTTATATATTCATTTTTAAGAATGAACTCTATTCTGGTCTTGATTTAGTTTGTTTTGATTAGCCGTTCATTTGAAAGAATGAACTATGTTTTTTATTCATAATAACAAAATTTTTGTTATGTGGTTATTTTAAAGAATGAACTCTATTCTAGTTTGAATTTGGTTTGTTCTTGTTGTGTGTTCATTAGAAAGAATGAACTCTGTTTTTTTTTTTTTTTTTTGGTCATAATAATGAAGTTTTACGTTGTGTTCATTTACAGAATGAACTTTGTTTTCATATGTGATTTAATTTGGTTTTATTAGGTGTTCATTAGAAAGAATGAACTCCGAAGTTCATCAAACAAAACAAACTCATGTACGAAAAGTTCATATGTGATTTAGTTTGGTTTTATTAGGTGTTCATTTGAAAGAATGAACTTTGAAGTTCATCAAACAGAAAGAACTCCTGTATGAAAATAAGTAGGAATTAACACAGAAGGGTATTTTTGTTTGATTTATATTTTCAAATAGTTATGGACCAGACAGAAAACGCGTTTTCCCAAAGGACCAAACAGACTTGGGACCACCTAAAAAAGGACCAAAGGATTATTTCTCCAAACTAAAATTTGCTGCCCCAAAGTCAACATTCGTTGACCTTCCCTCAAGGCCGGAGCTGCCCGTAGTAATCGAGTAGCAAGTGAAGAGTATAAATCCTTTCATCGCAAGTGCACACAAGGAGCACCTGACGGATTAAGAGCTATCAAGAAATGGCAGATAATTTGATTTTTCTTCTTAAGGTCGAGATCATCCCTTGTTTAGTGACGAGGCTGCCACGATTATTGTATTTTTATTTAGTAGGAATTATAACTAAATAAGTGGAAAATTCCTTATTCCAAATCACGTTCTTTAATTTGTTGTACTTTTTTTTTTCTTGATACACGAAAGCCGAACCCAGCCAGTTGGACTGGCCCACTGCCAGACCCAACACCGCTAAACCCACTATACAACTAATCTATTACAAACCTTTACGGCGGTGGGGATTGAACCCCTGACTTCCTCCTTACAGGATTTGATGGGATACCATTGAGTTATGCTCTTGGACCTAATTTGTTGTACGAGAACAACAAGTTTTCTTTCTTTTTTCTTCTTCCAGAAGAGTTCTGTCTAATTAAACGAACCTCGGATCAGAATATAAATGAACATCAAAAGGCCTAATAGTTTAGCCACCAGGTAAGAATGCCACAGTGTCACGGAATGTGATGGAAGCCGGCCTACCTATCCCAGCCTCACAATTGGCATATTTTTCAAAATTTGTTATGTACTACTGTATAGAATTGGAGGGAGTGATGGAATACTTGGTACAGCCGGCCTATCCCCTTCGCAGATCTTATTCTCATACTTCACCTGTACAAAGCCTTCCTTGGTGGATATTGTTTGTTTGTCATTTTGCATCATCTTTTCTCAGATAGTCCATGCGGATCATCTATACCAGGATCCGCAAGAGGGTGTATGCAAAAGGTGGACTAACAACTAACAATACCGACCCCTTTTTTATATGGTCAATTTTGGTTCCAGCATTGGATGGTTTCTTGTCGTTTTCATCTCGTTGTATTTTAATACTGAAAAGCTAAAGTAATTGCTTTCTTCATCTCTATAAATAATTTGATCCACCACTCTTGTTCAAATTCTTATTTCTTCTCCAGGGAAACAACATGCCTTTCTTCCGTGCGTTTTCAATAATTCCATTGAAGCAGCTACTGCTGTTGTTATTAGGCTTAGTACTATTGGTAAATTCAGAACCTCAGATAAATCTATTAGACAAAGGTTGTAGCTTATATAACGCAACAAGACAATCATTATTCTTCTCGAATCGCGATTCGACGTTTTCAGATCTTCGTAAGAAATTGAGCAGCGGTGATAATATTCGGTTTGCAACTGCACAAACAGCTATAACATCTGACCCTGTTTATGGGATGGCACAGTGCAGGAATTACCTCTCTACTTCTGATTGTTTATCTTGTTTTTCTGCTGCTGTTTCTCAAATTCGAAATTGTTCGTCTGCTAATGGCGCTAGAGTTATTTACGATGGTTGCTTATTGAGGTATAAATTTTCTTGTTTCAATCATTTGAATCATTTCAGTCGTCATACTAATCATTACTTTCATTTAAGGCATATATTTATGACAGTCCATACCTGTGTTGGTTCGGTGTATATATTGATCATGAAATCTTGAATTATTGTTCATTCAGCTTTTCAAGGATTTGAGAATGTTGTCTGTCGTCTGACCAGCTGCCGTCCTGGCCTACAACTTTTGATTGGCCTTATTTTTACTAACTAGAGGACCATATTAGTCATCTACCGTTGATCAGAGTCAAAGCTGGAAATTTTTTATAGCTTATTTTTTGAGAAAACTGGAAATTTTTTTATAGCTTATTCTTTGAGAAAATAAAGCAACTAATTGGTTGGTCATGATATAGGTACGAGAGCAATGGCTTTTATGATCAGACAACACTCCCTGGAAACTTCGGTACTTGTGGTAACAAAACTGCATCACAAGCAGGTGCTTTTAATACATCAGTTGATAGGTTGCTATCAGACCTTCTCATTGCAACGCCAAAGATAGTAGGGTATTTTGCAGCAACAAAGAGGGAAATTGCCAGTGGGAGTAACAATTTTGTATACGGTGTGGCTCAATGTGCTGTAACAGTGAGCGAAACTGGATGTACAGATTGCTTAGCTGTGGCACTCAAAAATATTGCAAGTTGCCCTCCTAATACTGAAGGGAGAGCGGTGGATGCAGGGTGTTTTTTGAGGTATTCAAATACGGCGTTCTTCAGCGACAACCAAACGATGGATCTCACACCTTTCTTGAAGACAAAAGGTAAAAAATGGTTATACTGAACCAAATTAGTACGCATTGTGTACTATGCTCATAACAGGTGTGACATGGAATTACTGCAGGAGGTTCAACCAAAAAGATAGCTGTCATTGGAGGCGTCGTTGGAGGGGTTGCTTTCATATTGTCTCTGGTTGCTGTCATTATATTATTTAAGTTATTCAGACGAAGAAGACCTAAGAAGGCTCGTAAAGGTAACAGATAAATGCTTTCATTTAGAAGCTAAGGTACTAAAAACGTTAACTAGGTGTAACTGGAACAAACTGTACAAAATATATTTTGCAGGGAATATTCTAGGAGCAACTGAGTTAAGAGGACCAGAGGTCTTCGGTTATAAAGATCTTAAATCTGCGACAAGAAATTTTAGTGAAGAAAATAAACTTGGAGAAGGAGGATTTGGAGATGTTTACAAGGTACTGTTTTTTTTCTTTAACATTTTGTACTAATCTTTCAAATAGAATTACCTGTTGCAGAAAAACAAGAATTGAGTCAGTGAGTTGTCGTTATATCACGGTGCAGGGTACTTTAAAGAATGGGAAAATTGTTGCAGTCAAGAAACTTGCATTCATACAGTCTAGCAGAGCAAAGATAGATTTCGATAGCGAAGTGAAGCTTATTAGCAACGTCCATCATCGGAACCTTGTTCGACTTCTTGGTTGTTGTAGTAAAAGCCAAGAACTAATATTGGTTTATGAATACATGGCAAACAGCAGCCTTGACAAATTCTTATTCGGTATTATCTTCATTCTGAATACTAAACACCATAACCAAATATTATTACCGTTAATAGTTAAAATTGTAAGAGCTGCACTTCCTGAAATGCAGAATGAAAACACTGGTGCTATTTCATCTATACTGATATATAAAGTTTGCAATGCTTCACAGGTGAGAAGCGAGGGACGCTAAATTGGAAGCAGCGATTTGATATAATTGTTGGCATTGCCCGGGGACTATCATATCTACATCACGAGTTTCATGTTTGTATTATACACCGGGATATAAAGTCCAGTAATATACTTTTAGATGATGATTTCCAACCTAAAATTGCCGATTTTGGTTTGGCAAGACTTCTGCCAGAGGATCAAAGTCATCTAAGCACTAAATTCGCTGGAACCTTGTAAGTTGAAAGCTAAATGGAATTTTATGGGTTTTGGTGTAGCTAGACTTCTTCATTTTGAAAGCTGAAATGTAATTGTCATGTCAGGGGTTACACGGCACCAGAGTACGCAATCCATGGTCAGTTATCCGAGAAGGTTGACACTTACAGCTATGGTGTAGTTCTTCTTGAAATCATAAGTGGTCGAAAGAGCAACGATATTAAACTTGAACCTATTACTCAGTACCTTCTTGAATGGGTAATTTTCTAAATTCTCAAAGTGCATCTGTATTTGGATCGCTATCTTTGTTTTGGTCGTTTTGTACTTAATTTGATCTAATTGATGGTTTACACAGGCTTGGAGATGTTACGAGGACGAGACATTGATGGATTTAGTAGATAAAGATTTAGACGCAAATGAGTACCAACCACACGAAGTAAAGAAAGTTCTAGAGATTGCTTTGACATGTACACAGTCCTCAGTTTCACTGAGACCAACAATGTCTGAAGTCGTTGTTATGTTGTTAAGCAGAGATTCCCAAAAGTTAAGACCAACTAGACCTACATTCATTGATGCGTCTAGTAGGGTTCGAGGAGATACGTCCACGTCTACCGCTGGTTCATCCACGTCCAATGCCACTGTTTCATTTACTGAAGTCTCGAGCCGGTGAAAATTGATATGTATTTCTACTCAAGTGTTCCATTTTAAGTCTAATCCGAACGCCTAGTGAAGGTGTTAAGACATTGGTTACTCGTAATAGCAGTGTGTAGAGTAGTTACAATTTGGAATGTTTAATATGGGAATGAATAACATCTTTATGATTCAGTGTGGGGGAAATGGGATTAAACCGTTGCTTGAGCGAGGCTATATATATAGCTTCCCCCAATAAATATCACTCACCGCGTATGGTCTTTAACTTTGTACTAGCTGAAAACCCGTGCTACGCACCGGGACAATCAAAGTTTATTACGCCGCTGGTTTTTATCCACTGAGGCGGGGCTTCGCCCCGCACCCGTCCTAATGAGAATTCTAATAAAACTATTATAGAATATTGTCCAACACATTAATAATTAAAAATATGTAATTTTAACTTTATAATAATCAAATTATAATTTAAACTTTTTAATATAGCGGGAATTTACTCAAGAAGTAAATTAAAATAAATAGATCTAAGTAATTTCAAAAGCAAAATAGTTTAAATTCTAAATACTAAAGCATTAACTTGATTGAAACCTCGCATACTCAAAAAAAAAATCTCGTTTTTTTGTAATCTTATTCATAAGTAAGCACTTCATTGCCATGTTCATCTATTTCGACCAATGGTGGCATCTCAGGATCCCTTTCGCCCAATTCACCATCATCGCTGCTTATTATGTCGTGCTTTCTCTTGTGGTCTTTTTTAGATGGAGTCTTGAGTTATTCTTTTTCCGGGACAATGTACTTTTCTCTTCACGTCTATTTAATTATATTCTGTATACATTCAAGTTTATTTTTTACGTTATGTTATGGGACATTTAATTTACTACTTACAATGTTAGTAGTGAGAGGAGATAGTGTTAATATATAATTACCTTTTCATGTTCTTTTTCTAGATCATGATCATAATCAAAAATTTCATGTGCACATAGACTTTGATAGACAAAATTCCCTTCTTGGAGTACGATCCCGAAGATCATTGTTTTTCCTATTGCTTTTAATATTTCTTCCTTACATTCTACTTGGTTTTGCTGCAATACAAATACATATTTTAGAAGGTTGTTTAATTTTTACAAACAATATTTATTTGATATTTGAAATTAAAGGGTTTACCTGCACATTTACTGTTGGTAATGACATCATTTTCGTTACTCTGACGTTATCCACGACTATCTCTGCCACTTGCCCCATTGCGGTGATAATAACATCTCTATGACCGTCGTGCAAAACCATGTTAGGTATGCAGCTGTTACAAAGTATTTGTTAGTTTTGTTATGTTCTTGTGCATTTTTGTTATTAATAAAATCTCTTTCATTTAATTATTACCATGGCAACGGTGTCTTCACCATGGCTGCACATCCATTGCACCAAGGCTTCTTTTCCATGTACACATGTTTTATTCTGAATGTCGAACATGCCATATAATACCACAGAGATCCAGGCTGAAACCCAACAATCGTTCCTTTTATTGTGAAGGTTGCTCCCTATACATTGCATATTTTTTAAAAATTAATTTTAATCATGAAAAGGAATTTAGTTTGGTATTACTTATTAAAACTTACCATATTTTTATCCCCCATCATGTAACAGTTCCAATGCTTCCAGGACTGTTGTACGATTTTCAAACATTAATTCTTCTTTTGTTTGGTTTGAAAATTTTGGAACACCAAGTTCTATCAGAGGCATATGTATTTCCTATTGTCAAAATTTATTGTTAACATTTGAATCATTAACATCCTAGTTTGAAACCCGTGCTACGCACCGGACCGCTGGAATTGCTTACACCATTGGTCATGTCTACTGGCTTCGCCCCGAATCCATCCTAATAAGAGTTCTAATAAGCTATTTTAGAATTATTATCCAACAAATTGACAATTAACAGTTAAAGCTTTCTAATAATCAAATATATAATACTATCATAATCTAAAGATCTCACATGGTTTTGAAAACTAATTTCAAGCCATCTAACAAAACAGTAATCAATTCTACAAATAAACTAAAATAAATAAATTTAAATAAACTACTAAAGCATAATTAGATTTTTTTTTTTTTTTAGTATTTAACTCGTGTACGCACCGGGTATACTGAGAATTGATCCCCAATTGGTGAGGTGGGGCCTCTCCCCACACCCGTTCAAGAAGGGGTCTCAATTATCAATTGCAGTGTATAATGAAAACACCAATTATCATTTAGTAGTTTAACAATTGGAACCAAAGTACTCACCCATCTAAGAAGGGGTCTCAATTAACAATTGCAGTGTAGAATGAAAAAACCAATTATCATTTAGTAGATTAACAGTTGGAACCAAATCATTCACCAATTACGCATTTCTTAAAATGTTGGAGGTTAAGAAATCTTCTTAAAGAAAATATTTTTGAAAAATTATACCAACCTTGGAAATCATTAAGTAGTTCCTTACATTGTCATGAATAATCACACTTGCTATACAATTGTATCGATATCTTATATTGGAGATACTAAGAAAAAAGATATTCATATAAAATAAATTGCCAACTCTAAAGAATGCACAACATACAGAGTGCTTCCCGTCAAATAAGATATAATCAAGAAAATGCACTGATATATCTTTCTTCGAAAATCTTATATTTGCTCTAAGAATCAATGGACCAATTCAACTAATCTTCCAAGCTCCAACTTCTAAAAGTAGAATGAAAAATCACACCCATTATATATATACTGGATATCTAATATTAGAGAAACCAAAAAAAATCAAGACATTAATATAAAATAGATTGCCAACTCTAAAAAGTGCAAAGCATATGAAGTGCTTCCCGTCCAAGAAGGGGTCCCAATTAACAACTGTAGTGTATAATGAAAACACCAATTATCATTTAGTAGATTAACAGTTGAAAAAAAAAATATTCACCAATAAATTAAATATAATAAACTTAATTATGAGATGTTGTTAAACTCTCTGAAATCAAGTTCTAATACAGTAAAAACTCGATTATTTAATAAACTCTCTTAGATAATATTTTTAGCCGGTCTCAAGTCGGGGACAACGTGCCAAATTAATAATTCGCTAAAAATAAAAAATAATATTTTTTGATTATCAAAGTAGGCCCCATATGAAATATAAATTAATAATTATATATATATTCAATACATTAATGATTTATGAAGATTTTTTGAAAAATGATTCAATTGTCTTTTGTTTTATGTTAAAAGCAATATCACATTAAATTTCATCTCTAATTTTTCTTATCATCGTAAGAATTTCTAGTATTGTTCTCTCATAGCTCATCAAGAAATTATTTAATGTGATTACTGCTTTAACGATCTCGTTTCGTGAAGGGGGATATGTTGTAGAACTTTCATCACCTTTTTTCCCATTTTTATCAGTTCCCATAACACTCTTAATTATATCCTCATCAGTCAATAGTTGCATAACTTCATTTTCTTCCGGATATTCAGGACATCTTGACATTCATTGAACTTACCCAGCTTTTTGATCAAACTTGTGTGCTTTGAAGTTTACAATGAAGCAAAGCGGGAGATTGAAGGGTGCTTTGAAGAATTTAATATTTTACAGTATTTAGAAAATAATTCTTTGATAATAAATTTCTCTATAAGTTCATAATTATTAATTTATCGGTCAATTAATATCTCGCTTAATTATTTTGGTGGTCCCAACAACATTAATTTATAGAGTTTCTACTATAGAACTATCCACCAAATTAAAAATAACAATTAAAACTATGTAACTAAAAATTTCTACTAATCAAACGTATAATACTATTATCATCATAAGATCTCACATAGTTTTAAAAACTAATTTCAAGCAATTTAATAAAACAGTAATATATTTTACAAATAAACTAAAATAAATAGATTTAAGTAATCTCAGAAGTAAAATAGTTTAAAATGAACGAGTAATTGGGGGATATGAAAACTAATTGGGGGATATAGCTAAATGACAAAATAGGGATCCAAATATCCTAGCTGGGTTACCCCTTATATAATTAAATTATTAATTCCTAATCTAACCCTCCCTAATCATAATTAGTAATTAATCCTGATTAGTAAAATATTAATGATTTGGGGGATATAATTTGTGTGTTTATGTTTATTTGAATTTGTGTGGGTTAGTTGAGAGTAGAATGAGGGAAAAAAATTTTGAGTAGATTTTTTTTTTTTTTTGAAAATGGAAGATGATTGTGATGAGAGACTTGCAGCTGCTGAATCTTTAACTCAATTACAACAACAATCATATCTTCAATCTTCGATTAATGATAACAACTCACAATTGAGTGGAATTTTTTTTTTGAAAATGGAAGATGATTGTGATGAGAGAATTACCGCTAATAAGAGGTTGAAAATTTGATTTTTCTTCTTTGAATCCACCATTGTTGCAGCTGAAAAAGCTTGGTGCCGGCATGGTATTCAACCAAAAGCCCATGCGGGCAATTGTTGGAAATGTTCATAAATTGTTTGTCACTATCTGGTTTTGATCTTCAAAAGTTGATTTTTTTCTGGTTTTGAACAGGTACCAGCATGGTAATCTAGTTTTCGAGCATGTTAGGTGCATGTTAAGCATAGTATTTTGCTTAAATTTCCATGCTTAGGAACAGGATGAAAAGTATCCGGAATGTTGATTTTTTTTTTCACTTGACTACCGGCATTGATAGGAAATTCTCGAGCATGCCGGTATCATGTTCCGGCATATAGTCTTCATCAATTCCGGCATGGTCTTCATCACTTCCTTTTTGAATTTTTTCTGGTATTAATCAGTCCACTGCCGGCATGGTCAGTTGATATGAAGACCATGCCGGTATTGTTTTCCGGCATACCATGTTGCTTTATTTTCTATGCCGGAAGTGGACTGATTAATACCAGAAAAAAATTCAAAACGGAAGTGATGAAGACCATGCCGGAATTGATGAAGACCATATGCCAGAACATGATACCGGCATGGTCTTCATCAATTCCGGCATGGTCATCATCACTTTCAGCATGATCTTCATCACTTTCAGCATGATCTTCATCACTTCCGAATAAAAAAAAATTGGTTTCCAAAGTGAGGAGAAGAGAATTTGATATAGAGTGGGGAGAGTTTAGAATTTGAAAGGTCATCATCACTTTCAAACATGATCTTCATCACTTAGAATAAAAAAAAATTTGGTTTCCAAAGTGAGGAGAAGAGAATTTGATATAGAGTGGGAGAGTTTAGAATTTGAAAGGGAATGGGAAATATTTGGGTTTCAAAGCTCCACCCCTAAATAAGATTAATAAGAAGTGGAGATGGAAATGGGGGATATGATTTTGTTTTTTGATTTTAAGTTTTTGATTTTTATTTTGTGGGAAGGGTATTTTAGTATTTTCGCCCCCAAGATATGGGAAGGGTATACTAAAATATATTTTGTTGAGCTAGATTTTAGTTTTTTTTTTTTATTCCAGATTTGAGGCAACTTGGGTATTTTAGAATTTTAAAATGTTCAACATTGCAAGCATTGATAACTCATGGAAGTAACTAAGAACATCGAGGTCGATTTATTAAATTTTATGGTAGATAAATCAAAAGTTTTGATAATAATCTTGTCCATTAATTCAAAACATTTAATCACAAACCTTAAACAAAATAAATTCTTAACTACTAATTAAATAATTATATTATCTTAAAACTACTAATTAACCAACATGATACCTAAACACCCGGTACTTTGGGAATTGACTCCCACTTGGTGAGGCGGGGCTTCGCCCGCACCTGTCCCAGAAAGGGTTCCAGTTAATAACTGTAGTACATAACGAAACCATCAATCCTAATTTGGTATATAAGCAGTTGGAACTAAATTCATCAGTTACATACTGTTTAAAGTTTTCAAGATTAATAAATCCTCTAAAAGAAAATCATAATTAGTTCATAACATTACCAACATTAGTACTCTAAAAATAATTGGTAAGGATAGATTTGAAGTCTTTTAATCCAGTAGCACTACAACGACATTTAGTCTTGCTAGATTTTAGAATATTCATTTCTTGCTTAATCCATTTTTGCAACTTAAAAGTAAAGAAATAAAGTCATAATAATATTCTGCCTCAAAACTTCAATGATGGCTTCCAGTTCGGCCAAATATTGTTCGTACTTCACCCGCTATATACTCCCCACCTACGTTACAACCATATCATATACTTGTGTTAAGAATCAACCCACCAACTCAACTGCTCCTCTAGGCTCCAATACCTTGCAGTTAAATGAAAATCACACCCACTATATTATTATATCAAGGAAAAACATACGAAGTGCTTCCCGTCGAAGAAGATATTATCAAGGAAATACACCGATATATCTTTCTTCATAAATCATACACTTGCGCTAATAATCAAGCGTCCTGCCAACTCAACTGCTCCTCCAGGTTCCAACTTCATATAGTTAAATGAAGAAGAAACACTACAAATAATCACCCACTATATAGTTGTATCAATAGTTATATTAGAAACACTAAAAAGAAACACGATATTAATATAAAATAGATGGCAAACTCTAAATAGTGCAAAGCATATGAAGTATTTCCCATCGAAGGAAATATAATGAAAACTCATGTACCTACGTCGAAAATCAAGAAACCAACTCAACTCATTGTAGTTAAATGAAAAGTCACACTCGTTGTATAGTTGCATCAATGCCTGATATTTAAAAGATACTAAAAAAATGGTATTAATATAAAATCAATTGCTAACTCTAAAAAGTGCAAAGCACATGGAGTGTTTCCTTTCGAATAAAGATATATCAGTGCTTCAACTTCATGTAGTTAAATGAAAAATAACACCCACTATATTGTATTAATCAATATATATGATATTAGAGACGCTAAAAAGAAACATGATATTAATATAAATAGATTGACAACTTTAAATAGTACAAAACATACGAAGTGCTTCCCATGGAAGAAGATGTATTCAAGGAAATGCATTGATATGTCTATCTTTACAAATCATATATATATACTTGTGTTAAGAATCAAGCAGCCAACTCAACTCTTTGTAGTTAAATGAAAAATCACACTCTATAATTGTATCAATACCTGATATTACAGTCACAAAAAAAAGGAATATAAAATCGATCGTCAACTCTAAAAAGTGCAAAGCAGATGAAGTGTTTCCCGTCAAAGAATATGTAATCAAGGAAATGCGTTGATATATCTTTATTTGGAAATCATATACTTACGTTAAGAATCAAGCGTCCAAATCAAATGTTCCTTAAAAAATCACACTCATCATATAGTTGTATTAATAGTTACAATAGAGATAACAAAAAGAAATATGATATTCATATAATATAGATTGCAAACTCTAGATAATGCAAAGCATATGAAGCGCTTCCCGTCGTAGAAGTCGTAATCAAGAAATGCACTGATATATCTTTTTTCAGAAATCATATACGTACTTGAGTTCAGAATTAAACGGCCAACTCCCTATAATTAAACTATGGTTGATATGCAATTTTTTATTTAAGGAAAAGGCTTTGTATCCCGGTATTTCAACCCGAAATTATTACCGAGAGAGAGAGAGAGAGAGAGAGAGAGAGAGAGAGAGCAGGGACCTACTTCCCCACGCATCAATCCTGATGATAGAAAGGATAAATCCCAAGATTATTGGGCGTCAACGTAGCATTGTTGTTTCTTGTAATGGTTTTATGCAAAACAAACCACAAAAAAAAAGAAGGGATAATTGGATAATAAGGTATTTAACATATGAATTTCTAACCAAAGAAGATTTTTTTATCTGAAGAGAATTTTGATCGTTTTGAGCTGCCCCGTCCAATGGAAGGAGAGTAAGCTCCTTGTATTATTCTGTCTTTGATATGTTGAGATTTGCATATACTCTCATTTCCTTAATGGACCAATGGAGAGATATCTCCTATGATTATTCACATTTGTAGAAGTTCAATTTAAAGTTATTTTATTCCCAAACATAGAGTATATAGTTTTGAATGTTATCTCTACCTTGAAATTCTTCAGAAATATTTGTAGCATGGAAATCACTTAACCAAACAGCGGAAAGCTCCTGTAAGGTTTGTCTCGCAAAAATTCCATTATACGTTGTATCTAATACTATAAGATGACTCCATGTATTATAGGTGAGAGTTGACTTTGGAAAATAGTTGCTCAATTTCAATTGTTTAGCTGAATAACTATACTTGGTTGCATCGAGTTATGGATACCCATTCAATGAATTATAGGATGAGATAGTGCACCCAATCACACAGTCTTTTGAATTACACGAAAAGTACGTACTTGTAAAAGTTTTTTTGTTCACTGTGAAGTAGGGTATCTAAGCAAGCCGTATTAGTGGGTTATACTACAAATAATGTGTTTACATAGTAAGTAGCTTGTTCCACATTTGTTGTTTTTATGTTAATTTTTTTTTCTTAATTAAGTTTAAATATCTTCATATATTAGTGTTTCTTGAGTTAGTGCAACTTAATTTTATTATTAAATGATGAATTGTATATGTACCCACTACGATTGAACAGTGATCTGTAGTCATAAAAAGTTGTAAGAAAAACAATGCCTTAAGCTCAGCTCAATAGTGCTTACTCCCAAGTACGTACAAAAATTTTCATTGTATCCGTTACTAATTTAAAGCAAAAATTAACACTATGAAAGTGTTCGGCGTATTTGATTTGCATTTGTTTTTAGTAATTCTGACCATCATTTGTTGTCTATTTTTCGTGTTTTATATTTTTTTTTTTTTTAGCATAATACGTTTTTCCAACGTTCAAAATGAGGCTAACCTACGTAATATTTTTAAATTTGTACATAAGTATAATAGGCTTTTTTGCATCTCAATTATTTGAAAAGAATGCATATAAATCATGGAGATATCTTTCTTGCATGGCTGATCGACCTTACCCAAGTTCAACAAAACAACCTATCACGATTAGATATTAGTCTCTTCTTGGTAGAACTCGTGGTATCACTGGGTACCAGGTTATGCAGCGGGAACCTGGATGATTCCATCATAATACTATTTGACTGTAGATAATTGGATATTATATATTGCAAAAACCAACTGAAAGTTGTTGTAATTCCTAGGGTAATTTAAAGAACGAACTCATGGGCATACTACCAGAACAAATGCAATTTCATTCATTACCGAATTAATGAGTTTGAGATCAAATCTCTGGTAGTTTCTGGTGATCACCCATAGCTTTGTTAGTTTTTCTGTTTGCTGGGTGGAAACACAATCAAATTGAGATTCTAGTCAAAAAAAAATTCCTATGTTATTTTTAGTATAAAAAAATCTCAATCAAAATGACTTTTTTTAGCCTTTTGAATCGCAACAACATAATCAACAGAAAAAATCTCAAACACGGTATTATGATCTACGAAAGTAATAACTGAATTGAACAATAAAACCAACAACCACCCGAAAGTATAAAAAGTAGTAATTTAGAAAGGTCATAAACATATTTCTAACCAAAGAAGATTTGATTACCTTGAAGCGAGACAAAAATTGAAAGAAAATATGGATTGTTTTGAGTTTCCCGAGACGATTGCGGTAAAACAACAACTTGAACAACTCTCGTAACTTCGTTAAGAACTAATATTTACAAAACAGTAAAAAGGAAAAGAAAAAATGACTTGAGCTAATTTCTAAGAAGAAAAGTAGCTCAATGGATTGAATTCTTCTGTATCCTGCAAAAATAAACAATAACCACCGATCAGAAGAAGAAATTTTGCAAGCATATGTGGAACAAATCATAAAAAAAAAAAAAAAAAAAAAAAGATGTGACATTTGTTCAAGCGTTTTTACACATGAGAGAATATTATTATTTTTGGAATTAATTTCTTAAATCTCCTAAGAAATTCAAAAGATTTTTCCTTCTCTAATCTTTTTGCTTAGATTATTGGAATTAAATTTATATTTACCAAAAAAAATAATCTAAGAAGATAAAAAAATATTTATCTATCGATTCGTTTTAGGAAAATATTTACAATATTATTTTTTTGGTAAATTATATTAAAGAATATGAAATTAATACTTAACGAATATGAAATTAATACTCAGCCGCTGAAATTCAATTTAGGACTCTCATTTCAAATATCCCAAACTAATATAAATATATACGTAACTTAATAAAACTGGTATTTTCCAAATATACTATATGTAGCCTACCTCCTTTAGTTTAGCCCTGTAATGTATTTCCTTTCCCTAAATATTTTCCTTTACTTTAAGCACTTCATAAATCAAAACTAATCTCCAAAAAATTAGTAATACATCAAAATTTGATAACATAATTTATAATTACAAAAAAGATCTTTGTTCTTGAGATTTCTTGTGGACAAAAGGTAATCCAGTGAACTTATTTGTCTATGTTAATATATCTCCCTCCGATCCTCTCCCCATCCTGATAAAAGAAATCAAAACAAATCAAAACAAAATGAATACTCAGAGTAAACTCTAATTAAATCTTCAAAATCTAAAGTTACAAACCAAAAACAACACGAACACAAAACAGAAAATCGAAAGCAAAGATAATAGAGATAAATTAAACTCACATCTGGTTGAGAATTCTAGTTTGCGCACCTGTTAACAAATCAATAAAACAAACATAAAACAGAAAATCGAAAGCAAAGAGAATATTGAGAAATTAAACTCACAACTGCTTGAGAGTTTTAGTTTGCGCACCTGTTAAGAAATCAATAAAACAGCGAGTCAAAATCACAAATCATAAAAAAAAAACAACTATTGAAACACTACATATTGCAAAAAAACCCTAATCGAATATAAATTAAAAACTTTCAACTTGTTCTTCATGGAGAAGAGTATCTATAATTTTACAGAGATGCTCTGAAAAATGAAGTAGGCTCTTGATCGAATGCTTTTAAATAGAAGTATCAATGACAAACCCATAAATAAAACTTTTTTATTTTGGATATAATATAAATCTACGTCTAAAAATATATAAAATATCTACATATTTGATATGTATTTACAAAATTTTAGCAAGTTAAGGCCATAAAAATCATGACGTTATTTATGGTAATATTTGTTTACCAATGATATTTTGAAACCAAACTCATAGTATATTTTCGAATGTATATTTATCTTTTACATTTTTTAATAATAAATGCATAGATTTCTTACCTTAAAAATCATCCAAAAAATATAGGTCCAATTCTTTTTTACCTTATAAAAGATATTTAATAGAACGCGAAATTGGGGGATAAAAAAAAGGAATTGGGGGATATTGATTACTTCTCCCAACCCATGGTGTGTGTTAAGGGGTGATTTTTGGGTATGAAAATACTAAAATAGCCTTTGGTTAATTAAAAAACATTATGAAAAGACCATACTACCCTTTCTACTAAAACATTAAAATCAAAAAACCAAAACATATATCCCCATTCTCAATTCAGTACCGGCACTGTTAGGGATTTAGTTTCTGAAATTTTTTTTTCATCGTTCTTCGTCGATTAATCGTCGATTCAAAAATTTCTTCGTCGATTAACCAACCCGAATCATAAACAATGCCTCCACGAAAGAAACCAAATGCCCAATCGAACTCAACATCATCGATTGCTCAACAAAACAAAGGAAAGACTTGCTAAGATTGCTCAAGAGCAAGAACACGAAGAAGCAATGTTATCTGACGATCAACTACACAAATATATGGCTTCTGTGAGAAGGTAAGTCATTTAAAACTACTTTGTAGGTGTTTAAATCGATCTATGGCAATGGGTTTAGGTTAGAATCGCGAAACCTAACTCAAAAGATTGAGTTTCAGAGAGTACCGGCATTGAAATTCGTATGAATACAGTGCCGGTTTTGTGTTCCCGGCATTCAATCTATGATGAATACAGTGCCGGTTTACAACCCCAGAATAACCAGAGACTGAATTTTCACTACCGGCATTCAATCTAGGATGAATACGGTGCCGGTTTTGTAGTACCGGCACTGTTTAATGATAATTCGATCATGCCGGTAGTGGACTTAAAACATACAGGAGAGTTTATGAATTTGCCACCAGTACCGGCATTGTTTTTTGGATTCATTCCATGCCGGTGTTTAGTACCGGCATTCGTTTCTAATATTTCGAGCATGCCGGTAGTACTCTTAAAACATACAGGAGAGTTTATGAATTTGTCACCAGTACCGGCATACATTTTTGGTTTCATTACATGCCGGTTATGTGTACCGGCATTGTTTTTTAATAATTCGAGATGCCGGTAGTGGACTTAAAACATACAGGAACATTGTCAACAATACCGGCATAGATTTTAGGTTGCATTTATATGCCGGTAGTTGGTACTGCAGACTGTCGTTAGTCAATGTGTACTGCCGGAACATTGTACCGGCGTGGTTTAGTTTAAGGTATTCAATGCCGGTACTAAAACTGAAGGTGAGTTGTCTTATATTCATTGCTTTCCGTGTGCTTACGATATAGGTCAAAAGCAAAGGAAGCCAACAAAAGAAAAAATAAAGATGCTGTCACTAAGAGAAGAAGGAAGGATGGTCTTGATACTCCTCAGTCTCTGCCTCCTCGAGGGAAAGATAAAGGTTGTAAGATACGTTTGGGGGCTGGTACAAGAGGGATAATTTGGGAGAGTGGTAGTGACCGTAGTCGACTTGCAAAACGTGAGCAGGATGATCAAGATGAACCAGATGAAGAGGAAAGTCAATTAGCAAGCCAAAGCGAAGTTGGTGGCCCAAGTCAACAACCAACACAAGGCAATGGCAAGAAGGGGAAGGGCAACATCAAAGTGAAAGTTAAGGGTTCTCACCTTCCTCACATTGATGACATGATTCCTGACCTTGAATGTGGTAGAATTTGGGGCGAAGCTCCGGAACCGAAAACACTATTTGGATACAAGCACTCGTGGGCTCGTACTATCTATCAAACCTATGTAAGCATTTTCTATCTTGTACATATGTATTGTTGTGTATTTATGTAAAATCTCTTAATTGTATTGTCTCTCCTAATTGTAGGATCATAAGAAGGTTGTGCGTGTTTGCCGAAACCAAGCCGCGGATGGTTGGGACTTGTCCGAGGAATGTGAAGAGGTCCAAACAATAGTAAAGGATTCTGGTCTATATGCTTTGGTTGAAAATTATGTGAAGCCTGATTCTGTTACTGTCAATTGCTTCGTTGAAAGGTATCATGGTGAAACCGATACCATGCACTTCCCTTTTGGGGAGATCACCTTCATCCCTGAAGATGCTCAGAACATTCTAGGCTTGAATGTTATCGGCAAATCAATTGCAGAAGGAGTTGAGTCTCTAGACCTAGAATGGTCAACGTTGCACGGTCTGACTAACAAGCTATTTGGTTGGGACTACAAAACTTTTGTGGAGAGCTTTTATGAATCCACGTCTGGTAAGACAAAGACAATCAAGTTGACGCTGCTTAAGAAGAATTTTGAAAAGACAAAGAAAAGAAGTTTGGAGGATGGATGGGACCCTAAACAAATTCGTTATACTACCATTGCTTACTCCGTTATACATCTTGGGCACTAGGGTATTCCCTGACACCAATGGCAACAGGGTTAGTGCGAACTACCTTCAGTACTTGGATCCGTTGGAAGGTGTCTATGGATATTCTTGGGGCACTGCGGTAATGGCACATTTGATGATGGAGATGAGAAGGGCCTCTAAGGCTAAAACCAACCAATTTGTCGGGAATTTCACTCTACTGCAGGTAAATTTGTTCTTAAACTTATGTTATTATGTATATTGTTCATATGTACTCTTATAGTGAACTTAGAAACAAAACTTATTGCTTCACATTGGAATAGGTGTGGGTTTATGAACACTTCCCAACCTTGTTCAAGGCCTACCCCTCCTTGAAGATCATAGACTTCCAGAACCCGATACGCCTCTAGCTAAGAGATACGAGTTCAACAATACTCCAAAGCCCGGTAACATAGGTCGACTGATCGATATGAGATTGGCTTTGGACGCAATGAGTAGCAAAGATGTTGTGTTCGACCCTTACAAGGAGGCTAGAGGAAACCGCCAGGTTTTGAGGTTTGGTAACGTTGCATTTTACCATGGGCCGTTGTTCCACCCAAAAGGATACGTTATGGCTAATCCTACGCGTGTGATGCGTCAACTTGGATATAAGCAATTAGCACTTTTCCAGACGGCCGCTTTTCAATGTTTTGATCTCGACCTTTCTCGGTGCTATTCAACTCCAAATCGGTTGCATGTAGAGTATGTTCCAAAACCGGACCCAACAGATTGGAGGGATAGGGAACCACGTCGTTTGGTAGATATTAGTCAGTGGGAAAAGTTGGAGATTGCTGAAAACGGTGATGAAGTTGATGCCGAATACATGGAAGATTACCTGCTATGGTCACATCCTTATGTCGTCCGCCCGGATGACGTCCAAGTTCCTCCCCAGAAAAACCCTCCCGTTCCAACTCCCGCACAGGCACCACCTACGATGACCCAACTTAATAAGACCGTTGGATTGCTTGTAAGTATTGTTAATTGCTTTGTCGTTTAATATACACATAATCATATATGTATACTAATTATGTGTTTGTTATATTAAACTAGCGGCGTCGGCTTGGCAAATTAAAGAAGATGTTGGGTTGCAAGTACCAGGAAGGAGAGGTGCTGTCCCTTGAAGAAATGAAGGAATTCGAGGAAAAGCTTGATAGAATTGAAGAAACCGACCCTAGTGCAAAAGCTTTGTTCGGGGAAACTAAGTACAAACCATCCCAAAAGAAGCAAAAGACCCAGTGATTTAACTCTTTAGTTGTGTTTCTTTTTTTGGATGGTGGTTGTCACGTCTTGAACAATTCCGAACTTGTTTTCGTTTGTACCTCGTGTTAAACTCTTTAGTTGTTTGGTTTGCTTTTGGTTTAGGATACCTGGATTAAGAACATTTGATAGCAAAATCCAGTTGGTTGGTTTATGTTGAGCATGTTTTGATTTCTAGTGATTCGTTTATGTTGAATATGTTTATCCTTGCAAGATTTATTTGTGACTTTTTCCGTCATTGATAAATTAGGCTTATAAAGCCGGATTTCGGGACCGGCATTGTTTAATATTTATACATCAATGCCGGTTCTGATAACCGGCGCTGAAATTGTTTAAAAAACTATGCCGGGACAAGAAGATTAAAAATTCCATGTTCCTATATAGATATTCGAAGGTACCGGCACAGTAGTATTTTCTAACATCTATGCCGGTTTTCTGATAATTTGAAAATTTTCATAGTTCTCAGAAAACCGGCACTGTAAAATTGAATACTTCCATGCCGGTACTCTGCTAGTTTTGAATAAAAATCCATTTCGAATGCTCTTCTATTTTATTCCTAATGAATCTATTACATTGGATTTGAAACTTTTAATTAAAACATGCTAAACAACATGGCATGGATTACATTTGGTTAAAGATAATCTATTTCCATCCCTTTTCAACAATTGCGGAACCTTTGAGCCTTTCTCGAACCTCTTCGAAGACATCATCTGGGAGGGGGGTGTCAAGGATCAACTTCATTGGTACTTCTTCTCTTTCAACATATTCCTTTCCCTTCATATAACACCCATCGATTGGCTTGCAATGGCCCTTGTGGTTTTCTCTTGACTCTGCTAGTTGAACAACTTTGTCAAACCATTGAAACTCATCGCACTTTGGGTGATTCAAACACCTTAGAAACATTCTTCCATTTTCAGCATCATCAGTTTTGCAATCCAAAACCGGCGTGTCCCATCACAGCTTCTACACTTTGAATAAATAAAAGGACAGTCCATGGCTAGATGAGAAGGTGACTTGCAAATTTGACACTTGCAATGATGACTCTGTAAGAGAAGATTATATTAGTCGTGGGTCATAGTAGTGAAGATCATATTGTTAGTAAATCTACTTACTTTGCAAATAGAGGAAGATGATGAATCCCCCATCCTTTGTGAAGCTTTAACCGTGCTTGCTTTCTTGAGAGAATGATTTTTGTTATTTGGTTGCTGGTTTGTGTATAATTTTCCATAGGAATGGGGGTATTATATAGAGATGAATCTCCAACGGTCTTATTTTTCAAAAAACTAGCCGTTTTTTTTTTAATTCATCAACTACCGGCATAGACGTTATTATAGATTGAATGCCGGTTGCATTTACCGGCGTTTCAAAGTGTTTTGAAACCATGCCGGTATTGATTGCATATTTGTCTCAATCTCTGTTAAAAAATTTCCTAGTACCGGCATTGTAAGCTTATCATAAACGGTGCCGGCAGTGTTTGCCGGCATTCTATTTTACAGTTACGACAGTGCCGGTTGTGGCGATTTTCCAAAAAACTAGTCGTTGGGTACTTTTTTGCTATAAATAGAGACCTATCTCTACCAAACCTATTCACCCATCACTTTCAATCTTCCTAAATCAGTCACCCATCACTTTGGAACACTAAAAATGGCTCCAACTCCATTCAATAATCTAGAAGATGTTGCTATTGTCAGAGCACACACCACTCTCACAAAGCACTCCGTTGAGGAAGCGCAATGGGTGGCCAGTAACGAAGACCCAACCGGAGGGCCTTACCTTGGGCATGATCAAAACACCAATGCTTGGTGGAAACGTGTGTTTAAGGTTTTCAAAGCACTAAACGAAAATCGTTCAAGGAGGACACTCACGCAGATAAGGGAAAGGTACGCTTATTTATAGGAATGCCAGAGGAGTTCACTTTCAACGGCGTGACAATGTTTCATTTTACAACGGACCGTTATTTCATCCAAAAGGATTTGTTATGCACAACCCTCGCCATGTAATGCGCCAACTTGGGTACAAGCAGAAAGATCTCACGGATACATCTTATCAGAAATTCTCTCATGACTTTCCTCAATGCCAATCAAGTGAGAACCATACTATGGTAGTTTACGACCCAAAACCTATTCTTGCACATTGGAGTGAAAGGGAAGAAAAAGGACTTGTGTTGGATAGGGCTGATTGGGAATTGGCTGAAATCGGTTATGAGAGCGAACCAACCTTCCTAAGAGGTCATCGGAAGTTCTCGCATCTTTATGTTGTACGCCCGGATATAGTAGTTGTCCCTCCACCACCAGCACATGCCTCCACAACTCCGGAAACTGTACCCGCACTTGTACAGCTCGTTATGTTGTTGGTACGTACGTCTTGTTCATTGCCATTCTTTTAATCTATGTCTATGAACTTATACAATCGAACATACTAAGTACATGTTTAAAATTTCCTTAACAGCGTCATTTGTCAAAGTTCTTTAAGAAAAAGAACAAGAAAGGAGAGGTGCTGACCCAGAAAAAAATGGAGAACGTCGAGCAAAAGATGGAAAAAATTGAAGATCCAAAGGCAAAAGACTTGTGGGGCGAAAGGAAGAAGAGGGTACAGAAGAAGCCAAGAACCGAGTGATCGTGTGTTTATTCTATAGTATTAGTTTGGTTTGAACAATCTAGTGTTGGTTTATGTTTGTTTGTGAGTCTTGAACAATGTGTTTGCTTGTGTGTCTTCCTAAACTCTTTGCTTGACTTGGTTTATGTTTGATTTGTTTTCGGTTTGGAACCACAAAACTTAAGAGTTTGTTCTTGTATACAATCTAGTATTTTTATTATATTTATTATGTTGATAAATTTGTGTCAAATTACCTCTTTTACATAGTTTGATTGATTGTGCCCAGATCACCTAAATTTTTAAGTTTTTCTTGATAACCGGCATGCTCGAGAACAGTTAAACACACCTTTAGGTTCTCTAAATGACAGAGTTTAGGCATTTATTTTGTTTGGATACTATGCCGGTTTTCGTAATCTCCATGATAAATATGATTTTGATGTAAAAACCCAAGCACAATAATGAGGTTAATGTCAATGCCGGAAATGTCACCGATTTCTCTCGGAAGTTTTTTCATCATATCCGGCATGGTTTAAAACAAGATTCTACGCCGGTACACAAGTTCCGGAGTAGCCAATACAAAACACAACTATTCCGGCACGGGCATCAAAATATGATTTAATGTTTACAATTCACACTTCCAAAAAAAAGAAAATGTTGCGTACTAGTGAACCACATACATCAAAATTACTCATCGTCGCTTCCACACGTATGAAGTTGCATCTTCTCCTCTTGGAGAGGTTTTTTGATAAGGCCAACGCATCCCAAAATTGGTGATTCTGCTCATACAATGCCATCCATCCCTTCCAGGATATTGGGATCTAGAGCCTTGTTTTTAATCATCCCACAAACAGGTGGCAATGGACAATTTTCTTTGAGTTTTAGAATAACGAAATGATTACCGTTCACGAACGCCAAAACAACTCTTCTCTTCTTAAGGGATCCTTCGCATTTTTGCCACTTTGGGGTAAATGTACATTCTACGGTGGGGGTAAAATAATGAACAACACATCTAAATGTATCCGCCACCAGATGCCCACAAAGCGGCATTCTCATCCAATATTCAGAAGGAAGAAAGTTCATCTGTTGTTCGGGCCCGAATACTTGAGCATGCATATCATCAAACCCCTCGCCTACACCAACCAATTGCTCATAAAAGCTCCTTTTGTTGACAAGTTGATCGGCCATCCTCATTCTAGCATATTGGCATGGTGTCATACCTCTACTAACCGCCGTGTCAAAGATTCCTAATTGTTGGTCACAAACATGATAGCCACAATTTCCATCTCCGTCGACATCATCCGTATATAAAATATACTCGCGAATAACCTCGGAAGTTGGTCTATGTAAGACTGTATCTTGGTATGATAACTTCTAATTGTCCTACTGTTCTGGGATCCTTATACATCTTCATGTTACCCTTTTGTAACAATAATATATCCAAACCATCCTCTGCAATCTCTACACTTGCAATGTCTTCGATATGTGATGGGAGTCCGTACTTCCTTGGCCTACCCCTTCTCCTTCGAACTAAAACTACGTCAACTTTGCTATCACTTTGGTTTGTAACCACCTTAGCCTCGTCACCTCGTTGTTCTTTGTCACTAGATGATGTTACCTTTGGCGGCCTACCCCTTTTCCTTGGAACCTCCGCTAGATCGACTATGGGTATGGCTTCGGAATGCTCACCTTGTTGTTCTTTGTCACTAGATGATGTTACCTTTGGCAGCCTACCCCTTTTCCTTGGAACCTCCGCTAGATCGACTATGGGTATGGCTTGAATGCTCACCTTGTTGTTCTTTGTCACTAGATGATGTTACCTTTGGCGGCCTACCCCTTTTCCTTGGAACCTCCGCTAGTTCGACTATGGGTATGGCTTCGGAATGCTCACCTTGTTGCTCTTTGTCACTGGATGATGATACCTTTGGCGGCCTACCCCTCTTCTTTGGAACCTCCGATGAGTTGGCTTTTGGTGTGGATACGGATTCCTGCGTTTGTTGTTGACTTAGCGGTTCCTTCCTCGGCCTACCTCTTTTGTTTGGAACCTGCGCTTCCACGAACCTTTGTTCCGAAATCTCACATGCGGTTAGATCTCGTTTCTTACTTGCCGCGAGTTCTTCTTCACGTTGAGTCATTTCTTTCAATTCTACCCTTTGTTTTTCCTTTTTGTTTTAGTTTGTGGTCTTCCTGTTGGATCTCCCTTTCTTGGCTCTTCGCTTTGTGCGATCCATGGACGAGTAATTAGCCTTAGTTGGCTCAACAAGACTTGTCGGCTTACCGAGGTGCCACGTGAGTAAGCTTGAAGAATTCCTTTGCTTCGTTCGTATCCCATGGAGATTGCCCGGGATCTCCCAAAGGGGAGGGTCGAAAGATAGTTGCTTCCAAAACGGATCAATAACCTCAATAGGTATCGAGTTCTTCATACTTCACAAGCATATGATGACATGGAAGCCCCAATGAAGACATGTCGGGACAAATACACACATCACCCGGTTTTAAAGTAATTTTTCTCATATTCCATTTGTCTCATCATATGTTTTATTGCCCAATGAGAGACGTTGAATTCTATTCCTTGGAGAAAGTTACCATAACGAAGAAATGGAGTCATCCTTTCCATTGAGCTTTTCTCAAAAGCCTCCTTGATCCTATTGATATCTTGCTTAAAGTATTGCTCCATTGCCTCGGTGACCGTAACCACATTGCCTTGACCGGACTGGATGAGATCTTTAAATCTCCCATGAGCGGCCTCAACTGCACTAGTTGCTTCCGTCTTGAAGTGTCTATACCGGTTTGTCCATGCACGTACAAATTTTTCCTTGAACTTATCCAACCATTGAGTCCGACAATACCAGACGGCGGTCGGATAAACTTCGTTCCAATCGGCAATAAACTTCTCCAATCTCTTTTCGTACATAACCTCGGTAAGAGACCAATAAAATTTCTCCCAATCTCTTAGAAATTCCAACCACTTTTTATGATTTTCCGCATGTTCTTTGTCCACTCGCTCCTTTATCTTGCCTCTCTCATCTTCTTCTTCTTCGGGGGATAGTTTGTTCTTTCGAACATCTTCCTCTAGTTGTACCATCATTCTCTTTTTAATATCCGCCTTTGCGGGTTCAAACAAGGCATGGAAAGTTTTTATCACATTATTACGTATATGATATGTACATAGGAAATTTTGTGCGTCCGGGAAGACGTCGGATATTGCTTTCATTAATGCGGCTTCGTTATCAGTTACGATGACCCTCGGAAGTTGATTTTCCCGGAAGAACAACTTCAATTGTCGTAATGCCCAATGATAATTATGGTCCCTCTCGTTTTCCATTAAACACCAAGCCAATGTGAATGTTACCTTGTCCGAGGTTTGCCCCACGATGTTGAACAACGGCATATTGTATTTGTTTGTCTTGTAGGTGCAATCCATCAAAAGAACACCACAACATGTATTTGCCAACTGTGAAAGCAAAGGATGCGAAATGAATATTTGAAGGGGCTTCTCGTCCGGTCCTCTTTTAATGATACGCGTGTAGTTGTGATCCCAAACTATCTTCTCAAATTCTTGCATAACGCTACTCCCTTCCCATTCCACCCTTCTAATAGTTGCTTGTGCGGCATAAATTGTACGTAGAGAAGACACGTTAGTCTCATCCTTTTCCTTGAAGCCTCTGAGAATTTGTCTCGGTTTGATAAGTGCTTTGGTCAATCTCTTTACATCCTCGAACTCGTCAGGTTTTAGCTTCGCAACTAAGGAGTGACCAACAAAATCTTTCGGATCCCGATGGTTATGACAGCCACACAAAACCTCACAATCTCAATTGTTCATGTCATTTAAATGGAATACAAGCTTAAAAGGGCAATCATTCTTCCTCGTACGAGTCTTGTATACCCTATTAGTCTTCTTTGGATATACATAATCCTTTTTCTTGTGGCTATTCTTCTCCTTGTATTTCCCACTTCTCTCGCAAGCCATCTCAAAACGCCTCTTCGAACGTTCGGTATTCCTCACCAACACACACATGTTCTTAAGAGCCGTCTCTTTAGCCCAAGCGATTGCTTCCTTTCGATCTGTTATTCCCTACATAAGAACAATTTCGCATTCATTAGAAGGTTCATTACTAGCAATCCATTAGTAATGTTCAAGATACTAGGTGAAAAGTATTATTTGGTCACATACCGGAGGGATTTTATAGTATTCCGACGTATCCCGATAAAGCGGCTTTGCATTTGTTGGATCAATATATGTCACCACCTAAGGATCGAATTGAAAATTAGTTCCATACAACATTAAAACACTATGCCGGAAACCATTACCGGCATGCTCGACCATTGTTCCGGCATAGTCTAAGTTAACCAAAACGGAAGACCAAATTTGAAACCTATTCCGGCATATGTGTTTCATAAGAAAACAACGCCGGAAGCAAGGATGCCGGCATTATCGTAACCTATTGTTCCAAACCGGTACACAATTCCGGCATTGAAAATAATTGATATTGAATGCCGGAATTTAGCTTTGGAAAAAATTAATTCATGCATGTTTTTTTGTAGGTGCCGGCATTGTAAAGTTGTAACTGAACAACGCCGGTTTCATTGCCGGCATTGTCTATATTAATGGTACCATGCCGGTAACTAATTCCGGCGTTGATGTTTATTAAGTTGCAATGCCGGTTTTTGGTTTGGGATGGAATTGTTTCCTGTATGTTTTTCATTAAGTATCGCATGGTAGACGATCAATGAAACCATGCCGGTTGAATATTCCGTAGTATATTCCTTGTTAGGTAAAAAGGTTAACTATGTACCGGCATAGTTTTTTGGTAGAATTCTATGCCGGTTTATAATTCAAATTGGGGGATATCAGTTTACCGGCATGGTCGTAGTATGAATACAATGTCGGACCGTGACTACCGGCATGGTATTCATACAACTACCATGCCGGCATCGAGGTTTTTCAGTTGAAAAAATGGCGGGTTTAAAGAAAAATTCGATTTTTACTCATCTTAGCGACTTTACCTGTGTGTTGGGGATGCTAGTATGTTGTGCAAGTTTACTTTCTTGTGTTGGTTCTTCAAGAAACTCTCCATACTCGTCAAAATCATCATTTAAGGGTGTTGGCTCAACAAAGAGTTGCAATTGTGAGTTGTTGTCGTTAGCTGAAGATTCAAGATATGCTCCTTGTTGTAGTTGAGCTAAAGATTCTGCAGCAACAATCCTCTCTTCACAATCATTCTCCATTTTCCCCCAAAAAAGTTCCTTCAAATTTTTTTTTTCTCTCCTTCTACTCCCACCTCACTCACCCAAAATCAAATAAAACACACACTAATCATTTATAAATCCTAATCCTGATTAGTGAGGGGTAGATTAGGATTTAAAAAAATACTTAGATAAGGGGTGTCCCCGAATTGATATATGGATCCAGTTTTTGTCCTTTTCTTGTGTCCCCCAATTCCTTTTTTTATCCCCCAATTTCGCGTTCATTTAATAGATTTTTTAAGTTGATATTAATAACATATAAATTAATATAGTCATTTCTAGATTTTTTTTACCTTATAAAAGATTCAAAAAGAATCTTATTATTTTTTTCCATAAAATATATTGAACAAAAAAAATATACATATATTCCATAAATATATTGAATTGTTTTTTTTTATTTCAGTCATAAATGTACAAAATTAATATAGTATTTTTTTTATTTATTGGAGTTTTTTTAATAAATACACGAAATTGTAAAAGATTTTTTTATTTTAGTCATAAATGTACGAAATTAATATAGTATTTTTTTATTTTCTTTGCGGCATCAAACTCTTATCGCAAATCGATCTCAACCACTCAACTTTAAGGCCAAAAGTGGCTTTTTTTATAATAACTACATGAAATTATAGAAGATTCAAAAAATAGAAATCTTATTATTGTATTCCATAAATATGTTGGATTGATTTTTTATTTTAATCATAAATCTCGAATTACATTTGTTGAAGGTTTAAATTCATTCCTTATCACACCCCAAATTACCAAATAGAGTAGTTTTCACCCATCAACAATTGGCGACCACACAGTGGGAGATTGATCTATTTATTGCACAAAAATTGAATTTCAAAATATTGTAATATAGAGAAAGAGAGAAGACACAAAGTAAAGGGAGAAAGAAGAAGAGTTCTCATTTAGGTTATATTTGTAAAAACCAGAGAAAATCATGCTACCGACATCTTGTAAAAAGATAAAGCGTTTATAAGTGATACTCCTCACTTAATTCACCAAGAATGGAGCATGTAGCAACAATCCCTTCCTGTGAATTTCATATCGGCCTTGTATTTTCTGTACCCATTATCGGTGTGGCATGAGTAATCAATGTTATGCTGAGTCGAACCTCCAAACTATAATGAATCCATGTACGAAATACCGTGACAGGCCGATTTCTGTAAGTTATACTAGCCCAGAGCCCTCTCGGTGTGTTATACTAGCCCGATTGAGCCCCTCTGGTGTGTTATACTAGCCCGATTGAGCATCCAGGACTTTGTATCGTCTCAGGATATGATACGATTCATCCAACTCCACAAGCATGATTGGATTTCAATTCCACCAGCTTCATTTAATAGATTTTTAAGTTGATATTAATAACATATAAATTAATATAGTCATTTCTAGATTTTTTTACCTTATAAAAGATTCAAAAAGAATCTTATTATTTTTCCCATAAAATATATTGAACAAAAAAATATACATATATTCCATAAATATATTGAATTGTTTTTTTTTTATTTCAGTCATAAATGTACAAAATTAATATAGTATTTTTTTAATAAACACGAAATTGTAAAAGATTTTTTTTATTTTAGTCATAAATGTACGAAATTAATATAGTATTTTTTTATTTTCTGAATTTTTTATAATAACTACATGAAATTATAGAAGATTCAAAAAATAGAAATCTTATTATTGTATTCCATAAATATGTTGGATTGATTTTTTTTATTTTAATCATAAATGTCTGAAATATTGTAATATAGAGAAAGAGAGAAGAAGACAATGTAAATTGTAAAAGATTTTTTTGTTTTATAAAGGGAGATTCAAAAAATAAAAAGAAGAAGAGTTCTCATTAGATGTGTGTAGAATACAAAGTTTTAAGTCTCTATTTATTTAGATAGAGGACTTGGTGCTCAAGGTATGTAAACCCTAATCTTAGACACAAAGGGCATCTTAGTAATTAAACTTTAGGTTTATAACACTCCCCCTGATGACCACTGTGGCTAAGTCATTACAAATATACCAGGAAAACTCAAAAGAGAAAAACCTGGAATTACATAAGTACGTAAAGACTTGAAAACAGTGTTGGACACGCAAATGTTGCCTCGTTAAAACCTTTACAAGGAAAACCCAGTGGGACAAAACCTTGACAAAGGAAAAAGAGTACAACGCGATCATTCCAATAAATGCACCTTTGATAATGACGCTCCCTCTGATGAGTACTTCAATTAAATTCTTGGCTTGCAAATCTTTGAGTCGAGACATCTCAATTTCGCTGAACAATTTTCTTGAATGCAAAAGATCATTTGTGCTTCCATGAAGATGTCTATTGGTTGATGAAGTCTTCTTTTATGTTTCACAAGCAGTATTGCCTTCGGTTAATACTTTTGCATAGTCTACGTTCTTCTTCAACATTGAGAATTTGTGTGATGGTTTAATGCTAACTTCTCGTGATGATTTGATGAAGTCGTTGATGGAGTTTCTTCGACAAAATAGCCAAGATGTAGATACATTACTGTAAGTGAACAAAACGGTATTTGTGTGCATACCTTATGTGGTTTAAATGAACATCCAAATTTCTAGGAGATTGTTATGTTGATTTGGTCTGACAAAATGACCTATTCAACGGTGGGAATCTACCAAATAATTACAATTGATACAACTCCCTCTTGGATGACCACCATGTTGAATTGATTTGCCTCACTAAAACCTTGCCATTAAAACCCAATGGGAAAAAAAATATGGACGAAGGAAAAAAAGAGCACAAATATCAACATTAAAAGAAATTTAAACATTAGAGATATTGCCTCGTTAAAACCTTGTCAGGAAAACCACACGGGACAAAACCTGAAACGAAGGGAAAAGAGTACAAATTTTGACATTTTTATTTATGCTAACCCAATTATATGAGTTTCTAAAAAAAATTAAAATAAGCATCAAAAGAATAAATCTAGTCTATCATAAAGACGAGTTTATGCTAGCATAATTTCAGCTGCAAATTTAAGAAAGAAAGAAAACGGAATCTATGCTGCTATAGCGTGGATTTTGGTGTTGTTAAGGACTCCTCAAGAGACCTATAACGTTGAAATCATCAACTAATTAATCCGGATTTTTGGTTGAGTACCAAATTTCTAAAAACACAGAAAGGATTGTTAAACCTTATGTAAGCAAATAAGGTGGCTGCCTGAATTAAATTTGAATCCTCAAAAGATTACAAATTCAATATGTTCTTCGACCACATTTCTTGTGTCAATGCAATATGAGTCCTTCAAAGACTACCACGCCAAGTGCATTGTATAAAGAGAACAATTAATGATCAATCCTAGGGTCTGAGCAAAAATGAAACCCTTAAAATCGTTTTTACAACGAAAAATTTCTCGTATAACGCATTATGACTACACTAGCCTGTAATTAATAGGCTTGGCATTTTTGAAGTGTTAAGTTTTGGATCCAAAAATTGCGTTAATTGAGAAACTAATCCTACCTAATTTGGATTGTATGCCAACCAATCACATATGTCGACATTCCTTTGCAAAGGGGTTCAAAACCATTATCATTTATTTGAGTAGCTACTATAAACGAATATTCGACAATATTTAGCTTATCACAATCCCACGAAATTCTCAAGTGTATGCATATCTTGAAAAAAAATATTCACAGAATTACTGGCACCAGCGCCCACGGGCATTATAATCTCCTTATATTCAAATGAGAGATAATAACTTTGAGAATGTGAATCGTGTTTTTGGTACACTCAATTGGAGCACTACCAATAGCTTCTTTGGAACGCTACTTATTTTGCTAGATGTGACTGGGTTTTCCTCTTATAGAGACAAAAGCTTACATAAAAGCAAATGAGACATTTTATGCCTAATCAATAACAGCCTTTTTCAATTTGATCATGACGGGAGAGAAACTGATATAACATTGAAGTTAATTAACACCAACTTTTGCTGGTAGTGTATAGTCTCCCCCTGATTATGGCGGATATATTTTCATCTCATAAAATCGAAAAACAAGTTTCGTAAAGTATTATCCGATTAATTCGAAGACATATACTCATAATGAAACATGTCTTTCGACATAAAGAAAATGTAGTCTTAGTAGACCTACATATTTACCATCAACCATTGATTATTTTTGGAATAATAAAAAAATATAAAAAAAAAATATTTAACAAAAGGCATTAAAAATATGCAAATAAATATCCAAAATAAAACTAAAATCGTGACCTATAGGGCCGACGAGATAATCATTCACTTTAGAATGAAATTATAGACACATTCTTTATCAAAAGAAAAACAAATTAAGATCAATATAGCCACTACAAGGACTAATAATATTGGCTAACAAGCCGGGTGCACCCTTTGATCTTTTGTGTCCTTCGGTGTTCCAACTACAAGAGGAACAATCCGAATTTTGGAGATTATTATCACGAGGAAACAATAATTGCTCAATATCCCTAAAGGAATGCAGCAATTCCTCGTTTTATTGGTATTTGTAATAATAACGTTATTTTATCCATTTAAGATCGATAGGGAAAAATCAAGCTTAATTGGCTTATTGATTTCTTTGAGAAAATATAGAAATCATTATAGCTATGATTTTTAGAAAAAATCCACTTTGTGATGGATGGATGGATTCTTGTAAAAAAAAATAAAAAAATAGAAACCATAGCAATAAATCACATGATTCTTGTCTAACCGACAAAAATACCAAAGTTAATTGGCCGTAGGTTTTTCAACCATGCATGTGATTGTAACCAGGTTATGGTAATATCAATTTTTGGTGATTACAGTTTCATTAAAGGAATAGAAACTGTAAACCATCTTTCGATGGATTTTTTTTTCTCTTTCTATAGAAAAAAAATAATTAAAGTATCATACTTAAAGTACCAAAAAGGCAATTAAATATGAAATCACTCAAACTATTGGTAATTTCGGTTTATTAAAGAAATAAAAATCGTGAACCATCTTTCGATAGATTTTACCTTTTTTTTTTTTGTTTAGTCTTTCTATACGAAAAAGATCAGAGAAGAAAGGACGGAACGACTCAAAATCGATCACCCATTGTACGTACATGAACATATCCGTATGTAAGTAAATAAAAATCAAAAAAAAGAAGAAAAGAAAATAGGATATGTTATGGATACTAGACAGAGAATCCTTGATGCTTGGTTATCGCCGGTGCCTAGTCTTTTATCTCCATCACGTGTATATGAGATGTTGGTGCATCAACTCCAAGCAGTTCATGTTTCTTTGGTTATGAATAATAATAACCGACCAATCACCTGAGTACACAAACAAAGAGACAAAATTGTTGTTAGCATGTATTACTCATGAACTTTATGTTCTGTTCACTAAAATCAAATAAGAAATAAATAGCAATCCCACACATATCGATTAAACTATATATTCCCCTTAATAATAAACAATGTAAAGTTCGTTTAAGAAAATAATAATAATTAAAAGAAAACTAAAAGAAAATAGGGTGTAGGAAAAAAAAAAATCCTTTGTCGCTCAAGGATTAGAGCTACGTGCGTGATAACGTATTATAATATAGAGAAAGAAGAGAAGAAGACACAAAGTAAAGGGAGAAAGAAGAAGAGTTCTCATTAGATGTGTGTAGAATACAAAGTTTTAAGTCTCTATTTATATAGATAGAGGACTTGGTGTTGTATGTAAACCCTAATCTTAGACACAAAGGGCATCTTAGTAATTAAACTTTAGGTTTATAACACGAAATTAATATAGTAGTTTTCTTTATTTTATGGATGGATTTTCACAATAAATGCATGAAATTAATATAGCAATTTTCTAAATAATGAGGGTCGTCCGTCGCGTGTGTCCCAACAATCCACCCAATCTACACCACACATTGTCAGATCAACGCACCATATCTAACGAAATTTCATCCGACGAATACGAATGGTTTCTCAATTAGCCAATGAGAGCGCGAGGTTACGCTCTGATGCGTGTCGTAACCACAACAAATTAATTAATATTTTTCCACCTAATTAACAAGTAATATAGTGTAGTCAAGTTCGTTCCCACGAGGAGCAAGAGATTCTAGTTGTAAAAATTATCACAAAAGGGGGGTGTAAAGCAAAAGAAAGTAAACAAAGCAATTAAAAGATAAAGTTGAAATCAATAAGAGAGACAAGACCAAGGAATCCTTCTTCATTGCAAAACAATGATTCAAGTTATGTTTTTCATCCACATGTTATTAGTCATGATTATCACCAACCGTAGGATAAAGGTTCGCTTAGCTAGCCCCAAAATCCCTTATTTCACTGAGTAACAAGTCCGCTTAGTTATCAGATTCTATTCAAAAGAACCACCTTGAGGTTCGCTTACAAGATGTAATTCCCCGAATGCATTAAGATCTATGAATTTAGGTTTAGAACTAGTAGTTAAACTCGGTTCGCTTGGTCCACTTTCTAGCGTTGTTTTTACACACAATCGCTCCACGGAATCCCTCCGCAAGGTCTCGTGTTTTCTACTTGTGTAAAGTGTCGAGAACGATTACGTATTCCCTAACTTATACTAGATTTAGGTTGAATTAACAAATCAATTTAGCGTGCACTCTAAATAACCTATCAAACAACCATGAATGTATAAACATTCCTATTAGTAAAAACAAACGATAATCATGTGAAAAATTTCAAGATAGAATTGAAAACAAAACTCAAATCATATATTAAGAACTAGGAATTCATCCTCAATCAATAAGAAAATTAGCTACTCATGTTTTTGAAATTCACACAAATAATTAAAGGGAGAATTTTTCAAGTTCACACAAATAATTAAAAGAAGAATTTTGAAAAGCAAGCAAAAACACAAGTGTTGTGTGTGTAGAGAGATGTGTAAAAGATATGTAAAAGTGTGTAGAGAACTTCTCTACTTATAGGCTTCAATGTTCTCCAAATCTTCCAAGGAATAGAATCCTTTTCCTTTAATAATTCAATTTCCAATTTCAAGTCTTTCTCAAATCTTCCATCTTCTCTTCCAAATTTGACCCAAATTCTCCATCCAATTCCAAGTCCAAGTCTTCACACCCATGAGTCTAGAATACTCTTCACGAAATTCTTCACATATTGGTCCGCCGGAAAGCTGGTATTATGGCCGGAAATTGGCCTGAAATGTCGACGCCGGTCACTGGATATACTTCTCCGTCGACGGAATATTCCGTCAGGGAACCGTCAAAGTTCACTGTCAAACTAACAGTCTCTAACGGTCAAAATGGTCAAGGGAAGAAGAGTCGCCATCGAGTCAAGAACGAGTGTTTGCCTAGTTGGGCCGATCGGTCTTACTCTATTGAGTTGGATCGCCTCATCGGGTTGACTCGCCTGAGTTGCAGGGCTGGATCGGTCATCGGACTCGTCCGAAACGGTCATCGCCGGCACCGAGTTAACTCGTCTGAGGGAAAATCCAGACAGAGTTCCGTTTGTTTATAGGACATTCCCGGCCGAATTCAGGCCTGTTTTTTGGGTCTTCTCCTGTTAAGAACCTAGCATACATCTAACATTTTCACTCATAAGTCACAACCCATTTGATCAACAATAGCGGCGACTTCTTCCATCTCGATTAGCAGCGCATCTACCTGATATTCTACTCGACAGCCACCAACAGCTGCACATTGCAGCATCAGCAGACTTGATCAAATCTCGCCGTACTCATCCTCAGAACCAAACCCATCTCTAATGAACCAACAACTTTCAGTCTTCTTCTTTTATTTTTGATTTAACAACAGCAGCTCCTATATCTCCTCTCTGTGTTCTTCATTCGACTAACAGAACCCATCTAGCTGCTGATTCTCAATTCAGCTCAAACCCTTGATTACATTCATCTTGAACCTCAGACGCTACCCATCTCTCCATGGCATCGACACCATCTTCCTTCTTCAAACATTAAGAACAACAGAATTCTTCACTCGATCTCAATCACAGCAGAACCCATTTCTAGCAACATTTCCACCTTCTCGACATCACAGAATCCCTAATAGCAGCATCGATTTACTTCTGTTCAATTACAGAGATGAACCCTAATTTATTCATCTTGAACCCATCTCTGATTCATCTTTATCTGCTTCACGGAATGTTCATCGACTCACAGAAAACCCATGGAAGTAGCAACTCAGTTCTTCTCGACACTAACATCATCGTCTCTTCTCGATTCCAATTCAGAAACTAACCCATTTTCGATTCAACAATCAAGACCATCAAACCCTAGTTTCCTTCCTCCAAACAATAACAGAACCACCTTCATCTCCATTGAATCTCTCATCTCTCGATTCGGTCAGAACAGCTCATTAATTCTCTCAACCTCTCTGTCTGTTTCTCGATCTGTTCTTCAATTTCTCTGCATCTCGATCTCTGCCATGACAGCAGCAGCCGCTGCTTTTGTTATCTCTTTCTCAATTTCAGGTGGAAGAAAGAAAACGAGTGAATGAGACTGAGATTTCTTGATTCTAGGGTTGTGTAATGATTTGGGATCGAGACCCCCAACATAAGAGCCACCCCTGATGGGTGCCTATATTAGGTGGTCACTTCTGATAAGGGCTAGCCTAAAGTGTCCAGCCCCTTATCCTCAGCTGATCCGTATTTAGTACTCCTTCAAATTGGGTTGCCCCTTAACCTTGGCTGGGCTCCAGATAATGTTCACCCATGAAATGACAATTTTGCCCTTTTGGCTCAAATAGAGTAATTTCTTCTTCTTTTCCTCCGTGTGACTCCAAAGTAGCTACAAAACTCAAAACAAGCGTAAAATACATAATTTACAAGAAAAATAGCAAAGAAAGCATAAACAATAGATAGTAAATAGGATGTATTCTACACCCTATCACGCTCACCATCCAATAGGAGAGAGGGTAAGCTCCACCAGTGCCACTTTTATTCTGGAGTGAGGGATGGTATTGAGTTTTTAGGTTGTTGATATGTATGGGAGAAAATAGTAAATTGGTTATGGATTCGATTCAGTAGTCAAACTAATAACTAACTGCCATGTCCCCAAGTTGGGATTCCCTTAGCTTTTAACTACCTGTCTTAAGCCTCAGCAATCATTTAACAATTTCCTGTTTTTTTCCGTTATCTGTTTTAATTTGAAATTACTAGCTAGGTTTAGATTTGTTAGGGTTTCCTTCCATATTTAAGAGTCAATGATTGTAGAGAGAAGAGTTAATGAATAGAAATTGAATCCGAGGCTGCGCTCAGTTGAATGTAGAAGTGTTTAAGCTTCCTGAGTTCTTCCTTGTCACTCTGTGTACTCTCTTCTTGTCAAGATCAAGCACGTTCTTGACAATTGGTATCACCCAGAAGATTTTTCCTGTATCCTATAATGACTGGAGGTCCATCTATTAAAGCAGTGGACGCTACCACCAAGGAGAGCTGACAACGATGTTGCAGACATTAACAAATCTACATAACAAAGATAGTACATCTCGTGCTGCAGCAACAAAAGATCAACAAGAATCTCTGAATACACTTATTACTTTATCAAAGGAATCAAAACAACAGTTCACTGCTTTGATGCTTCATCTAACTAGATCTACTCCACCTACACCACCAACACCACCCTCCTCTGACCAATCTGGTCCATCTCATATTACCTTTGTACCAGACCACCAACAAGACCCAAACATCAAAACCCCTAAAATTGATTTTCCTAAATTTGATGGAGATAATCCTAGAAGCTGGGTTCGCCGATGTGAACGATTTTTTCAGCTTAAGTCCGTGCCAATACTGCAACAAACACAGTTTGCTTCCATTCACCTAGTAGGGATAGCTGAATCTTGGTTCCATGACTATCAAACTGGTAAAGATTTTATCTCTTGGTCTGATTTCTCTTCTTCCCTTTGTGAACGATTTGAAGATCTAGATAATGAAAACTTTGTGGGCTGCTTCATTAAATTATCTCAAATTAACTCTGTGGATGAATATTATGAGAAGTTTGAATCACTCAAAGCCTTAATGCTTCAGCATAACCCACACTGTATGGAAGACTATTTTGATATGAGTTTTTTGAGTGGATTGAAGGAGGTTATTCGTCTATCTGTCGAAATGCATAAACCTACCACCTTATCACAAGCCTACTATCTAGCCCGTTTACAAGAGGGTGCTTTAGCCTCTCAACATCAACAATTTCCAAAGTCTATTTCACCTAAACCACCCACCACAACCACTTACTTCAATAAATACTCTCACCCACCCCACAAAAATCCACCTCCCCAACCACTCATACTTCTACTATAGTCACTCCTCCACCACCAATATTCTCCCATCCACCTAAATCCTTGTATGTTCCACCACCTATTCGGCGCTTATCAAGAGAACAAAAAGACAAGAGAAGGGCTCAAGGCCTCTGCTATAATTGCGATTAAAAAATATACTCCTGGCCACAAATGCAGACCTCAACACTTATTTATGGTCCTAACTGAAGATGAGCCAGAGACTCCTACTCAACCACCTCCAAATGATGCATCTACATATTATTTGGTTGAGTCAGACATGGAACTTTCCTTGCATGCTCTTACAGGTACAATGAGTGCTGATACTATTCGAATTCCAGGATTCATTAAATGCAGAGCTGTCACAGTACTTGTTGACACATGAAGCACTCACAACTTCATTGACTCTGCACTTGTTAACCAACTGGCTTGTGAAATTCAACCCACAACACACATGTTAGTTACAGTGGCAAATGGAGCAAGAACTACGTATGCAAACAATTACATTGGCATATGCAAGGGCATGATTTTCTTGGAGATTTAAGACTGCTCCCATTAGGTGGTTGTGACATTGTCTTAGGAGCAGATTGGCTTAGCACATTGGAAGATGTGACATTTAATCTGGCTAAACTCTTTATTTCCTTCATCCACTAGGGTCAGCCTATTACTCTACAAGGCTCTACATCCAAGCCATCCCTCATGCTCATGAGTGGTACTGCTACGAAGAAATTCATTAAGAAAAACTCACCTGCATTGGTAGGCCAGTTCTTTTACATTTCCACAACCCCAATACCTGATCCCATACCCCCTCAAGTCCACAACCTCATTGATGAGTTCAAAGATGTTTTCTCTGAGCCTACTCACCTACCACCTACAAGAAGTTTGGATCACAAAATACAACTCAAACCCAATGCTCAACCAATCACTTTAAGTCCATACAACCCTTATATTCATAAATCAGTAGTAGAGTCCTTGGTGCAAGAAATGTTGAAGGCAGACATAATTCAAGATAGCCAGAGCCCCTTTGCTTCTCATATACTTCTGGTAAAGAAAAAAGACAATACTTGGAGATTTTGTGTTGACTACAAGAAGCTCAATGACATTACCATCAAAGATATGTTTCTTATTCCCATTATTGATGAGTTGGTTGATGAATTACATGGTGCCACAGTTTTTAGTAAGCTAGATTTGAGGTCAGGATATTATCAAATCAGAGTTCATACTCCTGATATCCATAAAACTGCATTTAGGACACACCACGGACATTATGGATTCAAATTTGGCTTAACTAATGTACCTTCTACCTTTCAAGCATTAATGAATTCTATTTTTGGTCCTCATCTCAGAAAATTTATCCTTGTCTTCTTTGATGATATTCTAATTTATAGTGCCAACCTTCAAGACCATATTCATCACCTTTCTACAGATCTTACTCTACTAAGACAACATCAATTATTTGCCAAGTTTTCCAAATGTAGTTTTGCTCAATCCTCGTTACAATACTTGGGTCACATCATTACTGCTCAAGGGGTTGCTGCTGACCCTGAAAAGATTCAATGTGTTAGAGCAGTGCTCGGTCGAACTCGCATGTGTTGCTATCTCAAGCATGTTTGTCAATGTTAATTAGTGATCAAAACTATAAGTCTTGATTTCTAGCCTATTTATAGATGTCTCGGACTAGGACATAGATTGTGTAGTTGAGCTTAGACTTCACGGCGTTCATCATTTGAAGACAAAGAATTGCTAAGGGGAGCTTGTGGAACTTCATCGACAAAAGGTATGTGGAGACTGAAATTCATCTATCACTTGGAAAGTCTATTTCTACTCTATCTCCTATATTGAGACATAAGTCGTATTACGATATAGTTTTCTATATACACATTTGAGATTTTGAGATGAGTTTATCTCGCTTACATATTTCTCGAAATATGTGTTGGCAAGCTTTCACTTCGACCAAGTTCATCTTATATCATGTGAAAATTGCCTAGTAACATCTTACATGGTTTGTGTGATACAATCATTTGGTGTTGTCTTGGAATGTTTCGTTATGATTATTTCAATAACTTGAAAATTGCTTTGATGCTGATAGTGTGTGAAAACGGCTATTGTCATCCTCTAAGAAAGTTTCAATGTTTGAAATAAGAGTTTAGAACACTTAACCATTATTGTATATGTCATGTTGTGCACTCTTGCACATATGTAATCCATGTCCGGAAACCATAGTATGCACACCCGTTTACGTACCTGTTGGTTTGAGAAATCCTGGAACCTAAGTAGGCGTACCCGTTTGCATACTAGCGTAACTATTACTATCTAGAGTAACTATTACTATCTAGTTTTACTTTTTTTATCATTCATAACTGCTTCTCCTATACTTCATCTAAATTTCAACACCTTCGTTATAAAATTTTAATACTCCCTTTGTCCCCTATATAGAGGCAGAGAAGTAGAATTCTCTTTGAATAAGAAAATTTTGGTTTTTTATAAATTTTCCTAATGTTGCCTGATTTACCCTCGTTATCTAGGAAATATGGAATATATCAATAGGGTAAGAGTTTCCATCCCAATAAAGTATTAAATAAGTGTAATTGTTCTTGGGAATTACTAAAGGCATTAACTAAGCTTGTTAATGTCATACTCTTTAATAAGGGTAGATACGGAAAAAACCACATTGGAATTGGTTTTATGCTTATCTATTGGGACTAAAGAATATTACTTTTCTGCCTTTATATTGGGGACGGAGAGAGTACCCAATTTCCTAAATTTCAGATCTCATAACTGCTTCTCCTACACCTCACCTAAATTTTAATACCTTTATAACACCTCTTGATAATAGCGCCACCTTCACAGTTACACTATGAAATCACCACGTACTATACCCTTATATTTCTCACTTCATCTCTATTAAACTTGATGAAACCGATTATTTGGTCTGGAAATCTCAACTCTCCTCTATTCTTGTCAGTATTGATTTATTTGAATACCTAGATGGTTAACTCCATGTACCTTCAGAAACAATCAAAGTTGCAAATGTGGATGAACCAAATCCTTCTTATATTAAATGGCTGAAATGGGTTCATTTTGTTAATATCTGCTTGAATGCTACCTTCTTAGCTCCTATCGCCACTGATTTTCTTGGTTGTCATATAAGCGCCCAGGTTTGGAAATACTTAGCAATTACTTTTACAAATCAGTTTTCTGCTAGAACGTCTATGGTGAGAAATAATTTACATAGTATTCGTCGTGGATCTTTATCTATTTCTGCTTATCTTCATGAGATTAAGTCGATTACTGATTATTTGGCCGCTTTTAATGAGGGTATACCTGATTGTGATCTTGTTATGTATGTGTTAAATGGTTTGGGTAAATAATATCATGATTTCATTGTTGCTATTCAGAATCGTGATATTGAGATCTCATTTGGATGCTTTTATTAGTAGTTCTTAAATCTCGTAGATTCCTAGAGAACATCTTACGGAATCCTGTAGCAGTATATTCACAAAAGTGTAACCGTGGAGAGATCAGGACTGCCATTCTCAAAATAGTTTACTTCTCTTTTGCAAGAGTTGAGAGCTTAACCTATGAGAAAATATGAGAAAGATGTTCTGATCACTAGAGTATGATAACAAAGAACAAATCTTGTAAAATAAGAAATACATATATATAATCCATGAAGATTAGGTATTGCAAGTCATCTTCCAAATAAAATTTAATTAAATAAACTTTGAACATGCAAGATGATAGTATTTGGAATAGCTAATGTACACATAAGAACTACTCCAAAAGCTAGTGTTTCTCCTTAAAAAAATAAGAATAAATTCCTACAATGAGTTAACTAGTAAAAAGAAAAGAACAACTAATAAAATCATCCAAAACCTAGCATACAGACTCGGACTTAGTCGATCTCCCCATACCCTTGAAGTACGCCATCATAGAACGAGTCACTGAGATCCTTGATCCGTTTAACGGGGCAGAGACCACGTTCGTGAGTTAAGACTCTCACCTTTCGGTTACAATCCGAACAAACTCCCTAGCTTTCTTGCATTCAATGGTGAGCTTCTTCTGGTTTCTGATAATGACCTTTTGTTTCTCAAGAATTTTGGTTTGACCATCTATCAGGTGATTCAATTGCAATTGAAGATTTGCAGTCTCAACCTTAGAATCATTGCAAGAATTTGTTAAATCCTTTATAGATTCTGTATACCAGGAATTTTGTTCTTTCATCATAGCCACCCTTTTTCTTAAGGCACCTTGCAAGGAACTTTCTTCTTTGATGTCTTCTTCATCAAGGATGATAGTTCGTGAGGTCTCTTCGAGTTGCCCATTCTTTTGATGAACATGGTTGAAGATATCTAACAACTGTATATATAATGTTCTTGACTAAGAGTTAGAAGAAGATTAGGAAACCACTTACTTACTCGAAAAGGCATCTACAAGGGTTACTGTTCACGTGAAAAAATGAGTTCGCGGACTAACAATGAAGTAATCCAATAGGGCATTCGGGTATCAGGCCCAATAAGAAAAACTTAATGAATTTTATGGTATATTAAACCCTTATTCATTACTTGAGATATCTTCTATCAGAATAACAGTTACAGTTCCGATGCTCCATGCAATCCCCATAGATCTCAAGATACTTTGTGCATGCATATGTCAAATACTAAGTAGTGATAGGGTGAGAAAGTAACTCACTATGTGTATCTATAATAGATACATTGAGATAGTTTATCTTATTTGAAGATTAACTCTTACCTTTTGCATTCCTTCTTCTAGTGTGCATTTTGGGAGGAGTTTTAATCCGTTCATCTTCTTCCAAGGATGACTTGACAAGTTTTTCCTATCTTTTGGGCATATTAAGATCACATGATTGTTTATCAGACATTCTGAAAGAGGAAAGTCGAGGTCCTCGTGAGATCCGTTTTAGAGAATAAAAGTTATTAGAACTTCGATTCTCAATTTTGGATTTCCCAGGTGAACTTCGTTTATCAGTAGGTAGTCTGATATTGGATATATCCTTGTTACTTGACATTTTTCCATGGGAGTTTCTTGACTTATGAAATATTCGAGAAGAATCTTGAATATTTTTGTCACAAGTTTTTTAGCTAGTGATGTGCCTAGGATCGATTAGAGATGTTGACAAACTTTTCACCTCCTTAATTGCAAAAGAAAGTAACTTATGAAGGCTACTAATCTGTTTCTTCCTGTGAAAATATTCCAGTATGAGATGACCCTTTACCGCAGTGAGAACAGAAATTCAAGGTATCAAACGGTACACTTGAATCATCAGATGTTCCCTTAGAAGATGTTTTTTTTAATGAGAGTTTCTCCTTGATTTCTCAGCTTGAACATGAGTAAATTCTCAACATTAGACGTTGTTCTTGAACCAAGGACAATATCCGATGTTGTCGAAGAATCACACCTTGAAGCGGTATTCTCCTCTCCCAAGGATCTACATTGCATTTGATATGAGAGAAGATTGGACTCAGCTTCATTTTTTAGTAAGCAAAGCTTATCCATCTGTTTATAGGTGAAAACTGTTTCTGCCGGTTTTGGTAAATTCAGGTGTGTGGATGAGAAACAAATCTAAACCCTAAACAATGCACTGCACGGGAGTACTTTTTGATTCGAGAGATCAATCTGTACAATTCTGGCATAAACCAAGAAATGGCCGTTCCAGGCTTGCTTCGGTCACAAAGTGAAGGAGAAGGGTTGGTCTTAGGGAGGGAAGCGAAGAAAGTGTTGAGACCAGAATAGTTGATTCTGAAGGTGTGGTTGTTTTATGACTTGTATCAGAAAGTGGAACTGGAATGAAAGGTATCAGTTCTTTGGTGATTTCTGGATACTGTGATATTGCCGACCAAAACCCTGTTGTTTGGTGGAAATATGTGAAGCCTATTTGTACAAGTCATATTAAAACGTACCCTGGTCTCATAGGAAGTGGAAACGATTGAGTGGTGGAAGAATGGAGTAAAGTATAACCGCTAGAAACCCATGCTTCCATGATGAAGGAAAAGTGGATCCGTTTACACCCGTTACTTCTTGCCGCCATTAATTGTCCTACTTCATGACACTTTCCTATAACGGCGTATTGCACGCCGTACGCTGTAACCGCCAGACCAACACCCTGATTTGTATCCCCCAATTTGTGACATATTTGATGTCTCGAGTGTTTTCGTGGAAAACATGTAGCATTTTGCTACGTGTGGCAAGTTAAAATCAAGAGGCTTGTCGTAGGAAAATAACATGTGATGCTATTAAGCTCGTCTTGGCCGGTCGCCTAAAACTTTCCACAAGTATGTTAGTTCGGTGGCGAACTTCGATGGCTGAGATCGCATCTCATGAGGAAGGGTATCCGTTGATTATGGCTACCTTGTGTTGGCGCCTGATAATGGCGCAGTGGCGTTTTGGTGTACGCCAGTGGAAATGTGGCATGGCTGGCATGGCTCGTGCATGCCAGTGGCACGGTGGTGTAAGTGGCGCCTGGCGTAGCCATGGCCACTAGATTTAGGAAGTTGGTCGCATGAAGCTTGCCACAAGTCTGTCAGTTCAGTGGCGAACTTGGATGGCTGAGATTGCATATCATGAGGAAGGGTTGCCGTTGATTATGGCCACATTCTATTGGAACATGTTAATGGTATAACGAAATAGCCGCGGCGTAGTGGCATGCGCCTACGGCATGGTGGCATAGCCGCGTCTGTGGCGTTGTGGCATGGCCACGCCTGTGCCTTGGCGGCGTGTCCAAGGATATGATTTGGCACCGTGGCCAATGTTATGGCTTGGCGACATGGCCAAGGCTATGATTTGGCGCCGTGGCCAAGTTAGGGCTTGGCGGCGTGGCCAAGGCTAGGATTTGGCGTCGTGGCCAAAGTTAGGGCTTGGAGGCGTGGCCAAGGCTAGGATTTGGCGTCGTGGCCAAAGTTAGGGCTTGGCGGCGTGGCCAAGGCTAGGATTTGGCGTCGTGGCCAAAGTTAGGGCTTGGCGGCGTGGCCAAGGCTAGGATTTGGCACAGTGGCCAAAGTTAGGATTTGGCGCCGTGGCCAAGGTTTGGGCTTGGCGGCGTGGCCAAGGCTAGGATTTGGCTCCGTGGCCAAAGTTAGGGTTTGGCGGCATGGCCAAGGCTAAAGTGGCTCGTGGCATGTTGTGGACTATAGCAAAAAATTAGGGTTTCGGCTAAAAAGTCTTTGTTTCGATCACGAAATCCTAATTGGAGTCCGTTATGGCATTGGCCACGAATAGAAAGTGGATTAACACATTGTGGTGTCATTTGTGGCACATTGGCATGTTACTGCGGAAGAGTGGCATGTTGGCATGTTACTGCGGTAGAGTGGCATGTTGGTATGCCGATTAATATGTTGTTGCGGCAGGGCGCGTTTGGCTTGTCAGTTAGTATGGTGGCGCGGCAGGGTGCGTTTGGACTTTAATGTATGGTGGCGAGTTTAGAGCGACTTGATTGGTCAAGAAAAGGGGCCGGCCAAACATAAGGCGCGGCCGCACCTCTAGTGCTCGTGGCGCATTTTAAAGTGACATGATTGGTCGGTAGGAAGGAGAGGGGCCGGCCAAGCATGGGCGTGGCTACAATTCTGGTGTGAGTGTGGCGGCTTTAGAGCGACCTGATTGGTCGATGGAAACTGGGGCCGGCAGGTATGGGCCCAGCCACAACTCATGGGAGTGTGGCAGGTTTAAAGCGACCTGATTGGTCGACGAAGGTAAAAGGGCCGGTTAGGTAGCATGGGGTGTGGCCAAGTGGCGCCGGTTAGCCTATGGCATGGCCACGCTGCCCTCATTGTTGCTCCTACTCCGCGGCTCTGTTTTTTCTTTGCTTTCTAACTGAGTATTTTGTGCAAGGGCCTTAACCTTGGTACTTGGAGGTCCGTGCTACTCTGCTGCGAGTGAACACAAATTCGTCATGCCATACCAATATTAAGGGTTCTTCCAGGGAACATAAGCACAAAAAAGTACTCAGCAAGCTCCGGCATTTGTGAGTAATGCAGCTAGGAGCTTATACACTCTAGGCTCTATACTAGTGAACAGTTCATCCAGGAGCTTGAGTTTCGATATAATACGAAGAGAGACATAGGTACTCGTCAGATTTTGATATATTCTCCAAATTCCCTGCGAAATATAGACATATCAATGTCTACTACATCTGATGCCGGGTCAAGTAGATAGACTTTTACAAATTTAGCCCTGAGCTAAAAACCACCATCAACACCATCTCAGAAGTATTAGACTCAATAATATATTTTTCTCTAGCAGTTGCTTTTCTGATGGTATCCTCAAGTTTTAATTCCTGAACAAGTTTATGGATATTGTTGGGAAAAATGTTCAACAACCTCATAGAGCTCACGTTCCCTGTTAAGAGATTGATTGAGTTCATTAGCATAATAAGCATATTTCTCTTGATCTCTTATCATGGAGGTTTGATGTTCAATGATCTTAGAAGATTCACCGTAGCTTTTGGTAGGATCCTTCTATGATTTTGAGTTTGTGCCATTAAGATCCTCTGGAACTTTATCTTTAATTGAAGATAAATCTTTACTTCTGAATTCAGAAGAATTATCTAAGGAGTGATCCTTTGAGGTAATTCCTAAGCACTTGATAATCAAAACCATTTGGTGCCATTGTATCGTACGTGGAATCATGTGTTAGAACGTTTACAAAAACACATACTTATTAGGTCTAATAGTGTTTGCCTTCTCTGATACCAATTAAAAACGCAGGGGTACCAAGTACCACCATCTTTTTCATTCGAAAACCTTTATGGACAAAACCTAATACAATTACAGGTAGACCAACTGAATCATCCTTGACAATATGTATATAGAGTTTATATCTCTAACCTATTCTCAGTCCGTATGTACATAGACAAGAGTTCGTGAACCTGATTGTTAAAAATAGTACTTGGACGATCTCAAAAATCAATATCCAAGATCAATCTAATCGTATCCAAATAATCCAATAGGAATTTTGCCAAGTAAATAAACTTCTTATCTATTTTTCAAGATACGAATTCTACAAGAAACAAGCCTTGTAATCGATTACAATTAGATGGACATATCTACTAAGATTGAATGTGTACAACTTGCATATAAAGATAAACATATAATGCGAAAAAGGAAAAATGCAAGACACCAGAAGTTTTGTTAACGAGAAAACCGAAACTGCAGAAAACCCCGGGACCTCGTCCAGATTTGAACACTAAACTGTATTAAGCCGCTACATACACTAGCCAACTATCAGACTTTGGAATAGAATGTAGTTGAGACCGAATCCACCCACCAAGCGATTCAATTACATTCGCGCTCCTTACGTCTCTTTAACCTCACAAGACTCTACGAAATTGATTTTCTTAACTGACATCTTTTACAGCCTAAGAGTTTCTTCAGCCGAAGTAAGTACTTTTGATACCAAACTGCCTCTAACAGATAAGCCTATTTGATTTCTGTTTAGATCAAAGTGAAAAAAAATCTGTTTGCAACAGATAAAGCTAGCAAACCTCACAAATCCAGAACTTACGACTCACGAGGAGCAACCTAGATTCTTAACCACCTCTCAAGAACAATCTTGAAAAGATCAATTAAGATCAGTTTTCAGATATCTATCTTGAGAAATCACAAAGTCTGAGACGAAGACAACTTTACGATTACTGTCTATCTTGCCTAGATAACAGAAAAGCAAGATCAGGATACACGAATTATCAAGGTAAAGATAGTCGAACCTGGATTCACGGAATCCCTAAAGCGAAGTCTCTTATTCATAGACCTAATTATGCTTCTCAGATAAAACCTAGGTCTATAAAGGACGATCTAGAATCAACTAGGACACAAAGTGTCAGGAATTGATTTTCCCAGTTGAAAGAGCATCTCTATTTATAATATTCAAAGACTAGAGGTTGCTTAGAATTGAAGCTAAGATAACTTGGGAACAAGCAAACACTTTTAGCTCTTGAAAAGGTAATAGAAGTATTTACACTAGGGACCGGTTTTGGAACCGTGTATAGTGATCGTTTGGTTTGGAAAGTATGCCAAAAAAACTAAAGCAATTTGATGTTCATTTAAACACCTAAAATTTAATCATGGTTCGCAAATATAAGTGTTTGAGTGATCAATAAAGTCTTAGAATTATTTGAGATAATTCTACCAATACTAAACATATTTAAAAAATAAGTCTTTGAGCAATCGCTAAAATCTGCTGGGATAGTTGGTACAACGGTTCATGAACCGTTAGGCTTGTTCACGAGTCAGGATGTAATGGTTCGTGAACCGGTTCGCCAACCCTACAAGACTACCAAACTTAGTTGACTACGTTTCGTGAACCGGGTTTGCCAACTGCTAGCCTATAATACCAACTTCAAGAAATCATTTCAAAACGGTTCGTGAACTGTTCCCAATTGAACTCACAGTTTGCGAACTGGTTCCCAACCTTCTAATATTTCTGAAAACCAGATATATATGAAAAGACGAGGGTACACAAATATACCTCAATCTAAAACTTTTCCACCTATAAGTCCTTTCTCCGAAAGTGATTGTCTATGGATTGAGTCGAGACAATACAACAAATCGGTTCACACTTCGTGTAATCGTCTATGGATACGAGATCAAGACAATACAACGACGAAGTATGTTTACTTGATAAAAGGTTCGGACTTAACCAAACACAATAGGATTACTTATCAAGTAAATATGAATTAACGTTTGTGTAATTTATTTTAAATTATAATAACAACAATTATAATTGCGGAAAATAAAAGTAAATGACACATCAATATTTTGTTAACGAGGAAACCGCAAATACAGAAAAACCCCGGGACCTTGTCCAGAATTGAATACTCTCGGGATTAAGCCGTTATACAAAATCAAACCAACTTCGTATAGTTGAGACCAAGCAACTAAACCTATAGTTCACCTAGTTCCGTCTGTATTCCCACGCCTCCAACTTATGAATAAGTCACGTACTTGGAACAATTCCTTTGGTTCGTATTCCAAATAGTAAAGGAACAACAAATCTGTTTGGCCTCAACTCTTTTCAACCAAGTGATGTGAGTTCGACAAAAGGCTCTTCTGTGTATCTCAATAAACTCCCTTTTCAGGTTCTTAGATCTATCTTATTATGAACTACGAAAGTAATTGTTAAGATTTTGCAATCAATACTTTTAATCACAAAGAATTATATTGATACCGATCTACACAACTAATCAATCTAATCTACCACAAGGATAAACCGATTATAGTTGGATCCTCTTTTACCGAAACAAGTATTGTGCACACCAAAGATTATGAACCCAAATCAGAAATCTTTAAAGTCTTCTTTGTCTTTAAATATTCCTTAGATCTTCAATAAACACCTGCACACAATCAACTTGAATCTATTGTGATCAATCACGCACAGAACGAAGTATGTTAACAATGGATTATCAAAAGACGTCTTTAGATCTACAAACAGTCTAAAGATCCCCGTCGAAACTTCGATCTAGTTTGAGTGAATCTTATATCAGAAGAGAAGATTCTCAAGCAAAAACAAACTAGGTGAAATCAAAGTTCAACTACCGTTAGTCAATCAAATCAATCGAAAACAAAAGATAAACCACAATTATCTAGTTTCCCACCAACGGTACTAATAGAGCTTCTCAATCCCAAAGAAGTCTTTAAATTGAGCGGTCGTAAGAGATTTCGCCTAATTAGGTTACTCTCCTCTCTGAATAGGCGGCTTCACCAGTATCAGCACAACTGAGATAGTTTTTCTGTCTCTGAGGATTAGTTTGCTCGAAATGCAAACTTTCATATTTATAGACCAAGGAAGTTTGGACACCAAGGATTTTCCAAAACCGAAAATATTCTCAAGATATGCAATATATTCCAGATTCGGTTTCCATAAATCCTGGAAATGCTTTGTCCAAATAATGACCGAAAATCTCTTAGAAAATCTCCAACTAGCAAATGCACATCATTTTCCAAAAATAAAATTAAAAACCTTAAATAAAAGATTCTCAATTTATTTTATTCGTTCCGGGATTTTCTTCCTTTAGCTATTAAGGAATAACTTTGAATAATTAAAGATTAGCGTTACTGGACATGTTCAAAGTATGTCGACATCCTTACTTTGTAAGTCCTCTTTCATACTTACAATCTTGAAACCGATTTGCCACACTTCCAGACAAGTTTATAATTGGTTCATCTGACTTTCAAGAACTACGTGATTGATCAAGAACACTCAATCAGCAAACATGGGTTTCACGGTTCTACCAAAACAAGTTTCGGTTCTACCTCCATGTGAGTACTATGCATAGTCACGCTAGTTACCAAAATTCGGTTGACTAGGTACTAGGATCGGTTCCCCACATATATATGGTATCTAACTTGTACTTGTTGTACATGTCCATAGGATCGGTTCCCCTTTGCCTAAAAACGTGTTGCTCATGTCCATAGGATCGGTTCCCCTTTCTTCTAAAAACTTGTTGCACCTCATACAAGGATCAATTCCCCTTTGTGATAGGTTGCACCTCTTACTAGGATCGGTTCCCTTTCCCCAGAGTCGGTCATACCAATAACACAAAATCGATCATACCATCTCAGGTGATTACTTAAGATCGGTTTCACTAATAAAAGTCATACCAATACAAAAGTCAGGCCTTTGTGAATAGTTTTACCAAGAACATAAACAAGTCATGAGCGGTTATACTAATCACACATATTGGTAGTTCAAAAGATATGCAATGAATAACAATACCAATAATGCAAAACATTGTTTCCTATGATGAAATCTTCACCTTATACCCATACATAATCACAATAGCATTTAAACGATTATGTCGATGTCTTATCTGCAAAGTTTAATGGTTAAGCAATAAACCTCGTATTGTATTCCTTAATACTATGTCTAACTAGAGTATAATCATTCATGCTTCGCAGTTTTGTTTTCAATATGAACGACTTGAAAGATACGTTAGGGAATGAAACAGTTCAAGTCAAATATCACTAACCTCAAGTGGAAGGATGATGTTGTCGTTGTAGCTCCTTACTTCTTCACTTCTTCAAGTCTTCGCAATACTTATAATGTCGCATATCCTAATACTTTTAAGCTAACCTATTCGAAGTTGACTCCAGTACATAATCAAGTGACTCTTAAAATGAGTTTTGGCTCACTAAAATATGACAACCAAACTTGACATACCAACGCTTGGTGGGTTCAACCGAGCTATGCTCTAACAATATCCCCCTTTGTCAATTTTAGTGACGAAACTCTTACAGCATATGGATAAACAAATTACAAGAATTCATTACACATACGCTTGATTCCCAAATTCAACAACACAGTAACTTGTATACATTCAATCCATAAATGCCGTTGTTGACATTATAATAACAAAGCTAATACTCCCCCTAAAGGTAAGATAGATAGATTTTCAATCTGCACGTCTTTGTTATTCCCTTGTAGTCTATATAACTACAAGTATCATATGATATGTTACTCCCCCTTAGTCTATGCTTTTACTCTTTCGTTAGATAAACGTTTAAGCACCAATGCCCCTTCCCTTAGTGATACCAATCAATATAAATCAATACCAGTATCACTTGTTTACTCCATATATTTCTCCCCCTTTTTGTCACAAAATGACAAAGAAACGAAGAAAAAAAAAGGACAAACTGAAAGGATCTTAGAAATCTCAAAATAGACTTGCAACCTATAGAGTTAAGCACGAGGGTTCCACACACCATTTTTGATAACCAATATCAAAACCGAAACTACAAAGTAATTTTGTTTTGATATGTTACCAAGGAAACAATTGCCCGAAGCAATTTTCCCTAATAGTTTAGCAAACCAAAAATCAACTAAGCACCTTAGTTCCTTTGCTAAAACGATTGTACAAATACAATCACTTGTTCGATAAGACCAAAATAAGGATAACTCTATTTTTCTCATCATGTTCTAATTATCCATATAACTTAGACCTTTAACTTTTAAACAAGACAAGTACTAGGTTAGTTAACTAGCATTTCTTGTCAAGGCATTCGATTAGACTTGAATAACCGAAACCTCCACTTTGATAAGTCTAACTAAGATCATAATTAACTTAGTTTCTCTTATCCGGAATCGAATTGGACTAAACAATTCATCCCGTAAACCTTTTCTTTCGTTAAGCCATAAACAATCCATACAAACCAAATAAATCAACTTGCATAATTATTCACCTCAACCGGAAGCAATTGAAACAACATAGACATTAAAGCACCGCAATTGCACCGAAATTTTGTAAGCCTAAACGATTGATACAAAACAATAAAGCAAGATAACAATAGTTTTTCTTAACCGGAACCAATTGAATTACACACACATTCATACACACATAATGGAATAAAACATCAATTGTACCGAAATTTTGTTAAGCAAAAGCAATAAATATATGAAATAAAATCAGGCTTTTCTTAAACAGGAAAACGATTAACTAACAAACTCGTTACCTCAAATTTCACATCCTCTTCTCCAATATGTTTGCATCTTCTTCCAAGGAGAATTGATATCGAAATATCGCTATGTTGTCATCCTTATGCAAAACAAAAGAATAACAACAACCAACCTTTACCAGAGAAAGGTTGAAAACTGTTTTTTAACTATTGCAAGCAAAAGTTGAAAACCGGAAGTACAAGGTACTAATGTACCTTGACAATCCCTGTGGATTTCCTTAGATTTTTGAAAGTTGCTCTATCTAAGGGTTTAGTGAGAATATCAGCTAGCTGACGCTCAGATGGAACATACTCTAATTTGATAACACCATTCTCATATAATTCTTTAATAAAGTGATATCCGATATCTATATGTTTGGTACGAGAATGTTCAACTGGATTTTCAGTCATTCGAATAGCACTTGAGTTGTCACATAGTATGCTCATAGTTGAAATATTTATTTCATAGTCAATGAGCATTTGTTTCATCCATAATAGTTGGGTACAACAAGTACCAGCAGCAATATATTCGGCTTCACAGGTTGACAAAGACTGTGAGTTCTGTTTCTTGCTATGCCAAGCTACAAGATTTTGACCGACATAGAAACAACCACCAGAGGTGCTTTTATGATCTTCTACACATCCTGCCCAATCAGCATCTGAAATAGGCAACAAGACTGTTGTTCGTATCCATAGAGTATGATAGACCATAATCTATAGTACCATTAACGTATCTAATGATTCGTTTTACAACTTTGAGATGTGATTCTCTCGGATCTGCTTGAAATCTAGCACAACATCCTACACTAAAAGCAATGTCTGGTCTTGTTGCAGTTAAGTAAAGCAAGCTTCCTATCATAGATCTGTATAATTTTTGATCTACTGATTTTTCTCCTGGATTTGATTGAAGTTTCCCAGTATTTGGCATTGGTGTCGCCATAGGATTTGCACCTTTTAATTCGAATTTTTCAACCAAATTCCTTGCATATTTTTCTTGAGAGAGAAGAATATTGTCTTTCTGTTGTTGTATTTGCAATCCAAGAAAATATGATAATTCTCCAACATTACGCATTTCGAATTTTCCACTCATAAGATTCAGAAATTCATCTGTTAGAGATTTTGAGGTGGATCCGTAGATGATGTCATCTACATATATTTGAGCTACAAGAACATTTTTTCCATTCCATTTGGTGAAAAGTGTCTTATCAGCAACTCCTATAGAGAATCCTTTTTGAAGTAAGAAGGATGTTAGTTTATCATACCATGCTCTTGGAGCTTGTTTTAGACCATACAAGGCCTTTTTGAGCTTAAAGACATGATCAGGAAATAATGGATCTTCAAACCCTTTTGGTTGAGCAAAAAATACCTCTTCTTTTAGATCTCCATTAAGAAATGCAGATTTAATGTCCATTTGATAGAGTTTAATCTTAAGATGGCAAGCATAAGCAAGTAGTAATCTAATAGATTCTAAACGAGCAACAGGAGCAAAGGTTTCATCAAAGTCAATACCTTCAATTTGAGATCCTTGAGCAACGAGTCTGGCTTTGTTTCTGACAATTGTTCCGAATTCGTCTGACTTGTTCTTGTAGATCCACTTTGTTCCTACAATGTTTACTCCTGTTGGCTTAGGCACAAGCTCCCATACTTCTTGTCTTTTAAACTGATTAAGTTCTTCATGCATTGAGTTTACCCAGGCAGGTTCACTAAGAGCTTCTTCAATATTTTTCGGTTCTAAAGAAAATAAAAAGCATGTGTAGTGACAGACATTTTGAAGTTCTCTTCGAGTCATAACTCTAGCCTTGGCATCTCCAATGATACTTCAGACGAATTTCTTTGATGTACCCACTTAGCAGGTTTTTGGACAACATTTTCGGTATCATTGGGTTGTTCAACAATAATTTCATTGTCATCTTTATCATCAGTGTCACTAACTAGAGGAACAATTGATGATTCTTTTTCAGTCTGTTTTCTTTGATAACAGTTTCAGAGGGAAGTAGTTCTGAAATATGATTGTCTTGACTGAAATCACTAATGTCATCAATAACCACGTTAATTGACTCCATCATGACTTTTGTCCTCAGGTTATATACCCGTAAAGCACGGCTATCAGAAGCATAGCCTAAGAAGATTCCTTCATCACTTTTGGAATCAAACTTTCCTCTATGTTCTCTGTCTTTGAGGATATAGCATTTGCTTCAGAAAACCCTTAAGTAACTTAGATTGGGTTTTCTTCCATACCATAAATCATAAGGAGTATTAAGAGTTTTAGATCTTAGATAGACCCTATTTATAAGGTAACATGCTGTAAATACAGCTTCCCACCAGAAAGTTAATGGTAGGTTTTTATTGTGAAGCATTACTCATGCCATTTCTTGAATATTTCCATTCTTTCTCTCAGCTACACCATTTGCTTGAGGTGTAATAGGGGAAGAATTGATGACTAATTTCAAGTTCATTGCAGTATTCATATACTTTTGCATCCTTGAATTTTGTACCACGATCGCTTTTTATTCTTTTAAGTTTGCGACCTTGCTCATTTTGAATTCTATTCACAATGATTTTGAACTCCTTAAGAGTATCATTCTTGTGTTTCAAGAAGGCAACCCACGTGAAACGTGTGTAGTCATCTACCATTACTAAAGCATATTTATTTCCTCCAATAGTAGCTTGTTGAATTGGACCAAACAGATCCATATGAATTAAATCGAGAGGAGCATGAGTGGCTATATCTCGAGAAATTTTGTTGGGAATTTTTCCTTGTTTACCTTTTTGACAAGCACCACATACACCTTCTACTTTAGTATTTATCTTTGGAACACCTCTGACAAGTTCACGATTAATGAGCTTACCAAGCATTTGGTAGTTAACATGACGAAAACGTTCATGCCATAAATGGGTTGAATCAACCTTAGTCAGGTTACAGTATAAATTCGAATGTATATCGAGTAGATAACAGTTGTTCATACTTCTTCGTCCTCGAAAAATAATTTTCCCGGACTTGCCTTCAATATCAAAACCTTTCATATTGAAGATGACTTTATGACCTTTATCACAAATTTGACTCACTGAAAGAAGATTTGCTTTCATTCCTTTAACATAAACAACATTATGAATTTCGGGAATACCTGGAAGCTTAATAGTACCTTTCTTGCTGATTAGACAGCTACTCCCATCTCCAAATGTTACTGATCCTCCCTTGTAGTCTTCAGTCTTTGTGAACCACGAAAGATCTCCTGTCATATGTCTACTACACCCACTATCTAGAAACCATTGGAATGGTGAGGTTGTTTTGAGTACAAATGCTCCAAGACATTGTTCACCAGATTTATGATGGTTTGTTAAGTTTTTAAAAAGTATCTTAACACGATTAATCAGACATTTTGTAAAACAAATCTTCTGAATTAAACAATTCCATCCCTTTTGAAAACGGTTCCTGGTCTGACTCTTATTAGACTGATTAAGATGTCTGGATGAAGGAATTGAACATCTTTGAGAATCTCTTGATTTAGTCTCTTCTGTGTTTTTCACCAGTTTTCTGTCAATCATGATATTACTGATCTCATCAGTATATGACCGATTCTGTTCAATCTCTTTATCTAACATTTTAACAAGAGCAGAGGGATATTCTTCAGAGTCTTCTTTCACCATCTAAAATCTTTAAAACGTTAATTGAATCGTTCATTTGATTCAATTTCTTATAGGTTGGATCTCACCAAACACAGATTGTTATATCTTTTCGTGTTTGCCTGCTCTGATACCAATTGAAAAGACGAGGGTACCCAAATATACCTCAATCTAAAACTTTTCCACCTATAAGTCCTTTCTCCGAAAGTGATTGTCTATGGACTGAGTCGAGAAAATACAACAAATCGGTTTACACTTCGTGTGATCGTATATGGATACGAGATCGAGACAATACAACGACGAAGTATGTTTACTTGATAAAAGGTTCGGACTTAACCAAACACAATAGGATTACTTATCAAGTAAATATGAATTAACGTTTGTGTAATTTACTTTAAATTATAATAACAACAATTATAATTGCGAAAAATAAAAGTAAATGACACATCAAGATTTTGTTAACGAGGAAACCGCAAATGCAGAAAAACCCCGGGACCTTGTCCATAATTGAATACTCTCAGGATTAAGCCGCTATACAAAATCAAACCAACTTCGTATAGTTGAGACCAAGCAACTAAACCTATAGTTCACCTAGTTCCGTCTGTATTCCCACGCTCCAACTTATGAATAAGTCACGTACTTGGAACAATTCCTTTGGTTCGTATTCCAAACAGTAAAGGAACAACAAATTTGTTTTGTATCAACTCTTTTCAACCAAGTGATGTGAGTTCGACAAAAGGCTCTTCTGTTTATCTCAATAAACTCCTTTGTCAGGTTATTAGATCTATCTTATTATCAACTACTAAAGTAATTTTTGTTAAGATTTTGTAATCAATACTTTTAATCACAAAGAATTGTATTGATGCCGATCTACACAACTAATCAATCTAATCTACCACAAGGATAAACCGATTATAGTTGGATCCTCTTTTACCGAAACAAGTATTGTGCACACCAAAGATTATGAACCCAAATCAGAAATCTTCAAAGTCTTCTTTGTCTTCAAATCTTCTTAGATCTTCAATAAACACCTGCACACAATCAACTTGAATCTCTTGTGATCAATCACGCACAGAACGGAGTCTGTTAACAATGGATTATCACAAGACGTATTTAGATCTAAAAACAGTCTAAAGATCCCTGTCGAAACTTCGATCTAGTTTGAGTGAATCTTATATTAGAAGAGAAGATTCTCAAGAATAAACAAACTAAGTGCAATCAAAGTTCAACCACTGTTAGTTAATCAAATCAATCGAAAACAAAAGATAAACCGCAATTATCTAGTTTCCCACCAACGGTACTAATAGAGATTCTCAATCCCAAAGAAGTCTTTAAATTGAGTGGCCGTAAGAGATTTCTCCTAATTAGGTTACTCTCCTCTCCGAATAGGCGGCTTCACCAGTATCAGCACAACTGAGATAGTTTTGCTGTCTCTGAGGATTAGTTTGCTCGAAATGCAAACTTTCATATTTATAGACCAAGGAAGTTTGGACACCAAGGAATTTCCAAAACCGAAAATATTCTCAAGATATGCAATATATTCCAGATTCGGTTTCCATAAATCCTGGAAATGCTTTGTCCAAATAATGACCGAAAATATCTTAGAAAATCTCCAACTAGCAAATGCACATTACTAATTTTCATTTTCCAAAAATAAAATTAAAAACCTTAAATAAAAGATTCTCAATTTATTTTATTCGATCGGGGATTTTCTTCCTTTAGCTATTAAGGAATAACTTTGAACAATTATAGATTAGCGTTACTGCACATGTTCAAAGTATGTCGACATCCTTACTTTGTAAGTCCTCTTTCATACTTACAATCTTGAAACCGATTTGCCACACTTCTAAACAAGTTTAGAATTGGTTCATCTGACTTTCAAGAACTTTGTGATTGATCAAGAACACTACTCAATCACCAAATATGGGTTTCACGGTTCTACCAAAACAAGTTTCGATTCTACCTCCATGTGAGTACTATGCTTAGTCACGCTAGTTACCAAAATTCAGTTGACTAGGTACTAGGATTGGTTCCCCACATATATATGGTATCTAACTTTTACTTGATGCACATGTCCATAGGATTGGTTCCCCTTTGCCTAAAAACGTGTTGCACATGTCCATAGGATCGTTTCCCCTTTCTTCTAAAAACTTGTTGCACCTCATACAAGGATCGATTCCCCTTTGTGATAGGTTGCACCTCTTACTAGGATCGGTTCCCCTTTACCCAGAGTCGGTCATACCAACACCACAAAATCGATCATACCATCTCAGGTGATTACTTAAGATCGGTTTCACTAATAAAAGTCATACCAATACAAAAGTCAGGCCTTTGTGAATAGTTTTACCAAGAACATAAACAAGTCATGAGCGGTTATACTAATCACACATATTGGTAGTTCAAAAGATATGCAATGAATAACAATACCAATAATGCCTGGCGATTTCTCTTTCGATTCACAAAACAAGTTCATGAATTTACTTCCTTAAAACAAATGTAAAACATTGTTACCTAGGATGAAATCTTCACCTTATACCACAAAATCACAATAGCATTTAAACAATTATGTCGATGTCTTATTTACAAAGTTTAATGGTTAAGCAATAAACCTCGTATTGTATTCCTTAATACTATATCTAACTAGAGTATAATCATTCATGCTTCGCAGTTTTGTTTTCAATATGCACGACTTGGAAGATACGTTAGGGAATGAAATAGTTCAAGTCAAATATCACTAGCCTCAAGTGGAAGGATGATGTTGTCGTTGTAGCTCCTTACTTCTTCACTTCTTCAAGTTCGCAATACTTGTAATGTCTCATATCCTAATACTTTCAAGCTAACCTATACGAAGTTGACTCTAGTACATAATCAAGCGACTCTTAAAATGAGTTTTGGCTCACTAAAATATGACAACCAAACTTGACATACCAACGCTTGGTGGGTTCAACCGAGCTATGCTCTAACATATATGGTTTGCGAACTGGTTCGCCAACCTACCCTGAGCAGAAATATCAGTAGTTCAATATTTCTCTCTTATGCTGTTTGAAACATTCCCACGTGATAAAATAATTTGCATGGGAAATTTTCAATTGATCCACAAATTAATTCTAACAATAAATTTCTTAGAAATAATATTGTTAAGGACCGTTGAACATCTTTGCTAAAATCATATTTCGAGATTTTTAACAAGACAAGCTTGACTCGAAACTTCTTCTTTGTAAATCTACTAGAAGCCATACGACATGGTCTCAATAGATAAAATGGTAAGATAGCGAGTAAAATAGAATGGTTTAGTCTTCACATACTTGATACAGAAGTTCTCCAAATATCTTCGTCAATCTTCAGTCTTCGAGGGTGATGTTTGTTACTCAATTGCCAAATTATAACCTAGTCCGAGACTTGACTCAGTAGAGTAGAAATCAAGATATAGTTTTGATCATCTAACATCGATAACAAGCTTGAGATAGCAAAACTTGTGGGTTCAATCGTGCATTGCTCTAAAAAATTATATATGAGTTCTTCTAGGAGTGATGAATATTATAAATAATCTAATCAGTTTCAAAGATTAAATTTTTATGACTGCAAAACTTTAGTCACCGAGAATTACCATAGGCGTACAGTCTGTATGTCATATCAAGTTATATAACCAAACAAATTAGTACTTAAAGTTACTACTTTTCAGATTCTAGCGTTATTCATAATTTGTTAATCATTCATTGCTGGTTATATATGCACATACTAGACAAACATACAAAATGAAAGATGTTGAGCTAAATTTTATTATTTAATTTTAAATGATCAAATCACAAAATTACTAGGGCTGTAGTTTTTAATCTTTCTTTAAATCCACAATCTTTTATATTAAACAAGACAATTAAACTTTAATATAAAATAAACAACTACCAACGTAATGTGTCCATAGTGCCAATAATAGTAGAATAAAATTGTTCTCATTGTTCAACCCCAATGTGACCTCCACTATCATTGTATTCCACCACGAATATTGCAATTAGTTTTGCTTCGTTTCGGCCTAGATCCTTCGACTGATGTTGTTGTCTTCCTCCTCCTTTTAGGACCAGTGCTTGGAACATGCTTTGGGATAAAAAGAGAGTACAAAAATTTCGACACCTTCACATCCAAAGTTGGAAATGATTTCAGTTAGCTTCTTTTTGGTGATTACCCGGCATCTTTGCCAGCATTTTACTAATCCAAGAAATTCCGATCTGTTCCTATTACATGGTTGTGAAAAATAACTAAATAGATTAGATGATGTGTATGTGTATACTGGTTCGGCCACAAGATAGGTATTACCAAGTGAATAAAATCCCACAAGAATTTGGGTTATAGTTTGGGATGGTTTACATATAAAAAAGAAAACGAACCATAGAAATGCGTGTAAAATGTTACCACGACTCTTTTGTACTCGACTGGGTCCTGAATTTCACTGCCCTGGATGATAGGTTTATTTTGGCCAAACACTTGCAAATGCGAGATTGATTCAAATCGTTATTTGGATGAAATGACGCCGAAATGGAGGTTCAGTTCAAGGCTGCTGCAAAATTGCTTAAATAAAACCCTGATAGAGAACCAAATAAGAGTAAAGAAGAGATTGAAATTCTTCAGGCTAACAGAATTGAGGGACCGTTACTTGAAAGGGTTTCCGATCAATTTTGGGGTCGTACCCGAAATCTACCAAATCTCCAACTACGGGTAAACCCAAATAATGGACAACGTCGTATGGAATTATTTTCATTCTTTCCAATGGGGAGATAAAATCTGCCAGTCTCGAAATAAAACCTCTCCATGAACACGGAGATGGAAAATCTATTGACCTCATGATGGGAAGCTCTAACTGGGTTGTATAATCCCGAGTTGAGCACAATCACTTGAACCTCCTCACGTTCCTCGTCCAACCGCCAACTTGACATTGGTTCATAGAGATTGTGGAGCTTCAAAATTCTAGCGTCATTTTCAGGATCCTATACAGTAAACATATATTGGTTAATACGTGTAACATTCGTATACAAAATTACCAAAATTACAACTTCACCATTACCCGATGACGCCAAATTTCGGTGGCAATGTGCTCTGTATATCCAAATAGGACTTCACCATTATCCTTGGGTAGCCCATCACCGACCTCTTTAAGTGGCAGTAACTGGTTAACATTATTTTTATTAGTCTTTTTCTTATTCTTTTTGGACACTTTTTCGGCCCCTTCTACTGAATGTGGTTCCTCAATGTCTTCCTTATCAACTTGGTCATCAAAACTATCTGATTGTTGTTCCTAGATAACTACTTCAGTTCTACCAACATTAGGCCGTGAAGGTTCTACATCATTGGGTGAATCGGAAGGTTGTGCAATTGATTCCATGACAACAATTTCTTCCTTATTTGAAACAATTTGTTTCATCGAATTTGTAGTTTTAACACCAAATACTTCGATTGTAATCCCTTGCTCCTTTATTCAGTAACTGAAATCAAATGTTTGGTTTTTGTTAATTTACTATGAAAAGGTAATAGGTAACGTCATAAATTAACATAACTGAAAAAGCGGGAGCCTAACAACCACACCCAATATTTCGTTCGGCAATATGTATGGATTAACTCCAATATAATTCCGAGAGCTCTAACTTAATAGACAGCTTAATCGAGAAACATATCAAAGAGTTATATCTCTGTTTCTCAATGTAATCAGAAAATCAAACAGATATGAATCCGTGAGCCTGATTATTATGAGAAACTACTTGGACGGTATCAAAAACCAATATCCAAGTGTCAATCAATTTATATCAACAACCAAAGGTTGGATTTACCAATTGATTGAACTACGCACAACCTGTGATATTTTAATTATATAATCAAATATAATGCGGAAAAGAAATAATATTGTAGATGGGGAAAAACTATATGTTGAACCTCACATAGATGCACTGCAAGAATGGACTGCTTTAAGTTCGAGAGATCAATCTGTAAGACTCCGGCCTAAACCAAGAACAATGGCTGTTCCAGAGTCAATTCGGTCACAAGAGAGGATGGGTTGATCTGTAGGAGGGAAGCTGAGAAATGCGTGAGATCAATGGTGATCTGAGATTGTAGGTGTGTTGTGAATTCAGCGTAAGAATGCTCTGAATGATTGAATTTTGATCAATTGAGAGTGAATGCTCAGATGATGAGTTCGTGTAGACGAAAGATTGTCTGTATGAACTTGCTGAGAATTCTTTTAGACGAATGTTCGAGTGTTCGAATCTTGTCCTTTCAATCAGGATTTAGAGACATTTTATAATGCTGGAGTTGAAAACACCATGATCCCATGAAGCGTGATAGTTTGCTGGAATCTGAGAGTGGGGAAGTGGGAAATCGTGTTAAAACCAGTTGCTCATCGTGCGGAGACTTGGTTAATTTTCCACCCACTACTTTGCTGACTCCTCCAACTGATTGCACGACTTGCTCACATTCTCATCGTGGGTGAACACACGTGCCGTAGACCGCCATACCAAAACCCTAGTTAATATCCCCCCATGTGACACGATTGATATCTCGTGATTGTGGAGTCAGTTGCTGACTTTGTGGGACGATGAGCCCATGTATTGTTGAATTGAACATATTTTGCAAATGTTCGAAATTCATGAATCAAATATGTCTGTTGAGACGAGGTATTATTATGTTGATTACCTAAGACGAAAAGCGTGTTCTTGAATTGTCGAATAATATTGATAGTTGAACAAATATTCTTGAATCTAAGCAAATATTGCTGGTTCGAGCAAATATTGCTAGTCTGAGGAATATTGCTAGTTTGAGCAAATATTGATCTTTTGATGAATTGTTGGTAGCAGGACCAAAATAAATATTAATTTAAGATATTGACTGCTGGGTCGAGTAAAATAAATAAAAATGTTGATCATGGATTCAACATAAAATTATCAGAGTATTTGAATCTGCTCAGAATCATGTTTCTACAAAGCTCTGGATTCAAAACCCTAATTTTATCGAAATGATGATTTATTGTAAATCAATCTACAAAGTGAAGCAGGGACCGGCTACATGGGATGACGAGTTCACCATGTACGCCCAGATGCTCGAATGAGCAAAATACCAAAGTCTCTTGAGGACCAGTTGGTGAAAGAATGATCAAATGCTGGTTTAATCATTTATTGAAATAATGCTCGTGTGAGCGACAAATAATAAAACCTAGCCATGAAGAGATGAGGATCCGACCAAGAGGTCACGAGACCGGCTCTTGGTGGCCGTGGGACCAATGGATGGTCGTTCAAGTAAACCCTTAATTGTTTGGAAGAAGTTTGAACCTAATATGAGCGATTGAGCAAATTAGGTTAAAATCATTAAAACACGCGGGACTGGCTGTTTGCAGGCCTTAGAGCCACCCTTGGTCGGTCAAGGGGATATGCTCGTGTCACCATAGTGTCCGTGTCTCAGTCCTGAGAGTTTCAGTATTTTCCGATGCGCATTTGAGCAACATTCTGAGAAAATATGCAGAATCCAGGGTTTTGCTGAAACTAGGAAAAATACATGAGATGATGAAAAATGATAAATAAAACGGGGAATTGCAAGGTGTAGGACCGACCACGGCTAGGGCATGGCTGGCCGGTTGACAAGCATGGTCCCACACTTTACCAGTTTTATGTAATTTTATGTACTTTCTCTGATTTGAGGGAAATTCCATGAAACTGGAGAGTTTTATGAAATTAGGGAACTTCCATGAGATGAGGGAGATATAATAATAATAAAATAGGGAATTGTGGAGTGTGGAGTGTGGGACCGGAAATGGCCAAGGCATGGTCGGCCGGCCAATGGGCACGGTCCCAGAGCACTCTTCCCAATTTTATGTAATTTTCATAAAATCAGAGAGATTTGTTAAAACCAAGGTATTTTGTTGAAATCAGGGAGTTTTCATGGAATCAGGAAACTTAAGACAACAAACAATAATAAAATAATAGGCGTGTGGGACCGGCTAGGGCATGGTCGGCCGGCTAGAGCCCGGTCCCATGAGTTTTCCTAATTTTATAATAATTTTCATGATTTTAAAGAAAATTCGTAAAATTAGGGAATTTTCATGGTTTTAGGGAAAATTCATAAAATCAAGGAATTTTCATAATTTGAGAGAAATAATAAAATAATGGGAACGTGAGTTGTGGGACCGGCCACGGCTAGGGCATAGCCGGCCGGCTGGTGCCCGGTCCCACGAGTTTTCCTAATTTTATAATAATTTTCAAGATTTTAGAGAAAATTCATAAAATTAGGGAATTTTCATGGTTTTAAGGAAAATTCATAAAATCAAGGAATTTTCATAATTTGAGAGAAATAATAAAATAATGGGGACGTGAGGTGTGGGACTGGCCACGGCTAGGGCATGGCCGGCCGGGTGGTGCTCGGTCCCGCGACACCTTTCCCTAATTTTATTATTTCTTTGATAAAATCATGAGATTAGAGAATTTCCTTGAAACGAAGGAGATTAGCTCGAACGAGAGAATTTTCACGAGATTGGGGAAAATAATAAAATATGACAAAATATAGAATTGGGCGCGGGACTGGTCACGGCATGACCGGCCAACTGATAAGCCCAGTCCCCTGGCGCCTTTGCTAATATTTTTTTATTATTATTTTTCCTTCCTATTTTGCATAGGTTCATCGTTCATTCATATTTTTGAAATGCTCGTTTGCGCATTCAAATGATGGTCTGTGCATTATTGTTAAGTACACTTGCACCATTTTAGTCAGGGATTATTCGATGCTCAGATGCCTGTCTCGTTGAATATTTATCACTAACCCGTGGAATTTTGCTGGGAAGAACCACGAATTGAAGTGACGAAATATAGCGAAGAATCGTAGAATATTTCTGGATATTCAGGCGATTAGAGATAATTAATTGATGGCTCTATACTAGACTAGAAGGGCTTCCTATCTAGGAGCATTAATAATCTGAGGGTTGAGCAATATGAACTTGTTGGAGTGTCATATTCCTCTTGTACAAGCCTCTAACCCGGTGCATACGCACCGAGAGTGTGTAAAACATTTGTGTGTAAAATTAACATTAACTAACCATACATTATTAATTTGAATTACAACCTCATCAGAAGACTCGGTACCTTGGTTTGTGATGCAGAGATGGCATGCAACAAAGGAAAAGTATACCTTGGTTTGTGATGCGTATACAATGGGATGACGTGCGAACATCTCGCAAGTGTAGTTGGTGGCGGGAAATCCATACGTGACATCACACTCCACCCCTAATTCACCGAATTTGCTTAATCAATCCATTTGAAGATGAATAATAATGTGTTTTATTAATTGTTATTTGAAAGGTTTACAAAGTAATGTAGAACGGTGTGTTAACTAAAGAAATTACAATCCCTCTTAATTTTCTCTCCTAATGACTTGCTTTACAATTCAAAAAGACCTCCCATCAATAAACCTCCTCTTGCGGTCGGCCAAGGCACATCATTCCGGCCAACCCAAAACGCACGCCCAAACTCGTGCGGTTACACTCCCAAATCTAAGCCCGATCTCGACCGCTCCAACTTCACCGGATGATTTGAATGGCTTGATCACGTTTTCATGGGATAATCAAGTATAGGTGTGAACACCAACCTACCACCTACACGGTGGTATGATCGACCAAGACCGACCAAGATGGGTCGTCTTGGGCGCGCGCCCAAACGGCTCAACCCTTTATATAGGGTAGTATACAATGGATGTTAGAGATGAACCGGAGAAGTAAGTATTGTCCTTTATTTTCGTGAATGAGGAACATCTCAGAACAACACAAGAAGTGTCGCGAACGTTATAAACGTCTTTACTTGCGACACTCCTAAATATCGCCAAGTCTTCATACTTTTCTCATGTTCTGACTTTCGTCATCCATTGCGTCATTTATATTTCTTTCTTGCGACGCCTTCGCGATGTAGTTGTTTATTAATCTCGCGAAGTATTGATGTCGCGATATTCTGCTCCTACATCTTGCCTCTTCTCATGTCTTCTCTGCGAAGAAGAGAATTTCATGAGAACTAATTATTGAAGTGCCGCAACTGCTCATCTTTATCTCGCCATTGTTCATTTTTACTCGTACGGAATTTATTACAGGTGTTTCTTCTTCCACTCCTTTTTTGACACGTCTCTTTCAACCGTTTATTCTTGACCATTCACGTCCCATCTCGCATTAAATGCATTTGTTTTCTCGAGGATTCTCTTCTCTATATATAGCTTTCTTATCCTTCTCTTTTTCTCTTTTATTTTCCCTTTGCAACTTTCGTTTAACTTTCTTCTTCCGCAATTTGCGCTACTGCTACTGTAATTCCCCTCTTCAATTCTCTCAATCTTCCATTCCCATTCATTCCCATACTATATCAATGGCTTCATTGGGTCGTACATATAAACCCCTTTTTGAAGATACTCAAAACAAATTAAAAGAGAAGGGTTTCATCTTATCAACCATTCCCGATGAAGAATCTTCGTCTATTCTTTCTGCAAAACTGTTTTCTGATCATCAATGTGATGATCATAAAATCATAGTCTCGCTAGTTCAACTCCTCGCAGGACTTCCCATTCCTCTATATGATCCCGAGATACCATTATTTTATGAAATCCTTGCTCATAAAAAATTCTCGCGAGCTGTCTATCAGTTGAGCGGCGATTGCATCCGCTTGATGCTTGAATTCGCACACCGCGGCGCTAGTAAAGGATCTTTATATCCTACTAATGTTAGAAATCCTAACTTTGCAAATTTGGAGATAGTCCCCGAGAAGTATACTGTAGAAAATTTCTTTGCGAATTATGCAGTGATAAACATGAGAAATGATAAATCTCGCTGGGGCGCTCGACTGAAAAGAATAGATAATGTTCCCCATGACAAGCTGCTTATGCATGATATCGATTGGCATTCGGGTAACAATAGTACTCCCCGCCACTCCAAAGATGAGAAGTGGTGGGTTGTTCCTTTATTCTTGAGTGGACCTTACATCGCAGGTTCACATGTTCTCCCTGCACACCTCGCGAATTACCATCCTTGGGAATTTAAGTGGTCTGAGGAGAAAAAAGAGGTATATTTCCTTCTCTCAATTTCACTTTGCGATATTTCCTTTCTCTTTTATTTATTAACTTTCAAGAAATATTAGATCGCCAGAATGAGAAAGAAGTATAAAGAAGATCCAAAGCCGAGTACCCACAGCGATACTCCGATCGCTCACGGATGAAGTAAGAAACATCTTCTTTTATTTTAAACAATATTGTTGCCTCTGTTTCTTATCTTCATGCGTATGCGAAGGTTGACTTTGAAGAGGTCAAGCTGCGAAGATTAAAGGTAAAGATAAAACTACTTTTCGCAAGGACAAGTCTTCGCTCCGCTTTCTAAGAAACGGAAAACCCGACTCTCTTCTCAAACCAATGAAAATTTCGATGAGGGTGAAAATGAGGTTGGTACTTCCTCCGCGAAAGAAAGTCGCTTGACTACTTGTTATGGCGCAATTGTCAAAAAGTATCTTCTCCGACTCTATGCAAGGATTAGGAGATGATCATCTAACTGCTACTTGCGGAGCTCTCGCTAAAATTTGCGATGCCCCACTATTATAGGATAATGAGTCCTTCCGCGGAGTCTCCCGAACGTTGACCTCTAGTCACTTAAATGCTCTCACTGCTTTGGTATGTTCATATCCCTTTGTTTCTTTGTGACTTCAATTATAAGCTTTATCTTAATCGTTCCCCTATTTCCCTTATAGTCTGGGAGGGCTTCTTTTGTCGTTGCCTCAGACCTCGAGAAAAGACGTCACAGTCTTGAAAAGAAAAATTTGCAACTTAAAGAGAAGATCCAAGAACTAGAGGTTGAAGCTGCGTCATCTCGCAAGAAAGATGAAAGAATTAAACAGCTGGAGGCTGAGCTTACTTCTCAACAGAATAGAGTATCTACTCTTCAAAGTGTAAACCAGCAGCTTTATGGTATAAAAATTTTATTCTTCAAGTCATCTTTACTTTGTCGGCTATGATTCTTTCCCTGATTTATTATTTTCGCAGACATATATAATCTCTCTGATGAAGCTATTCTTCTCCATTCATTTCCCGAGCCCATGGATAATGACGTTCTTCTCACTCATCTCAACGAGTCTTTAAGTAACTCATCAAACAAAATTGATTCCCTTTCATTGAATGAACTTCGAACCAAATGTCGCCTTTCAGAGATTGAGCATAGAGCTAGTTTAGGTTTAGCCAATCGATTTAAACAAATGTATCTTGATTCCCATAGAAAAATTGAGCTTCAAAGGAAGAAAATTATTGGCCTTATTGATGAAAAAGACCGTACTGCTAATAGGGGTGCGCAGGCATTAGCGGCATTTCAAAAGTCTCTTCTCGAGATACAAATTGAACGAGATGAATCCCTTCGCCAGAATGCCATACTTACTGAGCGAGAAGAACAAGTTCGTTCACTTCTTGTTATAAATAATGATGATGAGTTTGCTTGGGCTGCGAAGGTTCTAGATAATGCTAGGAATAACTTAGGTGTTGATGTTAGCCTTCATGCCGAGCATACTGCCTTGGTTAAGGATATGATATCTGACAGAGAAGGTTGTTTATTATGCTTTACTGTTTTCTTATTTCCGTAGCATCGCTATTAAATTGTTAATATATTGTCATATATTCTGCAGAATCCGAGAAAAGACTTCAAACAAGGATTGAAGAACTTGAGTCTGAAAAAGGACAACTCGCACAAGACTTTTCTCTTCGCAACAACAAATATTCTAAGTCAAGAAACAAGCGCAAGCTACGGTGGCGAACTTTAATAATTATGGAGTTCGTTTTCGCAATCAAACTATTGAGATAGTTTGCAATGATCACAAGATTCCTCTTAGTTCATATCCTTGTCTTCGCGAGGATATTCCTGAAGATACACTTTTCTCAGATGTCTCTGATAGTGATGCTAGCGAAGTAGAAGAATCGCGAAGAGAATGATGAAACGAAGAATCGACCAAGAAGATGATCCTTCAAAGAAATAACTTCTTTTTCTTCTTTTGCTACTTGTAATATATATACTCTTTCAATCTTCTTGGATTGTCAAATATGAATTCAATCTTAGCTTTCTTTACTTGCACATATTAATCAAGCAGTTCTCTTTTATAATTCGACTACCAATATCATGAATGCATAAATTCCTCATATGGGAATGAATAACAAAACCTTATCCTATTCATTCCCATACTTGCCTCTGTTATTCATTCCCAAATGAGAGATCTACCTCTGTTGTCTGTTTTCTGAAGCATATTTAAGCTCGCTATGGCGACAAGATCATGAGAATATCTCCATAAATGAAGAACTCCACTAATCTTGCCTTATCGTTTTTGTGTGGTCTTATTTTGCCTTCCTAATTAAAGGTCTTATTTCGCCACCCCTCGTTGCGACAAGATCGCAGGACGTCTTTACATTTTCATGTAATGACCCATTGACCTTGTCTTATCATTGAGTATTTTTGCCTCTGCAGGATATTTTATTCGCGACAATATGACAGGCTTAAACACCCTTGCGAGTGTAAAACCCCATGACATTATCGTCTCTGCGACGAAATCGCAGGACGTTTTTGCATTTCCATGCAATAACCCATTGATCTCGCCTTATCCTTGCGTCAGTATTATTGCCTCTACAGGATCATTGCACAAATATGACAAGCCTATATTTCCTTGCGAAAGTAAAGTCTCATGACATTTGCGTCTTTTGACACTTATCAGCTCCCTAATGGAGGGTGCCACCCTTATCATCTCCCTGGTTGCCCCTTCAAGGAGGCGTACATCGGCCATACAAGACTAGCTCCTCCCATCCGGTCTTAACAACAACCAGTTGTTTTCGCAGCCTCTTATCCCTTATACCTATATGGTTTATGGTTACGAGGCGCACCCTAAGTGGAGTTTTCTTCGGGCCGAGTGCAGATGTGCCAAGACTTGTCAAGAGTGGTAAGGAAGTTCCATGCTCCCCGCACTCTTGACTCAACCGTGTACCTCGGCGCCTTGGTCATACGCTGACTCCTTGGAAGAGACCCTCGGGCGTCCAACCAGGGTATAACCTTATATATATAGTTGGAAATCCAAGGTATCTCCACCGGATAGGCTTTCATGGGCCCCAAATCTCCATGACTCAGGTTCCAGGAGCGGTGTAACCTTTCCCCGAGCCATGTCAAGAGATACCCCCTTATATGACGCACTTTAGGTCTTACATTTGCCTCTTGCGAAATATCATTCACGAACTAAGGTGTACGCCATAAAGGTTCGTCCCATTCACTCACTCATTCATATTTGTTAATTCATTCAAGCATTCATTCAGTTTGCGAAGCTATCGCACAATCTTACATTGTTTAATCTCTTGTTGTTGCTTTTTTGATGATTATTCATTTCTTACACTTTTCACTCTTACTACATTCTGCCTTTTCACCATTCAAATCTCTTATCATTTCCTTTCCATCGCAATTTTTCAACTGCCTTCATGCATTCACTTCGCAAAGCGCCTTCAACTACCTTTTATTCTTCTTGTCCTTCACGTGCCTTCGCCACTTTATCTTTGTTACTTTTCGCAATTATTCACTTCTTACACCTTTTATTCCTGCTTCCCTCTGCCTCTGTATCATTAAAACCTCTGAATAATTCTTTTCCAAAGATGACTTTCAACTGTCGTCATATCTTCTCCTCGCAATGTGTCTTCCCTCCTTATGTTTATGCTATCTACCATCAATCTTTCTTTTCTTTTTTCCTCTTTAATATTCTTCTTCCATCCCTTCTTTTTTGCGGCTCTCTCTTCACAGCTCTCCACATCGATCTCATAACATTTTTCCCCTTCTATCCAATCTCCCTTTATAATTCCAACACCACTAGGATGGGGAAATTTTATACACTGATGATATGTTGACGCCACACCCAGAATTTCATGCAACCATGGCCTTCCAATCAATGCATTATAAGGGGACTCCACCTCGACCACACAAAACAAAATATCAGTTGACAATCCTTGCAACGGTATTCTCATGTGTACTTCTCCTTTGGGCTTGTTCGCGGTACCATTGAAACCATATATTTTGTATGTTGAAGGGATCAACTCTTCATCCTTTCCTCCCATAGTCTTGTAAGTATGGTAAAAAAGGATGTTGACTGAAGTCCCAATATCGATTAATATTCTATTTATCGCCCAGCAATTTTCTGCTTCATCATCTTCCCCATCAACAGGTTTTGGATTAATATCCGGTTTTACCACCAACGGGTTATCATGTATTTCTCTACCTTTGGGTATTTCTTCTGCCGAGAAAGAGATAATCTGTAATTGCCATTCTTTTAACTGCGACTTCCTCGCGATGTTCATTACCTCCTTATCATTAACATCCCTCGCAAAAACCCTACTGAGTACGTTATCATGAAAATCTTCAATGGTGCGATATGAATGAACAATGGAGTTGCAAAACAAATTTTTAGCTTTCGCCCCAACTTCTATCATGTACGTTTCTTTTCCCTTCAATGGTGGCGGCGGTAAATGTTGAACTTTCTCTTCGCTTTTTAAAAAGTGATTCAACTTCCCCTGATCAATCATTCTAAGGATAATTCTTTTGATGTTTCGGCAGTCATTTGTCAGATGTCTATGAAAACGATGGTAAGAGCAGAATTCGTGACTTCTATCACCTGGTGGTGGTTCACTCCCTATGTTCCATGGTGCAGGTATATTCTCCATCAGGATTATAGCCTCGCATATCTTCTCCACACTAGCGTTTAATGGTGGCATTTTGATTTCTTCTCATACGACTCTATGACTTCGCTGTCCTCTATGATAATTCTTCCTCTGGCCTCCATAAGTCTCTTGCGAATTATGCCTTTGACCTCCATAGGTTTCTTGCGGTTGATCAAGCCTTTGAATTTTATTATTTCCGCCACGGTTGTAGAAATTTCTTTCTCTTTCAAATTCTTCCTGATCGCGACTTCCCATAGCTACCAATTTTGTTGTTCATCATCTACCACTCTCTCTTGTTGCCCTTGCGAGGTGCTCGCCATTGTTTGTATTAATCTGGGTAACAAACTTGTATTCGCATGACACTTGAACTTGTATTCGCAATGGGTACGATTCTACTTCATTTTGTCTTTCCTCCAAAGCAATATATTCCTCTTGCAATTCTCTCAATTCGGTCATTGTGATTGTATTCTTGACTCTGAAAATTTGAACATATAATAAGTTGGTTGCGAACATAGCATTTATGAACGATAGTATGAGATATCTTTCATCCACCCGTCCAGCCATTTCGCTACACATTGTCTTCCATCTTACTGTCAGATGTCTCAAGCTCTCGCCAATTCTTTGTTTTAGCCCAAATACATCTTCAATGCCAGGTCGCGAAGAGTTGTTGCTTATATACGCCCCCAAAAATATAGCTTGTAAATGATTGAATGATGTGATTGTATTCCTTGGTAGACCCTCAAACCATTTCAACGCTTCTCCCGTTAAACTCGATGCAAAGTATTTGCACAATATAGCATCATGGTTTTCCCACTGTAGCATACATCTCACGTAAGCCTTGATGTGTTGTACTGCACAAGTTGACCCGTCAAAAATGCTAGTTAATGCTGGTAAGTTGCATTTTGGGGGTATTCCTCCTAACTGCACTTCTAATGTAAAAGGATTTTTCGCAGCCTCCGCGATAGCTTCATCTAACTGTCTTCTCCCTCCTTCTCTTCTCATTGTTCAATATTCCTCTCATCTCTCTGCCAATTCTCGCAGAATTTTTTCATTTGCCTCAAAATTTGAATTTATCGGTCTCTTTAATTCTCGCTTCCCTCCTTCTTCGTTCGTGTCTACTTTTTGTATTCTTTCATATTCTTCGTTGATATCTCCATTGTTGCGATTTCGCTCGCGCCTTCTCTCTCGATTGTCATGATTATTCTCGCCGAATCGCCTCTTCCATTCCCGATTTTCCATTTCTGCTCTCAATCTTTCTCTCTCGCGGGCTAGACGCGCTTGCTCGGTGTAATGCTTTTCAATGTCATCTTCAATTTCCTTTTGTTTCCTTTGTGTTTCTCTCCCATGTAGTGTTCTCCTTTCTTCTTCCTGATTTTCTTCATTAACTGGGTTATTCTGTCCTCGAGGCTGCCTATCTTCTTGATTTCCATCATCGTGATTATTCACCAAAATATAACGATTCTCTATTAATTCTCGATTCTGCCTATCTTCGCGACCTCCTTCACCAAGATTTAACTCTCTTTCCAAATTTTCTTCATTAACGTTTTTGCGGGTAATGTTCTTCTCACGTTTTCTCTACTCGATCCCGATCTCGATCTGTTACTACTTCTTGATCTTCTATTTTGCAGCCTCCTATTTTCCATCCTTAATTCGTGGTTTTGCCTTGTTAGATTTGCGCGTTCTTCTGCTTCTAACCGCCTTTCTTCGTGTATTGTCTGTCTCAGTGCTTCTAATGCCGCAATTTCTTCATTTCCACGAATTGTTTCTCCCATCTCTTCTCGATTTCTCTCTTCCTGTCCACTATTCATCAATTGTTGCACTTCTTCTCTTTCTTCCATAGAATCTGATCTCCATGTATGCACGCTCACCCTATCATAATCGATTACTCTGTTTAGTGCTGGTTGAATTGGTGGTTGAGTTGATGGTTGAATTGGTGGTTGAATTGGTGTTTGAATTCGACCTTCTTCTCCATTTCTTGCATCTATCCTTGATGGTTCACCTACTTCATTTCTCCTTTCTCCCACTAATCTTCCACTTCTCCTTACGATCGTTGGTTGTTCTGATGCATTCTTTCTCCTAGCCATTTCTCAATTTTAGTAACTTGTTAAAAATTATTCAAGATTTCTTTCTTGTTACACCTAATTCTTCCAATTCACAAGGTTCAGTCCCTGTTTCTAGCGCATATGTAGTTGCGGGAAATCCCACACTACACCCCTCACTCGAATTTGCTTAATCAATCCATTTGAAGATGAATAATAATGTGTTTTATTAATTGTTATTTGAAAGGTTTACAAAGTAATGTAGAACAGAACTAAAGAAATTACAATCCCTCTTAATTTTCTCTCTCCTAATGACTTGCTTTACAATTCAAAAAGACCTCCCATCAATAAACTGGCTCAACCCTTTATATAGGGTAGTATACAATGGATGACAGCTAAGCTGTCCTTTATTTTCGGGAACATCTCGCGAAGTGTCGCGAACGTTATAAACGTCTTTACTTGCGACACTCCTAAATATCGCCAAGTCTTCATACTTTTCTCATGTTCTGACTTTCGTCATCCATTGCGTCATTTATATTTCTTTCTTGCGACGCCTTCGCGATGTAGTTGTTTATTAATCTCGCGAAGTATTGATGTCGCGATATTCTGCTCCTACACCAAGGTCAAAGTATAGCAGTATATGTTGCTCCCATAGGTGTAATAAAAGCAAATTTTCCTTCAAAGATGGAGGTTTTATCACCGGATGTAACTTAACCTTTTCTTCTTGACAACATATCAAACATATGGCCATTGAGGTTTTCTTGCTTTTATCATTTTTTTCTTCATACCGTAACATGAATCCACAATACAAACTTATTTTATTTTGACCTTTAATCTGACTTATGCCCTCTTCAAGACAATCTCTTGCCGTTCTGAACCCCTGCACAAATGGATAAGTTCCCCTACCAATAGTAGACCTCAACTTTCTAGTGACTTCATTTGCAGTGTCATGTTTGAAATTTTATGATGATTACCTATATAAGGTTCTTTCCTTCAATCTGCTTGCTGCGTAAATAAGGTCTGTTTACATCATTAGTTTTGTTTAATCAAATGTTTCACCCATCGATGTGAAAGCAAATATCAAACTCTATTTTGGCTGCCCTTATAATACAACATTTCCTTCAAAAATTGTGGAGTTTCTTTCACTGGAATAAAATTCAACCTTTCCATCTTGACAACATATCGGAAATTTTCTGTAGGTAAAATTCACAACGTCTCTTACAACCTAATAGTAAAATTGACAACCTTTCCATATTATGGCATTTGCTGCAGCATCATCTCAAAGTTAGCCGATTCTTGTAAATCCATGGTTGAAATAGCATGACCATTCATGCACGGGCATTCCTAAAAGTTTCACAGGGTATAATGCTTTTATTGTGTATTAGAATGACTCGAATAAGACCTAATGGTGCTAACCTAGTTCTTGACGATATTATAAGTTAAGTGTATCCCGTCACAGCACATGCAGACTTAAATAATTTGGTTGTGTAAAGATTAATTGGTAAGGATTGTTGTAAACTATAAAGTTCATTACCGTACTATGAACTAAGTTTTGGGAAATTTATCTCCTGGCGCATGCTTGCCTCCTGCCTTTGTGATTTTTCTTATCTTGATTTTCCTACTTCCATACATATTGGTGTAGGATTTATACTTACCTGTCATTTTGGAATCAAATTTCATGACTCGAATTGTACTCGAATAGAATGGGCTTACAGTTAACGGTTGATGATTGGTCGAGGGATTTCCCTTTCTTTTGAGCATAAACTCATCACTCATATATATACTGCAATTTAATTAATAGTTGGATGATTAGGCATTAAATGTGACACCATGTACAATTCACTATTTTTAATTGTTGTAACTAACAATAAGGTTCAGTACCATACTTGAAATAAAGTGTCGAGAAGATGATCTTCTGGCATGTAATACTTCTTGTCTCTTTAATCTTCTTTGGCTTAATTCTCCTTTTGTCATACATATATTAATACCGTTAGAAATGTTATCTTGTAAGCTATTTCAAGATTATTTGTTCACCTGTGTTTTGGAATTTAATCTTCTGCAATTTTACAAAAATAGATTGTGCAAACATTTATGTTTCTGTTAGTATTCACCGCTCCGCCAGTATTGACTATGGAGTTTGAATAGGTGGTCCTTGTATGATTATCTATTGATTCTGCTGAGTGTTTGATTTTCCTTTTCACAGCAGGTCGAACTTCTTTTTTTCACCGGTATCGCATCAAATGCAGCCTGTTGGTGATCAGTGTATCCATTGCAAGCTTTCGTAGCAAGTTTTTTCTTGGTTGTTGCCTCGACCCCATTGCAAGCTTATCAGACATCAATAAGATAAACTGTTAGAATCAAATCAACGTACAGTTCATTACAGGAAAACAGGAAGATAATTGTATATTAATTGTTTTGTTGGTGTTGCATGTATGTTGTGAAGTTAGTTATCTGTGAAGGAAATTTCGCGGACTTTGAGATTTATAGACAAAATGACCGAAAAATGTGTCTTTTCATAACGCTACTATTTGGTAAGACGCATCTTACTGAATACAGTTACTTGAACCAAAGGATATGATAGCCAAGAATCGTATCTTTTCGGATGTTAATTGTAAATTTTTGGGTTGTTGTGAAGCCGCCACATCAGCCTATATAAAGAAAGTATTCATTGATTGCATCCACTGGGCATTTGAAGGTTTGGATCGTAGGTAAATGTGACCGTTGGAGTTACCTATTGTGTCTTTTCCAAGTGACTGCTGGGTTGCCTACTGGATGGATTTTATTGAAGAGCCAATCAAATAGCGATGACATGGATAGTCAATGCTTAGGTGGCTTCACCAAAATCAAATGTAATTGTGGTGCTGACATGTGGCGACTTGGGGTCCCTAATTATAAAGAAAGATAGTCATGGAAAACATGGTTGCATCCTGAAGACGTTATTGCTCTATACTAGCAGACATGCAGTCTAGGAGCCGTCCAATCTTGCAATCCTATACAATATGAGATGTGCCGTGGTCTCAGCTGGGAGACGACGCATCTTCATCTTCTCTGAGAGACTTTCTCGATCAGAGGTTTTATGGCATGAGCTTTCACGCTTAGAGACATGAGTCTCAATACTCATCCGATTGCCGGACCCGGAGTAATTACTGAAATTGCTCAGTATTCATAAGATGTGTCGTGGCCTCAGCTGGGAGACTACACATCTACATATACTCTGAGAGACAGCCTTCTCAGTCAGAGATCTATGGCATGAGCATTCATGCTTTAATGAGATACATGGGCCTAAATACTCATCCGATTGCCGGATCCGGAGTATAGTTTTACAATTTTACCCTTTGTCGAAAATCCACCATCTACAAACACAGACACCAGAAATTTTGTTAACGAGGAAACCGCAAATGCAGAAAAACCCCGGGACCTAGTCCATATTTGAACACCACACTGTATTAAGCCTCTACAGACACTAGCCTACTACAAGTTAACTTCGGACTGGAATGTAGTTGAGCCCTAACCAAGTCTCACACCGATTAAGGTACAGTCACGTTCCTTACGCCTCTTAATCCCAGCAGGACTCTACGCACTTGATTCCCTTAGATGATCTCATCCACAACTAAGAGTTGCAATGACCCAAAGTCAAAGACTTATAGAAAAATCTGTCTCCCACAGAAAAGCCTATTGTGATAGACAAATCTGTCTCCCACATAAGTACCTATGAAGTTTTGTTCCGTCTTTTGATAAATCAAGGTGCACAGGAACCAATTGATAATCCGGACTTATATTCCCGAAGAACAGCCTAGAAATATCAATCACCTCACAATAACTTAACTATATGGTAGTAGAATAAGTTATTGTGGAATCACAAAGAATGATATGAAAAGCTTTGTGATTACTTTTTATATCTTACCTATCGGAGATAAATCTTGAGCAAATCTTAAAGAAGATAGTACTTAACACGATAGAACAAGTAAGATCAAAACACGCAACTACAGAGAAAATAGTTAGGTCTGGCTTCACGAATCCCAAATGAAGTCTTCAAGTCGTTAACCTATAATGGTTTTGGAAAAACCAAGGTTAAAGGAAAATCGACTCTAGTCGCAACTTGGACACAGGAAAATGTCAGAATTAGGTTTTCCAGTTGCTAGAGTTCTCCCTTATATAGTCTTTAAATTAGGTTTTGATAGCTTAGAAACAAAGCAATCAATATTCACGGTTAGATGAAAACCTGATTTAAGATTCAAGTTAAGTTTGCTTAAACCCAAAGAAATATATCTCCACCGTTAGATGGTCTTAGCTTGTTACACACAAATGAAATATACCTTCATTTAGATATGGGTAACCGTAACTAAATGTGTATATTGAGTTGGGTCAACAATAGTTAACCGAAGTTAGCCATATGAACACTTTTGTCTTAACTACATTCATCTAACACTTCTAGATCAAATATGATGATCAATCAAACATGAATGATAATCAAATGAATCTAATTGTGTTACTCATAGAGTTGTTAAATTGTATATATCTCATACAAGTATATAAGAACCAATTGAAACAAAATCGGATTGATTCGTAATCGTATAAAGTACTTATACCAAAATCAATTCATGAATATTAAGCCACGGTTTCCAAAGGTTGAATTCCTTAATTTATTAATGTATTTTGTTCATGACTATGGAAACATACTTAACCGATTTTATAACATTAACTAGTAAGTTTGCAAACGGGTACGCAAACTACAGTCCCGGACCTTAACCAGGTAGAACCGTTTGCATACTGGTATGAAAACTTGGTTCCCGGACTTTAACAGTTAAAAATGTTCGCATACTGGTATGCAAACAAGGTTTCCGGACCTGAATCATACCAAAACAGTTTGCATACTAGTATGCATACTGTGTTGTATCAAGACAAGGGTTAATCAGTCTCAACTCCCAATACAATCATTGAAACATCCTTAAAAGACGACAATAGATGTCTCACACAAACTATTAGCTTATAAGTAATTTTCAAATGATTGAATGATCAATACGAAACTTTCCGAGTCGACATCAAATGATTGTCTCACACAGATCATGTAAGATGTTTCAAGGCAATTTTCACATGATCATCTTTTGACTTATTATTTAGTTTCCAACAAATAAATTGTTTCCAACTAAACTCGCCAAGAATAATGATGAACGTAGCTAAAGCAAAAAGCTTCCAACACATATTTCGATAAATAGATAAGCGAGATAAACTCGTCTCGAAATATCAAATGTGTATAATATTAAAGTCTATATAACTATACGACTTAGTCTCATTAGGAGATAGAATATCATAGACTTCTGAGTGATATATAAGTTTAAGTCTCCACATACCTTTTGTTGATGAAGTTCCTCCAAGCTCCCCTTAGTAGATCTTCCTCTTCAATCGATGAACGACGTGAAGTCTAAAGCTCAACTACACATTCTATCCTAATCCTAGACATAGCTATGAGTAGACTAGAAATCAAGACTTATAGTTTTGATCACCTAAACTTGACAAACAATCTAGAGATAGCAACGCTTGCGAGTTCGACTGAGTAGTGCCCTAACAATCTCCCCATTTGTCAATTTTAGTGACAAAACTATCAATACATATGGATTACAAAATAAATAAACTTTGTAGCTTCTCATCCAACATGCTTGATTTTCTTGTGATGATTATTTTCAATGATGTTGTAGTAATAAAGGTTCGTTGAGCAGATTTTTAGACTTAATTTTTAAAGCAAAAATATAACAAACTCAAAATACAAAATGTTGTGAAAATTATGGAGAGGCTGGATCTAGGATTTCACCATTCATCAATACTAATGTGGTTTTAAATTAATTTATATCATGCAATTTAAACAATTGATTTGATTCTAAAGTATTGCCAAAATAAGATTTCCAAAATATCAAATGTTAGTCGCAAGCATAACGCATCAAGAGTCTAAAACTAAGCATGCATCATCAAGAGAAAACACATTTGATTAATAAACATCATTTAATTCATTTTTTATCAATGCAATTAATCATATAAAAATATTGCATAAATTAATAAAGTAAATGTTACCACATAATTCTTGAAAGAATGGCTTCCTCCGTCGCCCCGGAGGATGGGTTTAGCTCATCATGTTGGAAACACGCTCAAAACTCCTTTTTATTGCTCAAAGGAGGTGTACAAATGATGAAATGGAGAAAATGATGAAAATCGGGTGTTTGCAACGATTATAATTGTTGCAAACACTTTTACAAAGAACGATAAAGATAAACTGTTACTGTTGCTTTAAGACTGTCTTCCGAATTACGACCCTCGGCTGTGAGTCGTATCACTGTAGCATAAACGACTGTCACCCGTGCGTTGAATGTTCTTCGTGTTCTTGGTGCAGAAGTAGCAGAGAATAATCCTGTAACTTGATTTTCTCGATCTGTTGACGCTCTAAACTCTCCCAAACTCTCCGTACCCCTTCTAATCTACCCCAACACTCTTTATATACTAGACAGGGCCTCAAAATCTCTTCATTACTCCCGAATTATTCCCCTTTAACTCTGACAGCCTCGGGAATATTTTGTTTCCTTTTTCTTCCCACACGCAGCTGCAGCTGATCTACACGCTCCAAAATGGTTTGTAAGCTTCTCTTGATTGAGTCTACTCGATACAGCCATGCTCAAACCTTCCAAATATAGCAGAAAATCTCGTGGTATCTTCAACTGAAAGTTACTTCTCTGTTTTCAACCAAACAGTGAAATATCTTTCCTCTTTTGGTTTCAACGCAATTACCACCCCTGTTTGGTAGAAACAGGTCAATCCTAATCAAATCCCTCGAACAAATCCGAGAAAATCTCGGTTAAATCTCTGCTAGAAAATCTCGCAGACGACAACCCATTTTCCCGCCTTTTCCTGCTGTTTAAACCGTGAAGAAAGGGGTTGCCCTTAACCAATGATGGGGTGCGATTAGCAGCTGACGCCCTGTGCTGCAAATAGTGAAGAATGTGTCCCTTAGTAATTAAGGTGCCTCTTATCCAAAGTGAGGGTCCGCTTAACATGTATCCTCCGGGTGCCTTTAGCAACTTTTCGAGCTGAATTTTCCAAAAATGTTTATTGGCCAAAAATACCTACAAACACAAAAAAAACCGTAATTAGTACAATGTCGAGCACTAACAATATATAGTATTGAGATCAAATTAGACACAAAAATGTGTCTATCAAATACCCCCAAACTTATTATTTGCTAGTCCTCGAGCAAATTTATTCTAGAAAATAAAAATCATTTGAACCCCTAGGTGGCCCTAGTGGCGGAGTGTTGTCTCCGGAGGGTTTACCATAGGTGTACCCACAAAACCTTTACTCCGGACCCTAGCTATCTACGCGGAACCTTGGAAGGCACTAAAGAATCTCCTTGGTTGGCATACTTATTGACTACAGGAGGAAGTACCCTGATGCGAAATTCCAATTGTTGTACACGAGTTTGCACTCAAGCATACTAAAATTCATATAAAGTGACAGAGCTCTACTCAGATAGTTTCTAGACATCATAAACCGGAGTCAACCAATCACATGGATAGATTAAGAAGATGGATCTAGAGAAAAACGTGGATGATGTTGACTAAGGTGAACCTATCCTGATGGACTGAGATACTGGTCTGGACTAATATCAACACACTGGCATATACAAGGGAACCAGTGGTCGATAATCCTAACTCTAGGTCAACTCAACTGGCATATACAAGGGTACCAGTGGTCGACTTTATTGTATTTATTCCGGTTGGTCTAGTGGTCTGGTCTCAATTTTTTTTTTTTCAGCCACTCTATTTCACCCTAGCAATGGTAAAAATAAAAATAAAAAGAAGTGATCAGGATTCTTTCGATGTTTCCATCACGAGGATATGGCGAAACTACCATGTTCTCTTTTCTAACACATGAGCTCTGTGCTTTTATGAATAGACTCTTCTAGATGTTTCCATCTAATCAGATTGGTTCCTCAACTCCTATAACCAAGATGCTTCCATCCACTTAGATTGGTTAGTGCCATCCTTAATAAACATAAATTTCTAGGCTCTGGAGTTTTATTTACTGCAACTAAAAAGTTTCTCCCATACCCCCAAACTTAAATCTAACATTGTCCTCAATGTTCTAAAGATGAAATTAAAAACATGAACAAGGAGAAACCGTTACCACTTGAAGAAAAGAGATAAGGAAAGATATTACCGTGTCGCATGAATGTTGGGTTACCTCCCAAGAAGTGCTAAGTTTAAAGTCTTCATCCAGACATTGGAAGAGATTAGTCACCTCGAAGAATCATATAGCAACAGCCGGAATAATTGCGGGTCATCTGGATCAAAAATTGCTAACCACAAGAAGAGGAGACTGCAACAGACCAGGAAGATATCCAACACACTCTTATCTATTTTTAAGACAACTACATCTAGTTGTGGTTCGGGTTCAGGTTCTATAACTGGGTCCAAATAAAATATTTTCATGGGTTGGATTTCCTCGTAGCTAAGATCCGATTCAGGTATTAGAGTCTGGAAAAACGCAAGTAAAAACTTAGAAGCACATAATAATAACCTAAATAACTGCGGATCCTTAAAGTCAATCAGGTTTGACTCACACAATTGATCACGATTAAAGTGGTGGTCAAATTTAGGAAAATGTGTCGATTCTAATCTCCTAAAGTACTTAGGCTCAGTCTCAAAACTTAATAATTGACACATCTGAAACTTATACGTTCCCACAATTGGTTGAAAAATATTTGGTGGGAAAACAAAGTCAATCTGGGTATCATAGCCTGAATAAACCACATCAACCAGAGGATGGGTTTCTAACAACTGAACTTCCTTATGGACATCACTAGGCTCGGGAAAACGTGTATGAAGATAGTCTTTTAAAATGGTTGAGGCACATATGTCAAGTCCCAAGTGAGGGATCTCTGTAAGAGCTAAAGGTAAGGCACAAGAAGAATGATAATCACCCCCAAACTTAGAGTTTTGGGTGTCTCTAGATAGACTAGCTACAATTTCCCTAATTTCTAGATCATCGGAATCCTGAAAATGGTCAATTGCTTCTTCTAAGTTATACTCAGGTGATGCATCCTCACTCATATTTAAAAGCTCTACGAGTTCATCTTCTTCGTTTAAGACTATTGTTTCTAAATCCTTGGACTCTAAAACAGTATTCTCAGGATAAACCCGTTCCCTTAAACCATTATCGGCTTTGTAACTAGGAAATTCTACATCGTCTAAAACGGAGATACTTCTAGTCAAATCCTCATCCTTTTGAATAGGTGAATAATTATTAGAATTATTTGGATTTAAACCAGAAATATTACTATCATTATAAAGCTCAATTGGAGAAACAAATTCCTGATCACTATGCCTAAAAACTTCAGATTCTTCATCAACACTTTCCACATCATGATCATCACTATAATAACATGAAAATGATCGAACCTCATCTAAACAAGTAGTGTTACCAATTCTAACCTCGTCATCTTGATTATGCAAATAACTATCTTCATTCTCAAGGGTGTTATTGGATACACTATATTGGCAATTCCAGTTATTTCGAGCAATACTTTCGTTCGTCTCTAACTCAAGTCTACGTGTCGACTCATCTATCCTCTCAAGGTTCTCTTCCAAAGAAAGTTCCCTTAGTGTTGGATCTAAGTTTTGAGTTAATCTATTGAGGATGTCTTCTAAAGAAGATTCAGTCATTGTTGCAGTCCTTTCGTCCATAACTACGTTATTCACCTCAGCTAACTTATATGTCGTTTTAGCTAAATCCCTGAGGGACTCTTCTAAAGAAGGAGTAGGAACAGAAGGATCATAAAAAGGACTACTTTTCAAAAGTTTGATTGTATCTTCTAGAGACGAAGAACTATTACTATAATCTTCTTGCTTGAATGACCGATGCTCATGTGGATAGTAATTGGGCTCACCATGGTATGACCCATAACCTTTAAAAGATTGGCGTTCCCAACCACTATTCACACTATGGTCATAAAAAGAGTAATGTCCATATTGTTCAGTTGGATAATCATTGTATTGGCTGTTATAATACCAGTTTGACATCCTAACTGCAAGGGAATTCTACACAAACACAAACAAGGCTGACTCGACCACAACAAACCTACTGATTTCTAGCAAACAAAAAGCATGATGGCTCCACTTAGATTGTTTCTAGACCAGCTTCTAATCCTTCGAAAGGGAATTCGTTACAATTTAAGCAAACCCCTCTGGAATCAATCCGAGTCAAAGTAAGTTGAATAGAGGCGAGGGAAGCTACGTGGAGCTTTGATACCCAAGGCCTCATCGCATTACAAGGCGGCGCAGTCACGCATTCAACTCACAGAAACCATCATGAACTTCGAAGTATGCTTAAAAGAGTAACCAATATTTTTCGAATGACTTTCCTATTAAGCTTGTTACCTTATCGGTCTCGTTCTAGTCAGTATTTTAAGCTTGGGTTCGCGTTTGGTATCGTTTTCCTAAGGAGGGCAAGAAGAGAACGGTGATGAAATCCGAACTCTTATCTTGTATGGCCAGTCCTTGCCCTTTACTAGGAAATTAAAGCATCCGGATTCAGTTCCTCAACATATATTCACAAGAAGGAAGACAGTAACTCGCTTACAGGGGATTCGCGAGTGTTTCGAAAAACTTACCTCCCGTTCCAGACGGGGGATGAACCGTTGAGGTCGACTCGGGCCACAACTCCTATGTCATGTACGAACCCGAGGGGCCGAGACAGAGATCGTGAATAGTCGTCCTTCCCTGTGCAGTTTATATTTAAACCAACCCTTCTTTAGGGTTTTAAAAATAAAGTCCAATGTTCAATGTCCCAAAGAAAAAAAAAATGTCCAAAAATAAAAACCTTAATTACAGTTTCTAAAAAATAAAATAACATAATATACAAAATCTTCTTCTTCACTCCTTTTGGATTCCTCTTTTCTTTCCTTCTTTGGCTTCGCTTTTGTTTTCAGCGCTTTCTCCCTTTTTCTTTAGCTTAGTTCCAAATCTGAAAACAAACAAGAAATACCAAAAGGCGTAAAAAAGAACAAAAATAATAAAAATAAAAATAAAACCTAAAAACAAATCTATACACAAGTCCGCGTCGGCGGCGCCAAAAATTGATGATTACTTTCAATGATGTTGTAGTAATAAAGGTTTGTTGAGACTTGTGAAAGCAGATTTTTAGACTTAATTTTTAAAGCAAAAATATAACAAACTCAAAATACAAAATGTTGTGAAAATTATGGAGAGGCTGGAGCTAGGATTTCACCATTCATCAATACTTATGTGGTTTTAAATTAATTTATATCATGCAATTTAAACAATTGATTTGATTCTAAAGTATTGCCAAAATAAGATTTCCAAAATATCAAATGTTAGTCGCAAGCATAACGCATCAAGAGTCTAAAACTAAGCATGCATCATCAAGAGAAAACACATTTGATTAATAAAAATCATTTAATTCATTTTTTATCAATGCAATTAATCATATAAAAATATTGCATAAATTAATAAAGTAAATGTTACCACATAATTCTTGAAAGAATGGCTTCCTCCGTCGCCCCGGAGGATGGGTTTAGCTCATCATGTTGGAAACACGCCCAAAACTCATTTTTATTGCTCAAAGGAGGTGTACAAATGATGAAATGGAGAAAATGATGAAAATCGGGTGTTTGCAACGATTATAATTGTTGCAAACACTGTTACAAAGAACGATAAAGATAAATCATATCGTTGCTTTAAGACTGTCTTCCGAATTACGACCCTCGGCTGTGAGTCGTATCATTGTAGCATAAACGACTGTCACCCGTGCGTTGAATGTTCTTCGTGTTCTTGGTGCAGCACCAGCAGAGAATAATCCTGTAACTTGATTTTCTCGATCTGTTGACGCTCTAAACTCTACCAAACTCTCCGTACCCCTTCTAATCGACCCCATCACTCTTTATATACTAGACAGGGCCTCAAAATCTCTTCATTACTCCCGAATTATTCCCCTTTAACTCTGCCAGCCTCGTGAATATTTTGTTTCCTTTTTCTTCCCACACACAGCTGCAGCTGATCTACACGCTCCAAAATGGTTAGTAAGCTTCTCTTGATTGAGTCTACTCGATACAGCCATGCTCAAACCTTCCAAATATAGCAGAAAATCTCGTGGTATCTTCAACTGAAAGTTACTTCTCTGTTTTCAACCAAACAGTGAAATATCTTTCCTCTTTTGGTTTCAACTCAATTACCACCCCTGTTTGGTAGAAACAGGTCAATCCTAATCAAATCCCTCGAACAAATCCGAGAAAATCTCGGTTAAATCTCTGCTAGAAAATCTCGCAGACGACAACCCATTTTCCCGCCTTTTCCTACTGTTTAAACCGTGAAGAAAGGGGTTTCCCCTTAACCAATGATGGGGTGCGATTACCAGCTGACGCCTAGGGTGCAAATAGTGAAGAATGTGTCCCTTAGTAATTGAGGTGCCCTTTATCCAAAGTGAGGGTCCGCTTAACATGTGTCCTCTGGGTGCCTTTAGCAACTTTTCGAGCTGAATTTTCCAAAAATATTTATTGGCCAAAAATACCTACAAACACACAAAAAATCGTAATTAGTACAATGTCGAGCACTAACAATATAAAGTATTGAGATCAAATTAGACACAAAAATGTGTCTATCATCTTGGTTCTTCAACATTCAGTGAATTGTTCGTTACTCCAAGTACTCCGGTGGTTCTGAACGTGTTCAACTCATCATCATTGTTGTTGAAGATCCGTAGCCATCACAATAATCGACAAGATGTTTTCTTATTGTTATACAGTGTCACAGTATTATTACACAGCATCAAAGTTCAATTGTATCACAACTTTGACAATAATACTATGGTGATATGTATCACTCCCCCTTAGTCAATACTTCATCACACAATGAAAACCACCCCCCTTACATAATGATTCGTAAACCATATGTATGTAGTGTGAACAACTGATAGGTGTAGAATACACCGTATTTACTATCTAGTAGTTTATGCTTTCTTTGCTATTTTTCGTGTAAATTATGTATTTTACGCTTGTTTTGAGTTTTATAGCTACTTTGGAGTCGCACGGAGGAAAAGAAGAAGAAAGCACCCAATTTGAGCCAAAAGGGCAAAAAGGTCATTGTACAGGCGATTGATATATGGAGCCCAGTTGAGGTTAAGGGGCATCTCTATTTTGAGGATTATTAAAGACAGACTAGCTGTGGTTAAGGGGTCGCAATCGGCTAGCCCTTATCAAAAGTAACATCTTGTTAAGGGCACCATCTCGGGGTGGCTCTTATTTGGGGTGCAATTAGTCGTCCCATTTAAGGCTTTAGCTAGGTCGAAGAAATCATTTCTTCTTCTTCCTCAATCATTCTACATTCTGGGAAAGCAGGTAGCAATTTCTTGTAATAAATCGATTGAAACCAAGAGCAGATTGGAAAATTGATGAATGTGGTAGTGGATCGAGTTAGTTGCCAACGTGATTTGAAATAGAAGAATGAAGAAAGGGTTAATGTGTATGAAGTGAGTGTGAGGTGATTGAGATTTGAAGACCACGATCTTTGTTGATTGTCGAATAATGAGATGGGGTCCGGGAATGGATCGATGTTGATGAAGCTGAAACGGAGATGGGGATTGAATCGGATGAATTAATGGGTATGTGTTGGTAGTGGAAATTGAATCGAAAATCGATGATTCCGGATCGAAGAAGATGATGAAAGTTATCGTCGGTCTCAGAGGTGGTGAGATGGGTGTTGAGTGCAGATGAAGAGATGCAATGGAGGAGAAAGAGAATGGGTTCGATTTGATCATGGGATTGATGCTGTTGGTCGCCGTAATCGGTTCAAGCACGGTGATGGTTAGCTGATTTCAGGGGCAGTTCATAAGCGAGAGAGCAGGGTGAGAAGAGGGTTTCTTTGAGACGAACAAAGAGGAAGATACTGAGGTGGTATTAGTGGTCTCGGTGAAGAGTGAAAGAATGGGGATGTGAAGCTGCATAAATTTGGATTGAAATCGATCTTTTGTTGTTGAAATCGGAGAGTGAGTTGAGTTCTGAAGCGGTGTTGGTGGTCTGAGATGGATGCAGGGTTTGTGTATAAGTTCGTTGATGTTGCAGGGAAGAATGGAAGAACGAGCTTCAATAGATGTATGTTAGGGATTGTGAATGAGACAGGGAATGGAGCTGAAAATGGCCTGAAATTATGGCCGGGAAGTCCTGTAATTGAACAGAACTCGGCCAAATTTCCCCTCTGGCGAGTCAAATCGGTACCGGTGATGACCGATCCAGAACGAGTTCGAAGAGCCGATCCGACCCAGCGAATCAGCCCAGTTAGACCAGTAAGCAGCTGAATAGAAGCTGACTTTCCTCCCCTTGACCCGCTGACTAACTGTTGACTGACGATTGACCACTTTGACCGTTAGTCCTAACGGAGGACCGGACGGAATATTCTGTCGAATATTCTCTCGACGGAGAAATTCTCAGGTGGCCGACGACGACAATTTCGGCCACAATCCCAGTTTTCCGGCGACCAAAATTCCAGAATTTTCTATGGACTTCTCTCATGGGTGTGAAGACTTGGGCTAGGAATTGGATGGAGAATTGGACTCAAATTTGGAAAGAGAAGGTGGAAGAGTTGAGAAAAGCTTGGAATTGGAAATTGAATTGCTAAAGGAAAAGGATTCTACTCCTTAGAAGATTTGGAGAATATTGAAGCCTATAAATAGAGAAGTTTTCTACAACTTCTACACACCTCTCTACACACCTCTCTACACATCTCTACACACACAACACTTTTCTTTTCTTATTCTTTGTGTGAACTCTTTAACATGAGTAGTTAATTTATTGATTGAGGATGAATTCCTAGTTCTTAATATGATTTGAGTTTTTGTTTTTAATTCTATCTTGAAGTTTTCACATGATTATCGTTTGTTTTTACTAATAGGAATGATCTTAATGACATTCATGATTGATTGATAGATTGTTTAGAATGCATGCTAAATTGATTTGTTAGTTTAATCTAAATCTAGTATAAGTTAGGGAATAAGTAATCGTTCTCGACACTTTACACAAGTAGAAAACACGAGACCTTGCGGAGGGATTCCGTGGAGCAATTGTGTGTAGAAACAACGCTAGAAAGTGAACCAAGCGAACCGAGTTTAACTACTAGTACTAAACCTAAATTCATAAATCTTAATGCATTCTGGGAATTACATCTTGTAAGCGGACCTCGGGGTGGTTCTTTTGAATAGAATCTGATAACTAAGCGGACCTGTTACTCAGTGAAATTAGGGATTTTGGGGCTAGCTAAGCGGACCTGCTATCCTACGGTTGGTGATAATCTGTGACTAATAACAAGTAGAAAAGAACATAACTTGATCCATTATTTCGTAACGAAGAAGGATTCCTTGATCTTCTCTCTCTTATTGCTTTCAACTTTATCTTTTAATTGCTTTGTTTATTTTCTTTTTGCTTTTTACACCCCCTTTTCGTGACAACTTTTACAACTAGAATCTCTTGCTCCTCGTGGGATCGACCTTGACTACCTTATATTACTTGTTAATTAGGTAGTAAAGTATTAATTAATTTGTTGTGGTTACGACACGCATCAAATTTTGGCGCCATGCTACGGGAGCAGCGGATGATTTTAGTTGTTTTTATTTTTCTTTTTGCTTTATTCTTGCTTTGTTGGATTCTATTCCGTATCTAACTTGGTTTTTGAATTTTATTTCAGGTGCCGGTTTTCCATGTACGGTGGACAAGAGCAAGCATATTACAACAATCAATACGGTTTTCAACCTCAATATTATGACAACTTCCAACCATCCTTAGGATATAATCAAAACCAACCTTTTGGCTATGATCAAATTCCTACAGAACCTTATGGATATTCTCATACATATCAACAACCTTATGACGGGTATGTAAGTGGACAATCACAGGGATGGAAGGATAGTTATACATCTAATAATTTGTTTTCTAGTAATGTGCAGACAGAGAATTTGGAATATACTCCTCTTCATCGTGTTTTTCCTTCACTTTTTCCAAAGGAGGAGATACAGTCTAGAAACTCTATCAACGGTGGTAAGCGTGTGAACGTCAGGAAACTTGCACAAAAATTATACAAATTGGAAGATGATGGAGACTCGGAAGATCTTGTCGCAGAAATTAGTAGGACTATTCATATGGAACTTAAACGACGTCGGGATAAAGGTTATGAAACCGATGAAGATTCTTTTTATGGTGAGTCTGAAAATGACGATGATTGTGTTGAAAAGGACCAACCTTTAGAAACTTTTGATGACGCTAGTGTAGATTACTCGAGCCTTGATCTTAATAATGATCAATCACCTATTCAAAAGGAAGAGCTTGAGGAAGATGCATTTATTGCTTGGCAAAAATTTCTTAGGGAAAGATGGGAGTCCGCGGAAGTGTATGAGTGTTCCGACAATGAGGAAGTTATTCCAACTCCGGATCATAATAACGATCCTTCACCTATTCAAAAGGAGGAGTTTGGATATCACTTTCCTATTGTTGTAAACGATGTAACACCCGCACATGAAGATCTTACAATCTATACCGATGAAAATCATTTTTGTGAATGGCCCGATTCCGATGATGAGAATGTTGAAGAGATTATAGAGGATGAAACCACATTGATTGATTTTGTGGAAGACCCAATTGAACTTGCGAATGATTTTAATGATGCCGAGACTTTGGTTAAGGTAGAAAACGACGAAGAATGGTTGCAAGGTTTAATAGAGGACCACGATATACAAGAGGTAAGTGATTCACTTGAATTTTTTAAGGATGAAGAGGATTCTATAATACAAGAGATTGTGCAAGGTTTGTCTAACCCTTTGCCTATTGATTCTTCTCCTTCACCTCTTATTGGTTTGAATGTATGTGCTTCGAAAGTATTTTTGGATGATTTTGTTTCTAAATACCCACCATTGGAAACACTAGATGCTAACACCATGCAGGTTTGCCAAGAGGAATACATGGAAGTTCCAAAATTCTATGTTCTTTATACACTTCCGAGTGTGGACGAGAATAAGTGTGGGGGAAATTTCTATCGAGCGATAACATCACTATTGTTTTCTTGTGCTAATATTTGTATGGAGTTATTGTTTGCAAAACAGGTATTATGGGTGGATCCTCAAATTTTCCGATTGTTAGTATATGGGGAATGAATCTTGCAAGAGCTAAGTCGGGCCGTCGACTTTAAAACAAGCGCTTAATGGGAGGCAACCCATAGGTTTTGTATTTCTTATCCTTTTGCTTTTTGTTATTTCTTTTTCTTGTTTCTTATCATGTTAAAATTTCCCACCTTGACTTTACTAGGAGGATTCAATTACATTGAGGACAATGTAAGGTTTAAGTGTGGGGGAGTGGTTAAGCATGTTTTTAAAACAAAAATTACAAAAAAAAATTTAAAATTTAAAAAAAAAAAAAAAGTTTTAAATAAAAATTTCAACTTTTAAAGATTTTAGAGTCACTAGCATATTTCTAGGTATGTTTACATAGAGATTTTGACCGACATAATTGAACTTGGAAATGTTAGAGAACTACATTCGGATTTCTTGTTTGTTAGAGTGTTAAATAATGGATTTAATCATGCCGGTGATGCGAATTTGGTGCAGGGAGAAGTGCATTATTAGAGTTGTTGATCAATCATTAGTGGAGACTACCCGTATTCATGTCATGAGAGGCACCGACCAGAATTTTCCATCTACTAAAGAGCTTTCTTTTGAGTGTGTGTCACCGTAAGTTAATTCCGGGTAGAATGGTGAGCTACCCAACCTCCCACCAATAGAAGCACTACTCTTTGATCTCTTGAGTGCTAATTTTGTCAATCATGAGGGTGACGTCTATAGATGAAAGCTTCCTTCTTGTAGTTCGATTTGCAGTTAGCACCATTCTCTCTCTCGACAACAACGGATCCATAGAAACACTCTCATCATCAACAAGGAGCGACACCAAAATCTACAAGGAAAGTTGGAAAAGTTTAAGGTTTATAAGCAACGGAACGAGAAAAAGAGCAAATTTCAAATTCAAGTAAAGCAACATACAAATGAGCGAATTTTACATATATGTTGAAGACTTACACTACAATGAGGTAATTTTATATTCAAGTATGAAGACTTATTCATGAAAGCGAAGAAAATTAAAAGGTGAGAATTTTTGAAGTTTATGATTTCAAGACGATACAAGTTGTGAAGAATCAAGCGGTAAAATACTTCTTCCACGGCCATGGTTGTATTTAATTTCTCTTGTTTAAAGACAAAAAAAAAAAAAAAAAAAAAAAAAAGAGAGAGAAAAACAAGAGAAATATTTGTTCTTATTTGTATTTAATGAGCCGTGGGGAAGGAAAATTTATAAGGAAGTTTCAAGCGACAAGGATTTTAAGGTAAAAAGAGTTACAAATTGTTAAGGATTTATGAAATTCGAGGGTTTATCATCAATAGTTGAAACCGAAGACCAAGAAGATCAAGACAAGGAGCGGAAGACGTTTCTATTGGATGCCGTGAGAGTGGTGTTATCATAATTGGCGATCGGATGTGAAGGTGAGTAAGTAATCTCATCCTCGATAATAATGGTTGATTTCCTTTCGTAGAGATCGTCCGAAAAATGGTTTTTCAAAATATTAAAAGATGTGGGTTTTTAAAAATATTTCGGAAGTTGTCCTTCCCACCATTCAACGTGTTGCAGGATTTCTCTCTTCATTCCTACCTGCACACATGTGAGAACCATAAAAAAGCTGTCTTTTTGAGTGCAATTATCATAAAATCCTTTTTGGTGAGGCGAAGTCGAGGCGAAATGCTTATTGATCGTTTCTCAAACACGCATTCTCTCATTATGGTGTGGTTATTTCTCACTCAACAATTAAGAACGAGAATATGTTCTTTAGTATTTCTAACTTCTTATTACTAGCATGCAGAAACTCTATGTCCTCATAGCTCTTTGGATGCTTGGGACGCTTGAACGCTTTGAAGTTGTGAGTTTTTAGTTTGATTTGCTCGAGGACTAGCAAAGTCTAAGTGTGGGGGAATTTGATAGGTGTAGAATACACCGTATTTACTATCTAGTAGTTTATGCTTTCTTTGCTATTTTTCGTGTAAATTATGTATTTTACGCTTGTTTTGAGTTTTATAGCTACTTTGGAGTCGCACGGAGGAAAAGAAGAAGAAAGCACCCAATTTGAGCCAAAAGGGCAAAAAGGTCATTGTACAGGCGATTGATATATGGAGCCCAGTTGAGGTTAAGGGGCATCTCTATTTTGAGGATTATTAAAGACGGACTAGCCATTTTGTGGTTAAGGGGTGCTAATGGCTAGCCCTTATCAAAAGTAACATCTTGTTAAGGGCACCATCTGGGGTGGCTCTTATTTGGGGTGCAATTAGTCGTCCCATTTAAGGCTTTAGCTAGGTCGAAGAAATCATTTCTTCTTCTTCCTCAATCATTCTACATCTGGGAAAGCAGCGCAGCATTTCTTTGTAATAAATCGATTGAAACCAAGAACAGATTGGAAAATTGATGAATCTGTGGTAGTGGATCGAGTTAGTTGCCAACGTGACTGAAATAGAAGAATGAAGAAAGGGTTAATGTGTATGAAGTGAGCTGTGAGGTGATTGAGATTTGAAGACCCTGATGATGTTGATTGTCGAATAATGAGATGGGGTCTGGGAATGGATCGATGTTGATGAAGCTGAAACGGAGATGGGGATTGAATCGGATGAATTAATGGGTATGTGTTGGTAGTGGAAATTGAACGAAAATCGATGATTCGGATCGAAGAAGATGATGAAAGTTGTCGTCGGTCTCAGAGGTGGTGAGATGGGTGTTGAGTGCAGATGAAGAGATGCAATGGAGGAGAAAGAGAATGGGTTCGATTTGATCATGGGATTGATGCTGTTGGTCGCCGTAATCGGTTCAAGCACGGTGATGGTTAGCTGATTTCAGGGCAGTTCATAAGCGAGAGAGCAGAATTGAGAAGAGGGTTTGCTGAGACGAACAAAGAGGAAGATACAGGTGGTATTAGTGGTCTCTGGTGAAGAGTGAAAGAATGGGGATGTGAAGGCAAATCTGGATTGAAATCGATGATGTTGTTGAAATCAGAGAGTGAGTTGAGTTACAGAAGCAGTGTTGGTGGTCTGAGATGGATGCAGGGTTTGTGTATAAGTTCTGTTGATGTTGCAGGGAAGAATGGAAGAACGAGCTTCAATAGATGTATGTTAGGGATTGTGAATGAGACAGGGAATGGAGCTGAAAATGGCCTGAAATTATGGCCGGGAAGTCCTGTAATTGAACAGAACTCGGCCAAATTTCCCCTCTAGCGAGTCAAATCAGTGCACTGGCGATGACCGATCCGTAACGAGTTCGAAGAGCCGATCCGACCCAGCCGAATCAGCCAGTTAGACCCGATGCTTGGTGAATAGAAGCCGACTTTCCTCCCCTTGACCCGCCGACTAACTGTTGACTGACGGTTGACCACTTTGACCGTTAGTCCTAACGGAGGACCGGACGGAATATTCCGTCGAATATTCTCTCGACGGAGAAATTCTCAGGTGGCCGACGACGACAATTTCGGCCACAATCCCAGTTTTCCGGCGACCAAAATTCCAGAATTTTCTATGGACTTCTCTCATGGGTGTGAAGACTTGGGCTAGGAATTGGATGGAGAATTGGACTCAAATTTGGAAAGAGAAGGTGGAAGAGTTGAGAAAAGCTTGGAATTGGAAATTGAATTGCTAAAGGAAAAGGATTCTACTCCTTAGAAGATTTGGAGAATATTGAAGCCTATAAATAGAGAAGTTTTACACACCTCTCTACACATCTCTACACACACAACACTTTTCTTTTCTTATTCTTTGTGTGAACTCTTTAACATGAGTAGTTAATTTATTGATTGAGGATGAATTCCTAGTTCTTAATATGATTTGAGTTTTTGTTTTTAATTCTATCTTGAAGTTTTCACATGATTATCGTTTGTTTTTACTAATAGGAATGATCTTAATGACATTCATGATTGATTGATAGATTGTTTAGAATGCATGCTAAATTGATTTGTTAGTTTAATCTAAATCTAGTATAAGTTAGGGAATAAGTAATCGTTCTCGACACTTTACACAAGTAGAAAACACGAGACCTTGCGGAGGGATTCCGTGGAGCAATTGTGTGTAGAAACAACGCTAGAAAGTGAACCAAGCGAACCGAGTTTAACTACTAGTACTAAACCTAAATTCATAAATCTTAATGCATTCGGGAATTACATCTTGTAAGCGGACCTCGGGGTGGTTCTTTTGAATAGAATCGATAACTAAGCGGACCTGTTACTCAGTGAAATTAGGGATTTTGGGGCTAGCTAAGCGGACCTGCTATCCTACGGTTGGTGATAATCTGTGACTAATAACAAGTAGAAAAGAACATAACTTGATCCATTATTTCGTAACGAAGAAGGATTCCTTGATCTTCTCTCTCTTATTGCTTTCAACTTTATCTTTTAATTGCTTTGTTTATTTTCTTTTTGCTTTTTACACCCCCTTTTCGTGACAACTTTTACAACTAGAATCTCTTGCTCCTCGTGGGATCGACCTTGACTACCCTATATTACTTGTTAATTAGGTAGTAAAGTATTAATTAATTTGTTGTGGTTACGACACGCATCAACAACAAAATAATTCTCCCCCATTTTGTCAATAAAAATTGGCAAAGGAACGAAAACTAACGGGATCATAATGAAATTCTCAAAGAGATTATTCATGACCAAAAGAAAACATATCAACTTGGTTTCGATGATTTTACATAGTCGAAACTTAGTGTATTCATCAAGGAGTTTATAAAGATACAAGATAACTCCTATAATATTCTACAGCCGCACTCCCCACAAAGATTTGGCAATTAAGCACAAGCTCAATTAAGAACTCTCCCTCGTAATATGTCATTCCTAGAGGAACAACAAGAGCGACCTTACTTTTACGAAAAAATAAGGATTTCTTTGAACATTTTGATACCTAACAGAAACAAAATACAACTACTAGAAACAAATGTGGAATTGAAACAACACTTCATTGAAACTTCAAGCTTTTATCGCCCAAAAGATATAGATAGATCCAGGGGCAAGAAAAAAGCTAGAAATCTAATGAACCAAAACAACACCAATAGACTGCCGTAAGTGTTGAAACGTAGCAGTATCTAGAGGTTTGGTGAGAATATCAGCCAATTGTTGTTCGGAAGGCACAAATTCCATGTTAATGATACCATTTTCATAGAGATCTCTAAAGTGATACTTGATGTCAATGTTCTTAGTTCTTGAGTGATCAACAAGATTCTCATTGATGTGAATCGCACTTGAGTTATCACAAAAGATCTTCATTATTCCAGTGTCAATTCCATAATCAGCAAGCATTTGTTTTATCCATAAAAATTGAGTACAACACGAACCTGCAGCAATGTATTCTGCTTCGCATGTTAAAAGGGATTGTGAGTTTTTTTCTTGGTATGCCATGCCACAAGATTCAACCATACGCCCGGATGTACTCTTTGTGTCTTCTACACATCCAGCCCAATCAGCATCTTTAACGTATACGATATCATGGACTTCAGGAACGCCAGGGAGTTTGATAGTCCCCTTCTTGCTTATGTAGCAACAACTCCATCTCCGAATGTTATTGGACCTCCTTCAAAATCACTTGAGTTCACAAACCAAGAAAGATCTCCAGTCATATGCCGGCTACATCCACTATCAAGGAACCATTGAAAGGGTGATGTTGATTTTAGAGCAAATGCTCCCATACTAACACTACTATCCCATTTGGGTTTTCTTGTTAGTTTTGTACACCTTGTTAGAGCAGTAAACAGTTGTTCAGCTTTCTTGTGAAGATCACTAGCAACCTTTAAACTTTTCTTAAAAGGCATACATGTATGTTGAAAATGATCACGAGAACCATAAAACATACATGAACCAACATCTTTAAACTCATCTGAGAAATTCAGAGTCACATCAATTTTCACAAAGCCTACACCTCGCTTATCTCCTGACTTACGACAATTCTTCTGGGAAGAATTTAAGGAGTTTCTCAAATCCATTGAAGATACTTGAAAAGACTTCAAATCCATATTTTTGCGATTTCTGCAACAAGATCAGAATTGATCCGGATTTGTTTATCCAACTTCTCCGGGAGATTAACTACCTCTTCAGAACGTTCTCGAAGTCAGAGTTTTTGATATAAATTTCGCAATGAAGACCATCAATTTTCCTTATCAATCGTTGTTTCTCTTGAAAAAGATTTTTGATGATTTTTTCTTGATCAAAACACTTAACCTTGTCGATGGTTTCTAGAACACACTCGGAGTTGAGTAGATCTAATCCTGGTGAAGCGTTTATAAAGAATTTACTGTCCATAGAGTCAGATTGCTACAAACACAAACTTATGAGGTCTTAGCGTGTTTGCCTGCTCTGATACCAATTGAAAAAGTGGGGGTCTAACAACCACACCCAATATTTCGTTCGACAATCTGCATGGACTAACTCCAATATAATTTCGAGAGCTCTAACTTAATAGACAACTCAATCAAGAAATATATCAAAGAGTTATATCTTTGTTTCTCAATGTAATCAGCAAATCAAACAGAGATATGAATCCGTGAGCCAGATTATTATGAAAAACAACTTGGACGGTATCAAAAACCAATATCCAAGTGTCAATCCATTTATATCAACAACCAAAGGTTGGATTTACTAATTGATTGAACTACGCACAACCTGTGATATTTCAATTATATAAACAAATATAATGTGGAAAAGAAATAACACAGACACCAGAAATTTTGTTAACGAGGAAACCGAAAATGCAGAAAAACCCCGGGACCTAGTCTAGATTTGAAAACCACATTGTATTAAGCCGCTACAGACACTAGCCTACTACAAGTTAACTTCGGACTGGAATATAGTTGAGCCCTAACCAAGTCTCACACCAATTAAGGTACCGTCGCATTCCTTACGCCTCTGAATCCCAGAATGACTTATGCACTTGATTACCGTAGCTGATCTCACCCACAACTAAGAGTTGCTACGACCCAAAGTCGAAGACTGATAGACAAATCTATCTCCCACATAAAAGCCTATTCTGATAGATAAATCTGTCTCCCACAGAAGTACCTATGAAGTTTTGTTCCGTCTTTTGATAAATCAAGGTGCACAAGAACCAATTGATAATCCGGACTTATATTCACAAAGAACAGCCTAGAAATATCAATCACTTCAATATAACTTAACTATATGGTAGTAGAAGAAGTTTTTGTGGAATCACAAAAAATGAGACGAAGAGCTTTGTGATTACTTTTTACATCTCACCTATCAAAAATAAATTTCGAGCAAATCTTAGAGAACATAGTGAAAATGCGGGGGTACAACAACCACACCCAACAATTCGTTTGGAAATTTGAGAGGACTTACTCCAATATACTTTAAAGAGAATCAACTAGACAATCAGACTCAATCTTTAGAAAAGTATATCAAAGAGTTTATATCTCTATCTCTCAATTCAATCTGATATCAGCAAATAGAAATTTGCGAGCCCGATTGAATATAAGAGTAGTAACTTGAACGGTACCAAAGACCAATGTTCAAGGATCAATCAATTTCAATCAACAACCAAAGGTTGGATTTCCTAATTGATCGATACAACGCACAACCTGTGATATTTCAATTATATAACAAAATATAACGCGGAAAAAAAATAACACAGACACCAGAATTTTGTTAACGAGGAAAACCGCAAATGCAGAAAAACCCCGGGACCTAGTCCAGCTTTGAACACCACACTGTATTAAGCCACTACAGATACTAGCCTACTACCAATGAACTTCGGACTGGACTATAGTTGAACCCTAATCAATCTCACACTGATTCAAGGTACAGTTGCGTTCGTTACGTCTCTGATCCCAGCAGGATACTACGCACTTGATTCCCTTAGCTGATCTCACCCACAACCAAGAGTTGCTACGAACCAAAGTCGAAGACTTAATAAACAAATCTGTCTCACACAGAAAAGTCTATTGGTATAGATACATCTGTCTCCCACAGAAATACCTATGAGTTTTGTTCCGTATTTTGATAAATCAAGGTGAACAGGAACCAATTGATAAACCGGTCTTATATTCCCGAAGAACAACCTGGTATTATCAATCACCTCACAATAATCTAAATCGTATGGAAGCGAAACTAGATATTGTGGAATCACAAACGATGAGACGAATGTGTTTGTGGTTACTTTTATCTTACCTATCGGAGATTAAATCTCGAGCAAATCTTAGAGAAGATAGTACTCAAACAATAGAATCGGGCAAGATCAGAACACGCAACTACAAAGAAAATAGTTAGGTCTGGCTTCACAATCCCAATGATGTCTTTTAATTCGTTAACCTACAGAGTCTCGAGAGAAACCTAAGGTTAAAGGAGAATCGACTCTAGCTATCCAACTAGTAACACACAGAAGTGTGGGGATTAGGTTTCCCAGTTGCTAGAGTTCTCCTTTATATAGTTTTTAATTCAAATCAGGGTTTGCAATCTAAGTTACCTTGGTAACAAATCATTCAATATTCACCGTTAGATGAAAAACCTGATTCAACCAAGCTAATATCTTTCAACCGTTAGATCTAACTTAGCTTGTTTCACACAAATGAAATGTACCCTCATTTAGGTTTATGTAACCGTACCTAAACGTGTACACCATGTTGACTCAACAATAGTTAATTGAAGTTAGCCATATGATCACTCTCATATCAACCTTGTTCATCTTAACCACAACTAGTTCAAATGACTCAAATGAAACTAGTTAAAGACTTGTTCAATTGTTATATTCTCATAGAAGTATACAAGAACACAATTGAAGCAAAATTGGTTTGATTCACTCGAATCAATTCATGAACATTATAGCCACGGTTTGCAAAGATTGCATTCCTTATTATATAAATGTTTATGTTCATGTACACAACCGATTTTAGAACTTTAACCTTCAAGTATGCAAACCTGTACGCATACTTGAAATACCCGGACCAAGGTTGGTTTTCGCCGGTACGCAAACAGGTACGCTAACTTCCGATCCCAGCAGAAATATTCGGACATGAACTTGTACGCCAGTACGCAAACGTGTACGCATACTTAGGTTCCCGGAGTTCTCAAGCCAACAGGTACGCGAACGGGTGCGCATACTATGGTTCCCAGACATGGATTACATATGTGCAAGAATACACAACATGACATATCCAATAATGGTTAAGTGTTCTAAACTCTTATTTCAATCATTGAAACTTTCTTAGAGGATGACAATAGCCGTTATCACACACATTAGCATCAAAGCAATTTTCAAGTTATTGAAATAATCATAACGAAACATTCCAAGTCTACACCAAATGATTGTATCACCATGTAAGATGTTACTCGGCAATTTTCACATGATCATCTTTTGACTTGCGTCAAGAATATAAGATGAACTTGGTCGAAGCGAAAGCTTTCCATCACATATTCCGAAAATATGCAAGCGAGTTAAACTCAACTCGAAATCTCAAATGTGTAAAATAGAAAACTATATTGTAACACGACTTATGTCTCTATATAGGAGATAGAGTAGAAATAGACTTTCCAAGTGATATATGAGCTTCAGTCTCCACATACCTTTTGTCGATGAAGTTCCACAAGCTCTCCTTAGTAGTTCTTCGTCTTCAAATGATGAATGCCCTGAAGTCTAAGGCTCAACTACACAATCTATGTCCTAGTCCGAGATATCTATAAGTAGAATAGAAATCAAGACTTATAGTTTTGATCACTAACATTGACAAATATGCTTGAGATAGCAACGCATGCGAGTTCGACCGAGCAGTACTCTAACAATCTCCCCCTTTGTCAATTTTAGTGACAAAAATATCAATACATATGGATTACAAAATAAATAAAACTTTGTAGCTTCTCATCCAAATGCTTGATCTCCTTGGCATCTTCAACACGACTCGAAATCTTCATCACTTCCAAGTACTCCATGATTCTAAATGTGTTCAACTCAGCATCATAGTTGTTAAAGATCCGTAGCGATAACAATGAGAAAACAAATGCTCTCAATCACTGTTATACAATGTCATAGTATTATTACACATCATCAAAGTTCAATTGATTATGAAAGTGTTCAATCAGCATCATTGTTGTTGAAGATCCGTAGCCATCACAATAATCGACAAGATGTTTTCTTATTGTTATACAGTGTCATAGTATTATTACACAGCATCAAAGTTCAATTATATTACAACTTTGACAATAATACTATGGTGATATGTATCACTCCCCATTATTCAATACTTCATCTCGACATGAAAACAACCCCCTTACATAATGATCCGTACACCATATGTATTTGTAGTATGAAACTACACATTAATTCTCCCCCTTTTTGTCAATATAAATTGGCAAAGGTATGAAACTAGTGAGATCCTCATGAAATTTTCATAGAGATACTTAATGACCAAAAGAGAATAACAAACCAAATTATTTAGATGCAATCATATAGCCGAAGCTAAATGCATTCATCAAGGAGTTCATAAAGATACAAGATAACCCCTACAATATTCCACAGCCGCACTCCCCACAAAGATTTGGCAATTAAGCACAAGTTCAAAAAGAACTCTCCCCCATAATATGTCATTCCCGAAAGAACAATATGAGTGACCTTACTTTTACGAGAAAAGAAGGATTTTCTTTGGACATAATTAAATCACATGAGAATCATGAATTTGTATCCAAAAATCACAATTGAATTAGCCACAAAAATGATCAATTCAATTGGCCATGCTCAACATAAGAGAACTTACGGAGCAACACAGTATATGCACAAATATGTGGATCAGGGAAAGACCAATACTGCGGAATACTCAAAGATTCATTCTATTTTTCATCACTATTTGTACAATGACATATAATAGATTTAATATTTGTAAACAAAAGTTCATCCTTTCTTCCATCAATAATGACATAAAAGGCTTAACTTTAGTAGTCAAAAGTTCATTCTATATTTTATCAATACTTTCATATCGACATATAATAGAGATAAATTTTGAACAAATATGGGACATTCAAGGTTCACGGACGTAAACAACATATCCCATAACAATTTGCAATATATGAAATCATAAAGATTAATACTGCAAAAATCATCTTCCAAATAACTTAGAATTTAAATAAATAAATCTAAAAACATTGCAAGATGAAAAATCATTGGAGATAGCTATGTGTACTCACAATAATTGCAATTCCAAACTCTAGTAATCCTTCTCAAAAACAAGAATAAATTCTCATAAGAAATTTCCTAGACATCAAGACAAACTCGTAATGCACATATAAGATGATTTGTCCTTAGAGGGTAGAATCAATCTTTTTCGCCCGGATTTACACCAAGAATAGCTACCAAAGGCGTATAAAAATATTTTCTTAACAAAGAAGAACATACAAAGTCATTAACGACCATGCACCATAGTTCACATAAAATGATTGTGAACATTCAAGAATTCCATAGCAATGCGTAATACTGCCCATTCTTGAACTTCCTTCTTTGTGATTCACCAATATCATTCTTGTAAAAGCTACAAATGAGCTTAGAAGAGGATTACTCCAATAATCCAAGTGCCCAAGTCCAAGAGAAGTAGAACAAGTGCGACGAAACGGAGCAAAACACTCAAAAACAAGAGACACGACAATGACCAATCTTAACTCATCCACATTCAAGAATGCTCATTTCGTATGTGAATATAATTCAAAGAGGAAGAGAATGAAAAAAGAATGAGGTCATTCCGAGTTCGGACGAAGAAGTTACGGCCAAAACAAGTTGACCGAACATCGACGTCTATAGGCCAGTATGCATAAAGGTTTGCAAACGAATTTTCGTGACCTGGAGCAGTATGCAAACGGGTATGTGTACTAAAACCCCTGGATTTTGATTTTAAATGATGGTATGCATACTTGGTAAGTGTACCATGAAGTCCAAACATCCCGAACTACTATTTTCAAATCTAAACACTTAAGAACCTTAAACACAGATCAAGTTAGGTAGAAATGAACTATAAGCAAGATCATTATAAGTACTCTAAGCAAATAAAAACACAAATCTTTCTCAAGTTTATAGACATACCTTTTTATAAGAATCCAATTGAATTCGAAACCTTACCGAACATAATCTGTGTGCCCCAATTATCGTGCTTCCCTCACCGTATACATACCAGGGCATTCCTTGGTGAGGATGCACTTACAACACAATCAAGTTGTGTTGAGGTGAACAATGTCTTGCTCGCCACAAGTGACTTTTGGATTATCATGAAAGAGATCGCTTTTAGAACCTTTCACATCCAAATCCATCTTTCCAAAGATTTTTTTAAGTTCCAACATCATGGATACTGCCTTCTCCATAGTCATGTAATTTTCTGGGAGATCATTCCTTTTCACACTCAAAACAGCATTGACTTTCTTTGGTATCCACTTCTGAGTGCGTTTAGGAACAACCAAAACTTCCCATTACTCTCTTATAGAATTCTCGGAAGAGAATTGGATTGACTATTCTTTTGCAAGTTAGTCTTTCTCCAATTGGGAGCATCGGATCTTGTCTTCGTCTTTACGAAGTTATCCTTTTGATAACTATTACGATTGTGAAAAGGATTCGTATGACGTTGTTGATGGTGGTTTTTAGTTTAGGGTTAAAATCGTAAAACCCTAGCCAGACAGTGATGTCATAGGAGTTAAACGCATTTATTGAACCCTTTAATATGTCTGCGAGAAAAATACCAGGGTACCTTTTTTCTAATTAATTACTAATTAGGGTTTCGATAGGCCAAAACCCTAATTCCCACGCCACATATGCCAATGGCAAACCGTGCCAGCCACACCTGCCGCGCCAAGGCATGCCAACCATGCTAGCTGCACCCCTGTGCCAATGGCAAATCGTGCCAGCCACACCTACCGCGCCAAGTCATTCCAACCATGCTAGCCGCACCCCTGTGCCAATGGCAAACCGTGCAGCCACACCCACTGCGCCAAGGCATGCCAACCATGCTAGCCGCACCCCTGTGACAATGGCAAACCGTGCCAGCCACACCCACCGCGCCAAGGCATGCCAACCATGCTAGCCGCACCCCTGTGCCAATAACAAAACCGTGCCAGCCACACCCACCGCACCAAGGCATGCCAACCAGGCTTGCCATTCCTACACGCCATGCACAACGCTAGTTGCCAAAACAAAGGCCTGCAACAATCAACGACCATCTTTCTATCACAGGAGCAAATCCTAGCCGTCCAAGGTTACCAGACAACACATGGTAACCTTTGACCCAAACACCTAGCTTGGTCACGCCAAACCCTTGGCCCCACATGCCAAGCCAAACCGCACCTTGCCTTGGCCCTAGCCATGCTAGCCGTACCATGCGCCCATGGCATTCCAAGCCCTTGGCCCTGCCATGCCAAGCCAAACCATTCACGCCAAACCCTTGGCCCCACATACCAAGCCAAACCGCACCTTGCCTTGTCCCTAGACATGCTAGCCGCACCATGCGCCCATGGCATGCCAAGCCCTTGGCCCCGCCATTCCAAACCATTCACGCCAAACCCTTGGCCCCACATGCCAAGCCAAATCGCACCTTGCCTTGGCCCTAGCCATGCTAGCCGCACCATGCTCCCATGGCATGCCAAGCCCTTGGCCCCGCCATGCCAAGCCAAACCATTCACGCTAAACCCTTGGCCCCACATGCCAAGCCAAACCGCACCTTGCCTTGGCCCTAGACATGCTAGCCGCACCATGCGCCCATGGCATGCCAAGCCAAACTATTCGTGCCAAACCCTTGGCCCCGCCATGCCAAGCCAAACCATTCACGCCAAACCCTTGGCCCTACCATGCCAAGCCAAACCGCACCTTGCCTTGGCCCTAGCCATGCTGGCCGCACCATGCGCCCATGGCATGCCAAGCCCTTGGCCCCGCCATGCCAAGCAAAACTGCACCATGCCAAACGCACCTAGCCACGCCACCATGCTGGCCTTCCCTACGCGGCTACCAAAACGAAGGCGTGCGACAATCAATGGTCCCCCTTCAATCCCAGGAGCAAATCCTAGCCATCCAAGGTTACCAGACAACGCATGGTAACCTTTGGCCCGAAAACCTAAGTTTGGCCACGCCAAACCATGCCATGCCAACGGCATGCCAACCTAGCCACGCCACCATGCTGGCCTTCCCTACGCGGCTACCAAAACGAAGGCATGCGACAATCAACGGTCCCCCTTCAATCCCAGGAGCAAATCCTATCCATCCAGGGTTACCAGACAATGCATGGTAACCTTTGGCCCGGAAACCTAAATTTGGCCATGCCAAACCATGCCATGCCAACAACATGCCAACCTAGCCGCGCCACCTTGCTGGCCTTCCCTACGCGGCTACCAAAACGAAGGCGTACGACAATCAACGGTCGCCCTTCAATCCCAGGAGCAAATCCTAGCCGTCCAAGGTTAACAGAAACACATGGTAACCTTTGACCCAAAACCCTAGTTTGGTCACGCCAACCTAGCCGCGCCACCATGCTGGCCTTCCCTATGCGGCCACCAACAAACGAAAGCGTGCGACGATCAACGGCTACCTTTCCTCTTAAGATGCAAAATCTCGACCGTCGAAGGTCACCAAGCTAGCAAGTCTCCCAATCTCGACTTGCCAGGAAACAACAATATACTAAATGTTTTCTACAAAAAACATTCGAGACATCAACACATATCACAAACTGGGGGATCCTCTTTGGGTATTGGTTTGGCGGTCAACAGCGTGCGGCGTATACTACGCCCGTCATAAGGAAGCGTCATAAGGATGAGGCGGTTAGTAAATACAGGGAGTTAATGGTGAAACGCTCTTTTATGGGACATCAATTCCATGCGTTAACGGTTCTATGGGACATCAATTCCATGTGTTAACGGTTTTATGGAACATCAATTCCATGCGTTATTTGTTACCACCTCCTCCCATTTACTCACCCATTTTTCCATTCCTTAATGAGACCAGAGTACGTTTCACTTCGACTTGTATAAATAGGTCTTACCTATTTCCACCGAACAACAAGTTCAGTCAGGAGCATACACCACTCAGAAAATGTTTGCTAGCTTTTCATACGTTAGCTTCCCACTTTCTGATACAAGTCGTAACACAACTACTCTTCCAGAATCAACTATTCTGGTCTCATCACTTTCATTGCTTCCCTTCCCAAAACCAACCCATTCTCCTCCACTTTGTGACCGAAGCAAGTCTGGAACGGCCATTTCTTGGTTTAGGCCGGACTTGTACAGATTGATCTCTCGAATCTAAAGTACTCCCTTGCAGTACATTGTTTAGGGTTTAAATTCGTTTCTCACCCACACACCCGAAATTACCGAAATCAGCAGAAACCATTTTCACCCACAAACAATTGGCGACCACAGTGGGAGATTGATCTTTCGGTTATAATGTCAATCTTCGACCATCGATCTCATGCTTCGACCATCGATCTCATGCTTCGACGCAGACATCAATATGGTAGAAGCAGGCGATCCGCTCAAGGATCTACGACTCAGTTACCAGACGACTCGATTATCAGTCATGACACGACAAGGGATGACTGTGGACTTCCCAGAAAATTGAATCAAACGATCCGCCCGAGAATCAGCGACTCGGTTATCAGGCAACTCAGTAACGACTGGGGACTTTCTACAATCATGGCGGCGCTTCCTATAAAACCCGGTATTACACCCGGAAGGTTCCCTTTTCATCACGAGACCTGAGAAACCGAGTAAGTCATACTTAGACAAGATACGTGGTTTGCTATTTCAAGTTTTCATTAGAATGGAAAAACTGATAGTCACGTTATGTTTCATCCCATGTTATCTACAACACATGGTTCCAGGTTTTTCCTGGGATGCCCGCATCACTTTCAGTCATAACCAAGATAATTTCATTTCCTGAATAATTCATTCCAAAAGAAAAATCCAAAAACCTTCAAGATGACATTTGTCTATCAACCCAAAAAATCCAGAAAATCAAAACCATAAACTAGGCGTTTCATTTGCCTTTCAAAAAAAAAAAAAAAACTGAAAGATAAGAAGTTCCAAAGACAAAAATGTATTCAAGGAAAGTTTGCCAGCAGCGGCTTGCTCCTCTTAGTAAAGACCTCCCTCGCACTCTGGAGAGCCACCCTTTTCAACTTCAGCTGCCTGCATGATTTTTTGAATTCCGCTTCCTGCTTTTTCACCATGTCTGCGGAAGGACCTTCGACTGTGTGGGCCAGCAACTTTTCAACCTCGAAGAAACCTTCGACGAACCAAGAAGCATTGAACTCGAACTCTATGCACATATCGCGATGGAACCTCCAGCTTGAAATTACATCCCGAGAAACCGTGTGACCAGTCACGTTACGCATGTCGTCAATCGAAGACAAGGCTTCCTCCACACGCTTGACCAGCGCGTATTGATGTGGTTTTGAATTGTTGTAGAAAGTGGTAGTAAAAGTTCATTCAACTCGGGCTTGTAAAGATTTGATTTAAGAAAATACTAAAAACAAAGAAAATATATTCACAAGTTTGTCACAAAAATCGAGAGATTACTGAGACTCAGGATTCCACCATAACTCATTCATGCGATTCTTATATTTATTCCAAACAATTATAGCTCAAATAATATCGACTCTAATTCTTTGCCAAGGTAGATTCTTAAAAGATTGACTGTAAATCACTAGCATGACGCATCAAAAGCACTTAGACCAAGCATACATCATCATACGACATCACAATCAATTAAGAAAAATCATAAAACGATTGATAATAGTGCAAGTAGTCATAAAAGAATTAAATATAATTACCACACGCATGAAATATGGCTTCCTCCGTCATCCCATTGTTGGGGTTTAGCTCCTCATATTATTCACGTGCTCAAAATAATTGTTCATAGCTCAAATAGATGAAAAACAAGAGAAAATCGATATAACTCAGACGGTTTGCAACCGAAAAGGCGTTAAAAAGCATCGTTACAAAAGAATTAAGTCTGCCTCTTAAACGATACTAGGGTTCTGCTGTAGAACAGCGATAGTTTTCTGCGACCGTTCTTTGTGCGTCTTATGTTCTTCGTGTTCTATGGTTCTTGAGAACGACACTTCTGAAGTGTCAGTTCTTCGTCTTCTTCACCTGCTGCTGTAACTTTCTCTGCAGCGTGATTTCTTCGCACCGGAGCTCCACCAGATCCCTTCTAACACTCCCCAAACTCTCGAACCCCCTTGATCGACTTCCCATAAGCCTATATATACTCAACAGGGTTATTGATTCTCAAAGAAATCTCCAAAAATATCTAGTTTTCTTCCCAGCCAAGCTACGAAAATAATTCTCTGCCAAACTTTTGCGCGTCTCTAACAGAGTCTGGATTGTGCAAAACTCTTCTAAACTTGGTAGCTAAGAATCTTACGTGAATATCTTCCCCTAAGTTCAACATAAATTCCTTATATAAATCACAGAAAATCCCGTAATATTAAACCTCCTCTGTTTTATCCCAACTCGACAACTACTGCTCTTTTTTCGAATCTGGCTGCCTTACCTTTCCTGTTTCATCTTTACACGTCACTTCCAATCCAAACCAGAGAAAATCTCCGACCAAATCTCGCTGGAAATCCTCCCTGGAAAGTACGCAGTTCAACAGCCATTTTCTCGTGAAAGTCTCACTCTCTGTTTTGCTTCAAATCATTGATCCAGCCAAACCTAGTCGATCCAAACACATGTACCAACCCTGTTTACTCCATTCAAGTCTATCCCAATCAATTTTGGTGATTGAATCTCTTCAGAACATCATGAAGAATCCAAACACACCCGAGAACAACTATCCTCCCCTGTTTTGGTTCACTCGATAATCTATCCCAATTTTTCCGATTCCATCGTTTATACCATCCCTGTTTGGCTCTAATAAGTCTTCCCAAGAAGTCTCAACGATTGAATCAGCCTAAAACACGTCCAAATCACAAACCCTAAATCTGCCGGTGGAAGAATAAATTTTCCCGCCTTTTTCTGGAATTTGAATCTGAGAAGAAGATGCCCCTTATCCTGGTGTTGGGGTGCGAATAGCCATGGGGTGTAAATAGCAGTGAGGTTTCCCCTTAGTAATTGAGGTGCCCCTTATCCAAACTGAGAGTCCGAATAGTAATTTTCTCCCACGAGCGCAAATACCACTTTTCGAGCCAATTTTCCCGCAAAAGCTTATTTCTCCAAAAACACCTACAAAGACACAAAAAGCCATAATAAATACAAAATCGAGCACTAAAAAAATATACAATTGAGATTAAATCAGACACAAAAATGTGTCTATCACGTATCGACTAGTTATTTTCTTGGTCGTGGCAATATGACCGTGGCTTTCCCATATCTTGGTGTATAACGCCGCATGTTTAGCTAGCACGCTAAATCCCCCAATCAACACGTGATCCGGATAAGGAACTAGGTATGGAGGAACAAAGGTGGCGCCTGCGACCGCATCAGTAACTGGCAAAGGATTCCTAAAAACAATTGCGTCAACATTCACATGAGAAATCTCCGTTGCCTGAGTCACAATAACGCTTCCGCCTTGATCGGCCTCCGTTTCAAAGCTACCAGGCTTGGCTGACACGGCTGGAGACGAAGCCGTGTCTTCACCAGTTTCCGTTTCAAGTTCAGAACCGGCTTCGCTCTGTGATATCACGGCTTAGACACCCTTCAAAAAAAAAGAGAAGGAAGAAGAAGAACCTGGAGAAGACTCACTGATTCGCTTTCAGACCGACTAGAGGAAGATTCGGCACTACTATCAGAAGAACTACTCTCGCCATCTCTGGACTATGAGCTTTCATCCTTCTTGGGTTCTCCATCGCCGTGGACAGGCTCAGCACCGCCACCCTCAGTCTCGTGAAGGGTCGTTTTCTGATAACTTGCAAGCTTGGTAAAGGCATTCACGCTGCCGATACCCTGGACGAGATGCAAAGGCGGATACTCAGAAAGGAAAACAAGGATATGCACGATCTAACTAAAGTCAAGAGGAAAATCATACGTACCCGCATATTGGAAGAACTAAAAGTCGGTAGAGCTGCGGAACCTGACTGGAAACCGCCTGCACGATTTTTAGACCTTCGCTCCTTCGCTTGGGGACTGTCCACGTACGGACCGACGGATTTTCTTTTGGCTAAAGAAGTATCCCTCAACAACGGATGCTTTGCTAAATCGCGGCAGAAGGCCTACCATGGGTGTTCTCCACTACGAGCTTCACAAATTCCTGGATGACAAGGAATTCACTCTGCCAGAACGGGTTATACTTGGAAGTAGTCGAAGGATTTCATTCCGAAAGCAAGAAAGGGAGACTTTTTCCCGGCACGAGAACACTAGCATCGAGAACGTCCGGAAGTAAGTCTTCTGGAGTCACCAGCTGACGAACGAGAGGGATCCCTTGGTCGAAACCCATATGCCGAGCTGCCCGATCAATATTGTAGGAGACTGCACACGATCCTCGGAAGAAAGACGGTATATAACCAGACGTACAACTTCGCATGAATACAACCTCGTCGACGCCCAGATTCCCTTCTTCATAAATCAAAGACATGTTTGGAGCATAAGCAAAAGTATTAACCTGGACTATGGATGTACACACTGGGGCCCATGGATGAAAATTAACAGCGCACGAATTATCGAGGAAATCATCCAGGTTTGAGCCAGCTCTTGGACGCCTATTCGACCAGCGAAGTATTCTCGAGCCACCCCAAGGTGCGGGGAGTGAAGCCAACGATTTAGGAGTGTATTTTTAAAAATGATCCCATAGCCACGCCTGGAGAAAAGCAATGTGAACATACGAGTCCACTTTCATGTAACCATTTGAAGCGCATATGTCCATAGCCAAATGATCCAAGTGCGTGTACAGAGAACCGAGAAACAAACCACCAATGGGGAGAAGGACTCTTTTCGCCAATCTTATAGCAAAATTGATGAGTTCCGGCCTTATCTCCTTTTTACCATAGCCATCATCGAAAACATCCCGGGACAACCAAAGAGTCAAGAATACCGCGACATGGAGTGTACTATTCTTTTGATCCGGTGCCAGCTCATCGGGAAACCATTGAGATATCCACCAGATATAGAAACACTTCATCTCGTTCTCTTTTCGAACAAACCCTTTCGACTTCGCAACCAGGGTGATACGTATTTTTTCTTCATCATCTGACAGCTTGATGTTAAGGTTTCCTGTCATGGGAAGATTCAGCAGGATGGCCACACTTTCTAAGAATATAGTCATTTCTCCCCACATGCATATGGCCGTGTGAGTATCCGGACACCACCTGGAGATGAAAGCAACTAAGCCCGGGATGTCTTTCCTAATTTGAAGTGATGCAGAAGCCGCGACATCATCAATGATTTGCGCCTTGGTCAAACTATCTCTTACACAATCTTGACTTATCACAAATTGCATCCATTCATCAAAGGAACGCAATGGACTCACAGATATTTTGAAATCAATAAGAGAGGCGGAATACTCTTTCCTCTGAAGACAAAACCGTATTACATTTCCGGGCGGAACCGACCGATTCCCTCACTCACTCTCCGGACCTGTCAGAAGAATCGGCGCATGTTTAAGATGACTTCTCCTGGCAGAAACTATCGTGAAGAATTCATCAGCCACGTTTGGCTTGGAATTACCAACATCCTTTGGTACGGCATAAATTGTTGACTTCCTAACGAAAATTCTCTTACGCTGCTTTCGTCCTCCGAGATAACTACAATGGAGCAATACGAGGAGAAATTATTATGAAAAGTGCATAGAAATTATTTTATCAGACACAGGGGAGCCGTCCCGGACGCAAACCAATTGGTTCAAAAATCATTTTACACATACGCGAAGAAATGGGGACTGACAGACTCTGCATCGCCACTTTATGCAGTGGGAAATTCGCGCCCGGCCAAGTAGGCGCGCCTCACCACGGGAACCATGCACACGGCCACAAAAAAAAAAAAAAAAAAAAAAAAAAGGGGGGGACCCTAAAAGCTAGATTTTCGCAAGAAGGGAGTAACAATGCTCGTGCACACCTACTTCGCACAATAATTGAGGCGGTCAACATTGCTACAGTATTCACGCCTAAATACTACTATGAGCTCGTGCAAAACATACCTACGGCCCGAATTCACGCCAACACAGAAGGCCAACACTTTCTACAAGGTCATGAAAAAGGTACGCCCACAACTAGGGTTCGCACCAACACAAGAAAGCAAAAGGAAGCAAGTTAAAGAGGAAGCACCGGAAGACATACCTAGTCCGCTCGTCCGCTTCACCGTTACCACACAACAAGAGCAAAAAAATATATATGATGGAGGCGTGAAGTAAAGGGAGAGGCCGGCCTCCCTTTTATAGACGTGGTGCTTGGGAGTTTGAATAAGGAAAGGACTTCCTATTCGAGTCAAGTAAGGAAAAGAGGCAACTGGTCCCGTGAAAATAAATCACCAAGCCGTCCGCGCCATGCCTTGGCCCCACCACGCCAAGCCGTCCGCGCCATGCCTTGGCCCTACCACGCCAAGCCGTCCGTACACGCCTCGCCTTACCAAACCACGCCTCACCTTAGCCCACCACGCCTAGCAGTCCATGCACGCCTCGCCTCACCGAACCGCGCCTTACCGTGACCGCACCAGCACCAACTCGCCGAGCCAGCGTTATGACGTTTTCCTAACCCAGCCAAGATGATGAGTGACCAGACTAAACCGACGATTCTCATCTCACCACTTCACGGTCTACACCGCAAATAGAAACTATATAAGGCCGCCAACACGGGAAGCACAAACTCTCTTCACCTCTCGAAAAAGGTTAGTCGGACCTTCCTGACCATATTATCATGACTTGTTGTTTCGATTTCCTGTCCTAGCCTGTCACCATCTTATGCTTACCTCATAACGAAGCTCCCGTTCCGAGCTCGGCGGGGGAATTAATGTTGATGATGGTTTTTAGTTTAGGGTTAAAATCGTAAAACCCTAGCCATACAGTGACGTCACAGGACTTAAACGCATTTATTTAACCCTTTAATATGTCTGCGAGAAAATTACCAGGGTACCTTTTTTCTAATTAATTACTAATTGGGGTTTCGATAGACCAAAACCCTAATTCCCACGCCACATGTGCCAATGGAAAACGTGCCATCCACACCTGCCGCGCCAAGGCATGCCAACCATGCTAGCCGCACCCCTATGCCAATGGCAAACCGTGCCAGCCACACCTACCGCGCCAAGGCATGCCAACCATGCTAGCCGCACCCCGGTGCCAATGGAAAACCGTGCCAGCCACACCTACCGCGCCAAGGCATGCCAATCATGCTAGCCGCACCCCTGTGCCAATGGAAAACCGTGCCAACCACACCCACCGCGCCAAGGCATGCCAACCATACTAGCCGCACCCCTGTGCCAATGGCAAACCGTGCCAGCCACACCCACCGCGCCAAGGCATGCCAACCATGCTAGCCGCACCCATGTGCCAATAGCAAAACTGTGCCAGCCACACCTACCGCGCCAAGGCATGCCAACCAGGCTTGTTGTTCCTACACGCCATGCACAACGCTGGTTGCCAAAACAAAGGCCTGCAACAATCAACGACCATCTTTCTATTACAGGAGCAAATCCTAGCCGTCCAAGGTTACCAGACAACATGTAGTTGCAGGAAATCCCACACTACACCCCTTACTCAGTTTTGCTTGACTAATCCATTGAAAGATGTGTGATCAAGAATATTTATTAATTGATTCCATGAAATGTTTACACAATACAATAGAATTACACTTGGAAATTAAAGCGCTCTTAAACTTTCTCTCTCTTAATGACTTGCTTCACAATTCAAAAAGATCTCTCCTTTTCAACAGACTCATTTAGCCCTTTATATAGGGTAATACATAGTGGATGACAGCTAAGCTATCCTTTATTTTCGGGAATGTCTCGCGAAGTGTCGCAAGTGCACGAATATTCATTCTCGCGACACTTCTTAACCCTCGCCAGGTTTCATGTCTTCCAATTGTTTTGTTTGTCGTTATTCATCGCGTCGTTTATTTTAGCTCCCTGCGACTCCCTCGCGACACCGTCGTTTATTAATCCCGCGAACCTTGTCCGTTGCGATATTATGATCCTACATCTTGCCTCTTTTTCCTTGAATATTGCTTGAAGAGCGATTTGAAGGAAAAATTCATTGTTGTAATAATCCTTGGTTTTAATTGGTGAAGGAACGAGCGAAAGAATACTTTTCTTGAAAAGTACGTACTTGCCTCTATTCTTTTGGCGAAGTTCTGGAGCTTCTTTGTAATATATATATGAAGTGTCATTTCTTGCCTCATGAGTTACGGAAAATAATCAATCTCGCAAGCTCTTCTCGTTTATTAGGAAATGTGTTGTGCGATATTTGGATCCTACCAAATTCCTTTTGCCTGGTTTTCTTGGATTTAGTAGTGACCGTTTACACGTGTCTATATTTACCCCTTTTTACCGGTGCATTTAATGTTATCCGGTCGTAATATTTTTCTCGTCTATTTATAGGAGTGTCCCCTGTGAAGAATTTTCCTTTTCTTTTTCATCTTCTTCATCGTCTGCAAGTGTTCTTCTTCTTCATCACTCTGCAAGTGTCGGCCTGCTATTTTCTCTCACCATCTTCTTTACCATTTTTATCAGTTGTCGTTCTCATGGCGTCTAGGTTTGTTAATCTTGCCATATCTGACTCGATTTTGTGGTTGATTAATTTTGAGATTATCTTTCTTTGTTAAAATCACACTTTGGTATGATTAATTTTGTAGTTTCCTTTTCGCCATTGTTATTTAGCAAGAACCAGATCCAGAACTAAATTTACCGTGAAGAACCCTCTTCTTTCTTTGGGCTCTCGTCGAAATCTACTTCGCAACAAGAATCCCTTGCGCAATCAAAGCCCTCTTCGCGAGTAAAATCTATGGCTTCAAAGAGAAAGCTCTGCGAGTGACAAGGTATTTAAGAAACATTTGTTTTTATTAACAATATATTGTTGCCTCTGTTTCTTATTTAACTTGTTATTCGCAGGGGATGATGGAAGTATTGACAAAACTCCTAAAAGACTTCGCCAACCCAAGCCTGTTACTCCCAGTGTTTCCTTTCCCTCCTTTACACCTTCTTCTCCTAGGTTGCAAGATCATCGCAAGATGATTTCTTGGCTGATTCTCGCGAGAACATTACCGATGATGACATTCCTATGCCTCGAACTCTTCGCAGATCAAGCTCCTCATAATAATCCTACTATTCATGCCTCGACATTTCTCCAGCCATCATCCTTCCCGAGACTTCCTTTCCCGTGACGTTGCCTTGATGAAAGATGGCCCGTCTCCTCCTTCCATTGCTATTATTGCTTCTTCCTCCGAGCAAATCCCTCTTACCAAAGAAAACTTGGAAGGGATAGAAGTGGCTCTCAAAGTCCTTTCAGATCTTGTGAATGATGCAGGAAAACTTCCGTCGACCTGTCAAGTCTGATGTTTGCGAGATTCTAAGTAAACATCTTGGTCCTGATAGGATTTCGCAAGCATCTTTGGTTCAAGAAATCACTAGATTGAGGAATGATCTCCAAGCTATGGCTAAGAGATGTAACAGTTTCCACCTTGAAAATCAAAAATTTCACAACATCTCGCTAGACCGTGATAATCTTCGCAGGAAGAATGAGGAGTTAAAAGGTATACTCTCGCCACCCCATCATTTTTTTTTTTTTTTTTTTTTTTTTTTTATCTCAAACCCTTGTCTGCTCTTCAAGCCCAAAACCAGAAACGAACAATGGAGATATATCAATTGGAATCCATTGGTGAAGAAGTTCGTGTTGAGAGAGACGCTTGGATGGAGCAATATAACTACTTAAATAGTCTTCATACATATCTTGCCGACCAAATAAATAATTTGTCTAAAGAAAACATCGCGTTAGCTCAGAGTCAAGACTCATTAAGTAATGATATATCTCGCCTCTCTTATTCTTTGAATAAAGCTAATTTGGAAATGGAAACTTTATCAGATGAGAACGGAACTCTTTCTCAAGAAAAGCGTTCTCTATTAAACAAAGTGGCGACCTATTCGCAACAATATAATGCTTGTCAAATATTATGTGAAGAACAAGGACGAGCTATTCACACGTTGAGGAGTCAACTTGAAGAAGTTACAGCCGAAAGAGATAAACTTATTCAAGGTAGAATATCCTTGAGTGTAAAAGCGAACCAATTCAAGGATCAATGTTTTCAGCTAGAAAAATCCAATTCTTCGCTTGTTACCGAGAATGCCATACTTATTTCCAACGAAAAATCTTTGCGATCTCGTCTGGAGGGCTTAGTTGGGGACACATTCGATGACGCCATGGACCGATTGGGAAATAGTTGTTCGTCTTTTATTCAAAGATCTTGTTTCTCAAAAGGAAGGTAGTCATATTATTTGACTACCTTAATTCATTTATGAATCCCATAATCTTTAAGATTGTCTTTTAATCTTTACTTATTCAATTGTTATGCGATTCTCGAGAAAAAGCTTCGCTCTGTTATTTCTACTCTCAAGTCAGACAACTCTAAACTTCGCAAAGAAAATGGGTCGCTTGCTACTTCCCTTGCTCTTTCTCGCGATCGTGCCGAAAGGAGATTTGACTATATGTCTGATTGTAAGGACATAGATAGTAAAAATCAGCAGAAAGCGCTCCTTCGTCAATTTCATCTCAAGGCCGAGGTCATTGTGAATGACATTTTATTGTCTAAATCTCTTGAACCTGTTCATGTCAAACCTTTAGAAGTAAGTGATGATGAAGTCCCCAACTCTCCTGATGATGATTATGATTATGAAAGCGGCGAAGATGTCACCAATGCCGAAGTTGTCAATAAAAATCTTCTTTGAAAAAAATTTCGATGAAATTCCATTCTCTCGTGAAGTCGAAGCTGAGAAAATTATCGGTGAAGATGATAAAATTGATGTAGAGAATTAACTGCTTTATAACTTTTGCTGCGACTGTCTTTTTGTTTTGAAAGATTAAATCCCTTGTTGAATAATTCTCTTATTTTCTTCTTCTTAACTATGACTATAATCTCGCAAGTTTATTCGCCTTCAATTTTACGAAATGATCTTTACTCAGTCATCATCATTTTGAAATGTATTCTTCACTCGATGTCGAATTTTATATTGCGACGAGGTCGCAGTATCTCCATGAATGGAGAAATCTACTTTTCTCGCCTTATCATTTCGGTAGTCTTTATTTTATCTCTTCTTGTTGCGACAAGGTCGCAGCCGCCTTTACATTTTCATGCAATGGCCCATTGACCTTGCCTTATCATTTTTGTGTGGTCTTCCAAGTTAGACCTCCCTAATTAGAGGTCCTCCCCGCCACCTTTCATCGCGACAAAATCGCAGGACGTCTTTACACTTGCATGTAAAGACCCATTGATCTTGCCTTATCATTTTCCAAGTATTTTTGCCTCTGCAGATGTTTTAGTTGCGACAATATGACAGGTCTAGATATCCTTGCGAACATAAAGCCCCATGACATTGTCGTCTTGCGACGAAATCGCAGGACGTCCGTACACTGTCGTGTAAAGACCCATTGATCTCGCCTTACCCTCGCGTTAGTATTATTGCCTCTGCGGGGATCATTGCACAAATATGACAAGCCTAAATTCTCTTGCGAAAACATAGCCTTATGACATTTGCGTCTGTTTTGACACTCCCCCTAATGGAGAGCATCGCCCTTATCATCTCCCGGTTGCCCCTTCAAGGAGGCGAAACATCGGCCATACAAGACTAGCTCCTCCCATCCCGGTCTTAACAACAACCGATTGTTTTCGCAGCCTCTTATCCCTTATACCTATAGGGTTTATGGTTACGAGGCTGCACCCTAAGTGGAGTTTTCTTCGGGCGAGTGCAACATATGCCAAGACTTGCCAAGAATGGCCGGGGTAGGTTCATCCATCCCGGGCACTCGCTCAACCGTGTACCTCGGCGCCTTGAGCATACATCGACTCCTTGGAAGAGACCCTCGGTCGCCCAACCAGTGGTATAACCTTATATATATAGTTGGGAATCCAAGGTACCTCTTAGGGTAGGCTTTCATGGGCCCCAAATTTTCATGACTCGGGCTTCGGGAGCGGTGTAACCTTCCCCCGAGCCATGTCGAGAGATACCCCCTTATATGACGCACTTTAGGTCTTACATTTGCCTCTTACGAAATGTTATTCGCGAACTAGGGTGTACGCCATAAAGGTTCGTCCCATTCTTTTGTTCGTTCATTTTTGTTAAGCCATTCATGACTCTTTGTTATTCTTATCGCGAGATCTTCGCGGATTTTCTCTCGCATTTTATTGAATTTCGCAAATATTTTGCGTAGAAGTACTTCATCTTAATTCATTTTTCCTCTCCCATTTTTATGGGTAATATTTCTTTAGATATAATCTATTCCATGGTCTATCCAATTTTTGTCCCACATCTTTTCCTTCGGATCCATCAATCTATATGCCCTCTGTACCAACTACCTCTTTGATGATATAAGGTCCATCCCATTTTCTCGCCAATTTGCCTCCACTTTCACGTTGATATATTGGGGTTTCTCGCAACACCAAGTCTCTGGTTGGAACTCACGTATTTTTACACGCTTGTTATATTCTCTAGCCAGTCTTCCGATAATTCTCCATGTGTCGCAATGCCTTTTCTCGTTTTTCTTCCAATTCATCCAACTTGATTAGAATGTTGCCTGCGCTAAGATTTTTCTCCCAAACCTCTTTTTTGGTTGTCGGAATCACGACCTCTCGTTGGGAGTCTTGCTTCAACTCCGTAAGTTAAGCAAAAAGGGGACATTCTGTGGCTTCTCTTCTAGTTGTATTATAAGCCCATACCGCATTGGGTACTTGTTCGCACCATCCCCTTTTGTGTCCTTCCAACTTTTCTTGAGATATCGACAATTGTTTTGTTTGTTGCCTCCGCTTGGCCGTTAGCTTGCGGATATAATGGAGTTGATTTCCCACATCTTATCTCGAAATGCATTAAGCAAACAACTCTATATTTTGCCCTTCAAACCGCTTCCCATTGTCGGATACCAATTGTGCGGGAATCCCAAATCTGCATATAATATTTTCAAATATGAAAGTAAAGACATCCTTATCGCGAATATCTTTGGACCGCTTTCACCTCTCGCCCATTTTGTGAAATAGTCCGTTGCGACGATTAAGTACCTTTTTGTCCTGTTCTGGTAAAAATGGTCCTACAATATCTAAACCCCACTTTCCAAAAGGCCACACACTTGTGGAAGAATTTAACAGCGCCCCTGGCGCGTGTATCTTTTTCCCATGTCTTTGACAGTCCTCGCAGCGTCTTGATATTGTTTTTGCGTCCTCATGCATATATGGCCAATAATATCCTTGCGTCTTTGCCTTGTATGCCAAAGATCTCCCGCCGCTATGATTTCCGGCATCCCCACTCTGCAGCATCTTCAATATGGTTTCTCCTTCTTTCCTTGTTAGACATCGAAGCGAAGGCCCATCAAAAGATCGCCGATAAAGCACGCCATCTCGTAATTCATAATTTGTTGCCCGGCTCTTTAACTTGTGTGCTTCCAATCTATTTTTTGGTACCTCTCCCTTCATTAAGTACGCGTGAAGTTCTACTCTCCAGTCTTCCTCGCGACATTGCATTTCATCTACTACCATCATTATATCTCGCTTCTTGTTCTTCCTCTTTATTAATTGATGGCGCTTGAGTGTCTCGTATTTTGATATTCCTCGCATGATCGGGTCTGTCATCATACTTGATATAAAGGCAAAAGCGTCTCATGAGTCTATTATCTCTCCTTGATATGTGCCTCCATTTTATTTTCGGTATACGTGGCGACAATTCTTCGACATGCTTCTTGTACTTTTTCAAAGATGGATTATTTGTAGTGTATTTCTCTATTACCTGGTGAATTGCTAGTTGCGAATCACTGGTAATCCTTATATTCTCCAATTTCATTTCTATTGCAAGTCGCAGAGCATGTATTATAGCTTCATACTCTGTTTCATTATTCGTGGATTCAAACTCCAATCTAAAAGAGAAAGCTAATTTATTGCCTTCTGGTGAAATCATAACAATTCCCACTCCATTTCCTTCTCCATTTGATGATCCATCTACTAATATTTCCCATCCTGTCCGGTTCGGTTAGCAGGTCTTTTGGGTCTCCATACTCTTCTTCTACATCCATCATTTCATCTATCGCTTCATCTTCTTCCAAGGGAAATTTGCTAAAAGTCTGCGACAACTTTGTGACTTAGTTGAGGATAATATCTCATACTTGAGCTTACAATGGCTTATTTGAGCATTCCATCTTTCAACTCTTCCCGATCTTTTTGAATGTTTCATCACTGACTCAATTGGTATTTTCGTGACTACCTTAATAGTATGCGCTTGAAAATATATGCGAAGCTTGAATGTTGCATAAACTAATGCCGGGATTAATTTTTCGATCTTCGAATAATTTCTTTCTCGGCATTAAAAGTTTTCTTGATGTAATAGATTGGTTTTTCTCTCTGCGTCCGTTCGCAGTAAAACCGCACTTAAGGCATGCGAAGTTGTCGCGAGGTATATTAATAATTCCTCTCCCGGGTTCTCGCTTCGCATAATGGATATATCCATTAAATGCTCTTTGATCCCTTGTAAAGCCTTTTCACATTCGTCCGTCCACTTAAACTTCGATCCTTTTTCGTAACGCTGAAAAAGTGTTTACACTTATCGGATGACCGCGAGATGAACCTTCCTAGTGATGCTAACAACCCATTCGGCTTTTGAACATCCTTTTTGTCGCAGGTGTGGCATATCGCGAATCGCTTTTACTTTCTCCGGTCAACATGTATTCCTTCCTTTGATACAATGTAACCCAAGAACTTCCCGACGCAACTCCGAAGGTACATTTTTATGGATTTACTTTGATGTTAAAACGCCTCATCTGCTCAAAAATTTCTTTCGGGTCTCGCACGTGATCTTCTCGCCTTCTTACTTTTTACCAAAGATGTCATCTACGTATACCTCTAGTGTTTTATGTATCCATTCTGCGAATACCTCTTCTACCATCCTTTGATACGTTGCTCAAAGATTTCGCAGACCAAACGGCATTTTAGTATAGCAAGATAATCCTCTTGGAGCGAAGAAAGCAAGTATGCTCTTGATCTTCCTCGGCGAGAGGAATCTGGTTGTAACCTTTGTACCCGTCCGGAGATGATACTCTTTCATTCCCGGCACTGATTCGACTAGTTGTGGAATATCCGCAATGGAAAACTGTCTTTAGGGCAAGCTTTATTTAAATCAAGTGAAATCAATGCAAATCCTTATTCCCTTGTTCTTCTTTGGAACTATAACCATATTCGCTATCCATTCGGGATATTTTGCTTGTCTAATAATTCCCGCATCCAAAGATCTTCTGCAGTTCTTCTTCTATCGAGGGTGATATGTCTGTTGCTATCTTTCTAATTCTTTGTTTAAATGGCTTCACATTTTTATCAATTTCTAACTTGTGACAAAGCGATCGACGGATCTATACAGGCATTTCATCCATATCCCACGCGAAGATGTCTTTATAATCTCGCAATGATCGACAGCTTCTTTTCTCTTCATCTGCTTCCATGTTAGTTCCAATCTTTAGCATCTTGGGTTTTTCCTTAGTTCCAATATTCACTTCTTTGGTTTGTTCTGCCGCGACGTAACTGGCCTTCGGTTCTCCCATAGGGGTTGGTCCTTTTGGTTCTTTCGCAAGATCATTTTCTTCTCCCGAGGTCTCGCTAGGTATGCCTTTTCCTTCCTTTGCTCTTATCATATAAACTCTAAACTCTTCTTCTTTCTTAGCCACCCTCGCCATCTTTTTGCGATACTTTGATATATTCTTTCGCTTGTTTACTTGTTCCTCGCAACACTTTACTTCATTTTGATAATATATTCTTCCTTTAGTAGCATCCCCTTTGATCTTGCCAATTCCAGTGGGTGTAGGAAACTTGATACATTGATGAAGCGTCGACGCCACAGCTTTTATTGCATGTACCCATGGTCTTCCTAGTAATATGTTGTACGGTGATTCCATATCCACTACACTTAATGTCACCTGTGTTTCAATTCCTCCTAACGGAATACGTATTCTTATCTCCCCTTTAACTTTTGTTACGGATTTACCAAAACCTTGAATATTGTATGCCGCGAAAATCATATCTTCGTCTTTATATCCCATCTTTTTGTAAGTGTGATAGAACATGATGTTCACCAGACTCCCTGTATCGATTAAAACTCCATTCACCACCCATGTTTTCACCGTGTTCTCCGATTCCTCTCCTTCCTTATACGCGTTTATTGTGATCACCAGTGGAGATGTGTGATCCAAATTTTCTTTGGATATTTCCCCCGCCGTGAATGTTATCTCTTGCTTTTCCCAATCCTTCAAAGGTGATGCCATTTCTCTATCCGTAATCTTCTTTCCTTCGAAATCCCGTTTGTGTATTCTTCCTTTGATATTTTCATGAAATTCGCTAATCATTACTCTTGTGTCTGTGCTGCATGCCATATCTTTTTCATCCGATTTAAGATTTTCCTTTCTCATTTTCCTGATTCAAACAACTTTAATTGCAATCTTCTCCCTTTTACAAATGATCCTCCCTGTTTCTAGCGCATATGTAGTTGCAGGAAATCCCACACTACACCCCTTACTCAGTTTTGTTTGACTAATCCATTGAAAGATGTGTGATCAAGAATATTTATTAATTGATTCCATGAAATGTTTATACAGTACAATAGAATTACACTTGGAAATTAAAGCGCTCTTAAACTTTCTCTCTCTTAATGACTTGCTTCACAATTCAAAAAGATCTCTCCTTTTCAACAGACTCATTTAGCCCTTTATATAGGGTAATACATAGTGGATGACAGCTAAGCTATCCTTTATTTTTGGAATGTCTCGCGAAGTGTCGCAAGTGCACGAATATTCATTCTCGCGACACTTCTTAACCTCGCCAGGTTTCATGTCTTCCAATTGTTTTGTTTGTCGTTATTCATCGCGTCGTTTATTTTAGCTCCCTGCGACTCCCTCGCGACACCGTCGTTTATTAATCCCGCGAACCTTGTCCGTTGCGATATTATGATCCTACACAACACATGGTAACCTTTGACCCAAAAACCTAGCTTGGTCACGCCAAACCCTTGGCACCACATGCCAAGCCAAACCGCACCTTGCCTTGGCCCTAGCCATGCTGGCTGCACCATGCGCCCATGGCATGCCAAGCCCTTGGCCCCGCCATGCCAATCCAAACTGCACTATGCCAAACGCACCTAGCCACGCCACCATGCTGGCCTTCCCTACGCGGCTACCAAAACGAAGGCGTGCGACAATCAACGGTCCCCCTTCAATCCCAGGAGCAAATCCTAGCCATTCAAGGTTACCAGACAACGCATGGTAACCTTTGGCCCGAAAACCTAAGTTTGGCCACGCCAAACCATGGCATGCCAACCTAGCCGCGCCACCATGCTGGCCTTCCCTACGCGGCTACCAAAACGAAGGCGTGCGACAATCAACGGTCCCCCTTCAATCCCAGGAGCAAATCATAGCCATCCAAGGTTACCAGACAACGCATGGTAACCTTTGGCCCGAAAACCTAAATTTGGCCACGCCAAACCATGCCATGCCAACGGCATGCCAACCTAACCGCGCCACCATGCTAGCCTTCCCTATGCGGCTACCAAAACGAAGGCGTGCGATAATCAACGGTCCCCCTTCAATCCCAAGAGCAAATCCTAGCCATCCAAGGTTACCAGACAACGCATGGTAACCTTTGGCCCGAAAACCTAAATTTGGCCACGCCAAACCATGCCATGACAACGACATGCCAACCTAGCCGCGCCACCATGCTGGCCTTCCCTACGCGGCTACCAAAACGAAGGCGTGCGACAATCAACGGTCGCCCTTCAATCCCAGGAGCAAATCCTATACATCCAAGGTTAACAGACAAACACATGGTAACCTTTGACCCAAATCCCTAGTTTGGTCACGCCAACCTAGCCGCGCCACCATGCTGGCCTTCCCTATGCGGCCACCAACAAACAAAAGCGTGCGACAATCAACGGCTACCTTTCCTCTTAAGATGCAAAATCTCGACCGGCGAAGGTCACCAAGCTGGCAAGTCTCCCAAGCTCGACTTGCCAGGCAACAACAATATACTACATGTTTTTTACAAAAAATATTCGAGACATCAACACATATCACAAACTGGGGGATCCTCTTTGGGTATTGGTTTGGCGGTCTATAGTGTGCGGGGTACACTACGCCTGTCATAAGGATGAGGCGGTTAGTAAGTATAGGGAGTTAATGGTGAAACGCTCTTTTATGGGACATCAATTCCATGCGTTAATGGTTTTATGGGACATTAATTCCATGCGTTAATGGTTTTCTGGAACATAAATTCCATGCGTTAACGGTTTTATGGAACATCAATTCCATGTGTTAACTGTTACCACCTCCTCCCATTTACTCACCCATTTTTCCATTCCTTAATGAGACCAGAGTACGTTTCACTTCAACTTGTATAAATAGGTCTTACCTATTTCCACCGAACAACAAGTTCAGTCAGGAGCATACACCACTCAGAAAACGTTTGCTAGCTTTTCATACGTTAGCTTCCCACTTTCTGATACAAGTCGTAACACAACTACTCTTACAGAATCAACTATTCTGGTCTCATCACTTTCCTTGCTTCCCTCCTCAAAACCAACCCATTCTCCTCCACTTTGTGACCGAAGCAAGTCTGGAAAGACCATTTCTTGGTTTAGGCCGGACTTGTACAGATTGATCTCTCGAATCTAAAGTACTCCCTTGCAGTACATTGTTTAGGGTTTAAATTCGTTTCTCACCCACACACCCGAAATTACCGAAATCAGCAGAAACCATTTTCACCCACAAACAGACGTTTATAGGCAAATCTAGATTTATCACAACACTGATTCCTTTGCCTAAAGGTTGGACAGTTACAACCTGTAATGTTAAGGGGATTAGTCTTAACATATGATCTTGGTTTCACAACTTCTTGTGATGCCCAAACAAGAACATCATGAAGTTTCTCATTCCTTATACGGAAACGACATCTCCTTTACAGGTGACCTTTATTTCCACAATAGTGGCAAACATAAGGAATGTTCTTACCTTGATCCATGTGTGCTGACTTTGGAGGTTGATATACTTTGCTCTTTTGAACCTTAAGTGCCGGTGAAGGTATTTCACTTTTTCCATCAGTGGAAACCTTTTGTTGAGAAGAATCACTAGCCTTGACAAATTTTACCTCTTTGCTAATACTTGGAACATATATTCCCTTATCACCCAATCCTCGTGTATCACGATGATTTTTACTTGCTCCTAGCATAGTGGTTAATTTGCTTGAAATAGTATTGAAGTTTTTCAAGTCATCTTCCAACATCTTGATAGTATCAAGAGCACAGCTAAATCAGCCTCAAGGCATTTTTATCGAGCGAGATAAGCGCTTTCTCTGTCATCAAAACTTGCTTGCTGAGAGTTAATCCTTGCTTCAGTTTCTGCAAGTTTCTCTTCCAACAAGAAGTATTTTTGATAAACATTATCACATTCAAGTGACGTTCTACTCAGGTTTTCCTCGGAATCTTTAAGGACTGATTCGCAAGAGCGATTCCGACCATAAAGACCTCCGTAACTCCTTTTCAATTTCTTGTTTTCTCGACAGAGAGGAGTCAGAAGAGCTATGATATGAGAAGTTGTAATCTTCTTCATTTTCAACGAATCCAAAAACTTAACATACTCTGAGACTTCCTCATCAACATCTCTATCAATATATGAGTCACCTTCGTCAGAAAGTGTTAGAGCATTGCTCGGTCGAACTCGCAAGCGTTGATATCTCAAGATTGTTTGTCAAAACTATATGTCTTGATTTCTAGTTTACTTATGGCTAAGTCTCGGTCTAGGATAGTTAAGTGTAAATGAGCTCCAGAATCCATGGTGATCATCTTACGAAGACGAAGAACTACACAAGGAACTAGTGGACCTTCATCCGACTAAAAGGTATGTGGAGACTTGAACTTATCTATCACTCAAAAGTCTACTCTATCTCCTACTCTAGAGACAAAAGTCGTATAAGTATGATAGTTTTCATACATGCACATTTGCTATTTCAAGCCGAGTTTACTCGCCTATCTTTTTCTCGAAATATGTGTTGGTAAGCTTTCGATTTAACCATTTTTCATCTTTACCTGTGACGAATGTCATGATGACATTTCAATCTTGAAAATGGCTTTGATGACGATAGTTGTGAATAACGACTATTATAACATTATAGAAGAATGTTTCAATTATTGAAATGTAAAGTTGAGATTACCATCTATGGATATAAGCATATATAGTGTGTTCGCACATTAGTGTATAAATCCATGTACCGGAAACCAAGTGTGTGCATATGTGTGCATACGGTATTGGTGAAGGAGACAGGTTGGGTACACGTACTGGCGGAACTTTTCCTCCCGGAAAATTCAGCTGAGTTTGGAGTTTAAGAACTCATAAACCAATCACTTTAGGTACGCGTACCCGTATGCGTACTGGCGGAACTTTTCTACCCGAAAAATTCTGCTGAGTTTGGAAACCAAAGCTAACTCAAATCCGGTAGCTAAGGTACGCATACCCGTACGCGTACCCAAGATGGTTATTTCTCAAATCGGTTGTGTATTCCGAAAATATGTAAGCGAGTTAAACTCAGCTCGAAGTCTCAAATGTGTAAAATAGAAAACTATATCGTAACACGACTTATGTCTCAATATAGGAGATAGAGTAGAAATAGACTTTCCAAGTGATAGATGAGTTTCAGTCTCCACATACCTTTTGTCGATGAAGTTCCACAAGCTCTCCTTAGTAGTTTTTCGTCTTCAAATAATGAACACCGTGAATTCTAAGGCTCAACTACACAATCTATGTCCTAGTCCGAGACATTTATAAGTAGACTAGAAATCAATACTTATAGTTTTGATCACTAACATTGACAAACATGCTTGAGATAGCAACGCATGCGAGTTCGACCGAGCAGTGCTCTAACAGATAGTAGTCAACACGATAGAACAAGTAAGATCAGAACACGTAACTACATAGAAAATAGTTGGGTCTGGCCACACGAATCCCAAATAAAGTCTTCAAGTCGTTAACCTATAATGGTTTTGGAAAAACCTAGGTTAAAGGAGAATCGATGATGCGCGTCGTTTACACAACAAATTAATTTCTTCTTTCCACACTATTAACTGGTAATATAATGGCAAGGAGTTCGTTCCCACGAAGAGCAGGGAGATTTTAGTTGTTTAAAAAGTAACCGAAAGGGGGGTTTTTAAATTTTAATCAAAGTAAATGACAAAATAAAATATAAAAGATTTGTTGTAAATAATAAGAAGAAAGAAGACTAGGGAATCCTTCGCCGTCACTGAACTGAAACTTAATTGAATACAAGTTTATCTATTGTTGAATTTATATTGTTACCAACCGTAGAATAGCAATAAGCTCTGCTATCCCCCGGATTCCTGTTGTCACTGGATACGGAAGCGCTCGACTACCAGTTTCTATCCAAATAACCCACCAAGAATAAGCTCTCGAGGTGTAGATTAACGAATGCTTTACACTCGTGAATCAAAGTTGATCCTAGCATCGACGCATAGGCTCGGCCCCGCTTACTAGTGTTATCTTTATACACAATTGCTTAATGTAATCCCTCTATCAGCTCTTGCGATTTACTACTTCGTAAAGAATTGAGTGACAATTACACGTATCACCAACCCCAATACTAGTAGAAGAATTATTGATTGGTTAATTTAATTGATCACTTTAAATAACCCCTCAATATTCTTAAACATTAAAAATAATAAAGATAATCAACAAATAAATAAAACTTGAAATAAACTTGGTTTAAGAAAAATTAAAGTTTCATTGTTCAGGACTTTGAAATCATCCCTAATCAAAAAGAAGTTTAGCTACTCATAGCTGAAAAGAATTCTACAAATAAATAAAAGAGAAAGAATAAAAATAGAATTAAAGATAAAAACTCACAAGAAAAGCCATGGACATAAACTTTATTTCTCTCTCTGTTTCTGTCTTCTAGCTTGAGAAAAAGAATAATAATAAAAGAAGAAGAAGTTTTTTTTTTCTTTTGGTTTAGGTAGCTATTTATAGGCATCAAATACCCTAGAAGATCCAAAATACTCGTACATGATAGACAACAAAAGTCGGTGATAGTTATCCCACTGATAATTGGGTGCAGCGCAGACACTCTAGTAGCGTGTATAAGGCTTCGATCCGTTCGATCCTCCGAGAAATCCTTATATCTTCATCTGCACCGTCCACCTATCCAACTCCTATGCTCCGCAATACACCATATCTTCACTCATCTTCCAAACGCGTCATAGCTCTCCACCACGTGCTCTGCCTGTTCCCTCTTTCTTATTTGTACGACTTCTGTCACAGCAGAAGTGGTTCCCTGGATGACGTCATCATTTCTTCATCATCCAATCACGTGCTCACATTAGTAAAGCCATATCTCTACTTCATTAAAACACGTACGATACTTCTCTTCCTCGTTCGTACGGCTTTTGGACTTCTCATCGATCGACTTCCAGGTCGGGCAAAGCAAGCCAAAACCTTCCGTGTTCGCCACAAAGATCAACACCTTCTCGATCATCATCATTTTCATGTCCTTCTCTTCTCTGTCCATTTCTTCAACTCTTTTCTTCCGTCAGCAAATCCCCATTGCCATTCTCCATCGACCATCCCTGTCATTCCTCGTTTCATCATCGATATCAATCACCAGCTTCATATCGCCATAGCTGCCTTAACCGAACTCTCTCCCTGTTCACTCGAGCTCCATTTACAATGGCAGCAAATCTCACTTCCATGCTCTGTTTCCTCCAAACTTGTCACTGCCAATGGTAGCAACAGCTATCAAGCTCGTCCATCGCCCAAGTCCATCACCATTCTATGTTCTTCATGCCGTCGTGATCACCACATCTTCTCGAGCTCCACTGCAAAGAACTAATCACCATCATAACCCCATCGTCTCTTCCAACAGACCCTCTCCATTAATGGCCAATAATGACAGCAGTTCATCATTATTGTCTCGCCTGATTTCTCCCCGAACTCGAACGCCACTGATTTATGGAAATCAGTCACTTACCCAAGCTTCATCTCACCTTCAGAAACCCAATGATGCTCTCAGAAGATCGAATATCTCTTCTTCAAAATCCACCATTATTTTGATCATTATGATCATCAAAAACTGACTGCCATTGCATGGTTCTATTTTACGAATAATGAAGAAGAAGTGCCCGGAGATAATAAGTGGGTGCCCTTAACATCATTTGAACTTTGGCAGCCCCCTATTGTAAAAGACTGGGCTCCCTTTAGCATTTCCCTTGAACTTGACTACCCCTTAACAGGAAGATGTCCCTTATCATCCGGTTGGGATACCAATAGCGCTTCCCTTGTAAAATGATCATTTTGCTTATGAGTTCTTGTTTTGCTCATAACTTCTTCATACGAACTCAGAATGACTCCGTTCTTTCGCCATCGTCTTTATCTTCTTGTCCTCTTCACAATGAAAAGTAGAAATCTTGTATTTGAACGAGTTACATTTGGGCTTTGGCCTTTCTCCACTTATAGCTAGCTTCTTTCCTTGCACAATTAAGTGCTATTTCACTTCTTTTGGATGATTTACCTAACAAAACACAAATAAGAGAAAGCAAGCGTAATATACAATAATTTGCAAGAAAACCAACAAATACTAGCATGGAATTGACACCAAATATATGTGAAATATGCACTTATCAATCGACTCCAGTCGCAACTAGGACACAGGAAAATATCGGGATTAAGTTTTCCAGTTGCTAGATTTCTCACTTATATAGTATTCAAATCAGGGTTTGATAGTTTAGAAACAAAGCAATCAATATTCACCGTTAGATGAAAACCTGATTTAAGATTCAAGCTAAGTTTGCTTAAAACCAAAGCAATATCTCTCCACCGTTAGATGGTCTTAGCTTGTTACATAAAAATGAAATATACCTTCATTTAGATATGGGTAACCGTACCTAAATGTGTGTACTGAGTTGGCTCAACAATAGTTAACCGAAGTTAGCCATATGAACACTTTTGTATTAACCATATTCATCTAACACTTCTAGATCAAATATGATGATCAATCAAACATGAATGATAATCAGATGAATCCAATTGTGTTACTCGAGTTGTTTAATTGTATATATCTCATATAAGTATATAAGAACCAATTGAATAAAAATCGGATAAATTCATAATAGTACAAAGTACTTATATCGAATTCAATTCATGAACATTAAGCCACGGTTAGCAAAGATTGCATTTCTTAATTTATTAATGTATTTTGTTCATGAGTATGAAAACATACTTAACCGATTTTAGAGTATTAACCACTAAGTTTGCAAACTGGTACGCAAACTTTAGTTTCGGACTTTGGTCTTGTCCAGCAGTTTGCAAACGGGTACGCAAACTGCAGTCCCGGACCATAACTCAGGTAGAACTGTTCGCATACTGGTATGCAAACTTGGTTCCCGGACTTTAACAGTTAAAACCGTTCGCATATTGGTATGCAAACAAGGTTTCAGGACCTGAATCATACCAAAACAGTTTGCATACTGGTATGCATATTGTGTTGTATCCAGACAAGGGTTAATCATTCTGAACTCCCATTTCAATCATTGAAACATCCTTAAAAGACGACGATAGCTGTCTCACACGAACTATTAGATTATAAGTAATTTTAAGTGATCGAATGATCAATGCGAAACATTCCGAGTCGACATCAAATGACTGTCTCACACATATCATGTAAGATGTTTCAAGGCAATTTTCACATGAACATCTTTTGACTTATTATTTAGTTTCCAACAAATAAATTGTTTCCAACTAAATTCGTCAAGAATAATGATGAACGTAGCTAAAGCAAAAAGCTTTTCAACGCATATTTCGAGAAATAGACAAGCGAGATCAACTCGTCTCGAAATATCAAATTTGTATAATATTAAAGTTTATACAGCTATACGACTTAGTCTCATTAGGAGATAGAATAGACTAGACTTCTGAGTGATAGATAAGTTTAAGTCTCCACATACCTTTTGTTGATGAAGTTCCTCCAAGCTCCCCTTAGTTGATCTTTGTCTGCAATCGATGAACGTCGTGAAGTCTAAACCTCAACTACACATTCTATCCTAATCCGAGACATAGATATGAGTAGACTAGAAATCAAGACTTATAGTTTGATCACCTAAACTTGACAAACAAGCTTGAGATAGCAACGCGCGAGTTCGACCGAGCAATGCCCTAACATTCATTTATTCCTTTTCCCTTTATTTACTCACCAAATAAGGTGTTTCTCCCAACCTTTTTTGGACCAGCTATAAAACCCGAAAATGCTATATAACCAGCTGAATAATAGCTGAGTAACAGAGTTTTTCACGTGGACACTTATGTGGTGGAAAGAGATTGTTTTCAGTTTTGCCATGTCACAAAAATTTAAATAAAAAGAAAACAAGTACACAAATAAACGAAAATATTTACTCCGTAGTTTTTTCTATATCTTCTCTATGTTAGTCATTGTTTTTAGATATGAATTAGAAAAGTAGCAGTTGTTGAACAGTGAATGGAAATTCTTCGAATAGTTCCTACGGAGAGATAAATCAGCAACCAAGCTTCCTTTCATCTTTTGATCTATTTCTCTTCTGCTTAAAGTATCTTCCACCACCATTAATGGCCGACCACATGAACTCATTCATCTTCATCTTCATTGATTGATGTAGTATTTTATATAAAAATCAAATCAAAATAAATACGAAAAACTCCATTAATTTAGCCACCATTAAAATCCCAATCGGAATGACAACTGTTTAAAATATTTGATTGATGTCAATTTGAGTCAAACAATCCTTTTTTTCCAGTTTCTAAACTTTCTTCATCTGTTTGCGATCCTGCTTGATAATAATTCTGGCTCCGAAAGATTAGTCAGGAATTTGAAATTCTGATCATGTTGTGAAGAAGAATAACAAAAGAAGGCGAGGTATATTTCCAGAGAATCTATTCTCTACTTTCTATTGTTCATCGTAACTATTCGGTAAATCCTGATCATGTTGTGAAGAAGAAGAACAAAAGAAGACTTAATTAATTTTTTTCTTCTGATAAATGTGACGTATTAACAGCAACATATGTCTCTCTCCAACGCACACACTGCCACGTCAATATCACGGTCAAGCAGCTGTTATTCAGCTGTTAAAGTAGCACGATTGTATAAAACTAGAATGAAGTAGTACTTCCGATTATCAATATGGTTTGTTTTTCCTATGGTTTTAATAAGAAATAGAAGAATGGTCCGGGTTATCTTCGAATAGTTGAGGATCTTGTAAATGTGCTAATATACCTATTTCTGGATAAATGTACAAATATAATATGAACAATTCAAGGGTAAGATCATCATTTGGCTTTTCAGCTGAGACATCCCTTAGCAAAATTTTTGGGTAGAGCCGTAGGTTTAAGCACAAACTAGATTTTCATGTAGCGCAAACCATTTGTATTATCCAACGCCGTGTTCTGGACCTTAAACTTAAATACGAACGATTTTTTAGGGACCATGGTTTTTTTGAGGGGACCATGGTTTTATTAAGCCACCTTCTCTATAGGTATAAGGGGTGTCCTACAGTGTGGAAATAACTAATCTACCCTTTAATTTAATTTATAACTAACCTAATAACCGCCTATATATATATATATGTATAACCTAACTAAATCATTAACAAAGACTAAATCAAAATCAAAATTATAACAAACCCATTACTTTTAGAAGGCTCATTTTCTTCTCTTCTTCCCTCTTCCTTGTCGTCGTCGATTCAATGAAATTTTCACCAATCCATTACTTTTGTTTTGTTTTTGGCTGAAAAAATGAGTATTAACCATCAAAATGAGTTGAAAATGGAAGTTGCTACGAGAAATTCGGCTAGGAATTATGTGAAAAACTTTGTCGAACTAGCCGAACCTAGTGGAAATGATGAACATGAAGAACAGTTTGGCTACGTCGCAAAAAAAAATTCCTAACCGAACCTTAGTTCGGTCACGTTGCAAAAAAAAATTCCTAACCGAAAACGTCGCAAAAATATTTTCTGACAGTTCGGTTATGTCGCAAAAAAAAATCCTAACCGAAAACGTCGGAAAAATGTTTCCTAACATTTCGGTTACGTCGTAAAAAAAATTCCAAACCGAACCTTAGTTCGGTTACGTCTCAAATTTTTTTACCAACAGTTCGGTTATGTCACAAAAAAAATTCCCAAACCGAAAACGTCGTAAAAAATATTTCAACTAATCATTAATTATGTTAACCTTAGTTCAACTAAAAACATATATTTAATAATTAATTAAATAGGAATTACAGAGTTTTTAGTTGGTAGCCTAGCAACAAGCTGGGCACCAACCCCTTTTTGAATAACGACACCTAATCTGTGAAAAATAAAACTACCTAGACCACTACCAACGTCATGACTAATTAAACAATTCTTCAGACGCTTGAAAAAACATATAGTATCTTCACCAAGTTCCCCTAAGGTAGTAAAAGCTAAAACACCCAAACCATAACCATGCGAAGCACATTCACTCAAATATGTAGTGCGTTTACGCGAAATTGCTTTAGAAATAGCCTGGCATGGGACAAAAGCACGAACTCCATCGCCAGTAAAGGGTGACACACCTGTGACATCCATACACACATCTTGGCCGTTTTCCCAGTTGAGAACGAGGATATCCGCTGGACGTAGATCCTTGTTATTATCTGATAAAAGACCCAAATTAACTTCTTTGCGTGCAGGAACACCAGCTTTGTAACAAATATTCGCAACTAATGATTCAACTATTTAGTTTAATTTTTTTTTTGATTTAATCTTACACTAATCATTAATTATGTTAACCTAATGATTCAACTAATCATTACACTAACTTAATTTGAAAGGGGTAATTTTGGTATTAAGATAAATATATGGATAAGGGATGACTTAGTTTTACTTCAAATATCTTTCTAAAAAAACAATGGTCCCAAAAAAACAGTGGTGCCCAAAAAATCGTTCTTAAATAACCATGTAGTTATGCTACTGGCCTGGCAACGATCTAGCCAGCCCATTAAAACTGGCTAAACAGCTAATGGGAACACAGAGGATATTGGTGTTTTGACAACTTTAGAGGACTAGAATAAGAACATATGAACAAGTCAATATGATGCTTAAAGCTTTTTTCTAAGTCGTTTGAAAGCGATCAAGTACGTGATAATCTAAACAAACTATTGCCTGCTTCATTAATCATACTTATTGGTTACAGTTTCCACTTGTCTTCTATTAACCACTGTTCGTCCACACAACAAGATTTTCACTAAGATTTTCTCAATCTTAATGATGTAATTAAAATCCATACAATGTCGTCGATGGAAGTAGCACACGAAATGTCGATAGCTTAAGCTAATGAGGCTTCATTTCCATTTGATGACTAGTTTATAGTAGTCTTAATTCAATCCATCCTATCACTTGATTACGCTGCCGATGCTAACAAATCTTTTGAGCAACTATTTTTCCACATTCAAAGATATCGCCATATATTTCGATCTTTTATTTGGAGATTTTCAGATATCAATCTTCAAATTCACACACATATGCGTTATACGTATGCAGGTATGCTTAGAGTTTCTACAGCGAAGATTAAAATATAAAAGCGTCCCTAAACGATGTAAGTGTCCCTTGGCAATTATGATCTCACAGTTTAGTATGTTGCTGCTTGGAAAAGCAACATCGTTTGGTTTCCAAATGACCGGCAGGCATGGAAAACTCACTTTAATTAAACAATGATCGAAGAAAAAAAATTAGCTTAGTCAATCTTAATTAACATTAACCAATAACAACGTTGTTCTCATGTGATAATTCCTATTCATTTGACATTGACCAAGTACCTAATCTGATTTATGATATCTTCTGCAACGATTTTGACTCCAACTCGAAGTAAAGTCAAAACAAAATCTTTAGTTTTTTATATTAAGCAAATCTAGCGACATTATGTTCATAAATAAAATTATATAAAGACAACGAGAAGAATAAATACAAAACAATATCATCCTTAAGTTCTTTTATTGGTATCATTAGTCAAGTAAAGACAAACATGTGAAGTAGAATAGCATGCGGCATGCCATCATAAGCATATTGCCATTTACACATTTTAGAGTGTCCAACTCCCGTGACATTGACAACTATTACGATCTTTCCAAAATACCAACACCAAAATAATGTTATTTCCAAAATACAATAGATAGTTCTATTAAATAAGAGGGAGGATCCATGGACACTCTTAGATGGACAAGGTCGGACAAGATTTGTACCATTTTCTCTGCAAAACCCAAACGATAATGAATTTAAGTCTAATATTTTGATGGTATATTCATCTTATAAGACTGTACATTCCTACAAAAAGTGAATGCAATTCGAGATAGCAAACCTGACCATCTACTGATCTTAATTTCAACCGTTAATTTTGAACGACTGATAATCAAAGGGATCGATGGTGGTTTTATACATCTCGATTTGTACTCATTTTTTGTAGGAATGTAGAATCTTATAAGCAGAATATACCATCAAAATATTAGACTTAAATTCATTACCGTTTGGGTTTTGTGGAGAAAATGACGCAAATCTTGTCCATCTAAGAGTGTCCATGGATCCTCCCTCAATAAATAAACTGTTCCTTTTGTTTCTAAATAATAGGTTGGTTGTGTTTTTAAATAATAAGCTGGTTTGTGTGTAATGATACGACCAAAATAAAGGGGAAGAACTATCCCTTTCGGGCTCGTTTGATGTACAAAAGTATACTTCGTTCTTAAGTTGTTTCATGTCGACCTTCCAAGTAGGAGATGAGACCGATACTTAGACTCCATATTGGTTAGGACTATTAAAATCTAAAAAACATATAGTCAAACAATATGGTGAGGAAATAGGTTACGGTCAGGTGAGTAAAGTTAATTACATACACCCATTAGAGCAACTGCAGTGGTGCGAGTAAAATCAAAGACCAAAAAGGGGAAAAAATACCAAATTTGGGTTTAGTCTGGTGTGTGACGCTACGGGTGGAAGACTAAATTTTGGTGGAGCGTAAACTATACCAACGCCTGGTGTGGGGCGTGAAGTATACGTTCGCCTGATTCCGAAAATGTAAAAAAGAAAAAAACAAAAAAAATAAAAAAAAACAAAACAAAACAATGGGGTGTTGGTATAATCCACGCCCCATATAAACTGCTTAAAAAAAAGAGTGGGGCGGAGGTATAAACCACGCCCCACATTAAAGAAAAAAAAAAAGAATTTGGGGCGGAGGTATAAAGCACGCCTGGCGTGGGGCGTAGACTTTACGTTCGCCTGGTGTGGGGCGTAGACTATATAACCGCCGGTTGAGAAACGAAGATTATATCACCGCTCGACTAAATTTGGGTATGGTCTTTGGTCCCAGACCAAATATAGTCTCGAATTTGGGTTTAGTCTGGGATTTGGTCGATGGTCCGTCCCGCTACGTCTGGTTCTTTTACCAAATAAATGGGTTTAGTCGCCCACTGCTGTTGCTCTTATAAGATTGTATCTCCCATGAGCTAAGTCAAGATAGACCTGAATCTCCTTGAGTTGACGGCTGACCAAATTTGTAACTCTCCCGATCACAGTTGGTCTATTTCTACCCACTAAAACACCCAAGACGATTGATCACTCGAAAAAACATCCAAACATATACATCATTAGACTTGATTAGCATTGGTTGAAATCTGAAAATTAGATACGACCCAAATTCATGTATTATCTATATCTAATTCGATATACCAAGACTTTCCCTCAAAGATCTTCTTTGAAAATCATGAGATTTTGTGCATGCTCCTATCTTGGAAATATAGGCTACTACCATGATGGTAATCTAATACCTAAACTAATCACATGTATTGTTTCAAAAACATTTAAGTGGATGATTGTCATTGTGTATCCATCCGGCAAGATTCGATGACAAAAGTTGAAATCTTCTTTGATACTGTAAACGCAAATGAGATTTTATGCAAATGACATGTATTTGATTCAGTCATCCTCGAGCTAACTTGGAACTAGCTAATACGTATGTAATAGTCACTAGTCCATCAAGATATATATTACCTAAATTTAACCCCATATTTCAGTGAAAATGATATATTAGATACCGATGATTCTTGTTCGTGATTCGTAGTTAAAGATCACACCATTGAACTGAATGATTTTTTTTTTTGGGGCAACGAAAATAGCTTGCTCATTACTTCTTCTAGAATGACATTTATAACTGGAATGTGTGGTTTTTACCTAATAAAAATTAAATCAACATTTCAGGCTGAATTTTATCAGCAACACACCATGAAGGGGCTGCCCTTAGACGATATGGTTCAGGCCGAAAAAGCAGGAGATAGACAAACGTCGTTCGGGCAGTACTCCTCAGCATATGGATGCGAATGCCTGACTAGCAACTTCTTTCAACTGCATCGAACCCTTCTACCATCAACTAATTTCTTATGGACATTGTTGTGTCCATTAAAAATACAGTTTTTCTTGTGGAAAATATTGACCGGAGGTCTTTCGACCTTCGACTTCGACTCGAACATCCGCATCCACTGCAGTTCCGATCGGAAGACTGCTATTCACTCTCTGCTCCAATATGATGTTGTAATTGATGAATCTTGGGGTATCACATACCCTCATGTAATAGCCCTTTCTAGTTTAATAAATTTCATGCTTCAAAAAAAATATGAAAGGGCTGCCGTGCGCGGTTACTTGGTCCACTCCAAAAATTGCTCATCATTTTACAGTGTTTTTTTTTTTTTGCATATAAGTCGAATATTTGCAAATACCCATTCTTGTAATGTGGTGATAGATAAAGATAATAGCATAGGAATGCCCATGCCTAACCAATTTTAGGAGTCCGAAAACAAAATTAAAACCGAAAGTAAAATTGGAAAAAATAGTGTCTAGGTTTAACTAAATAAATTATAATATAACATACATTTTTTAGTTTTTAAGATAAAATTTTCTTTTTCTTTTGTTGATCGATAAAAAAAAATTCATTGATCCAGACAGTTAAAGCAAGAAATTATTATACCATAAAAAAAGATAAATAAAAGAAATTACAAGTGCCCAATTCTACTACCAAACACGTTAAAAAAAGATAAATAAAAGGAAATTACAAGTCCCTAATTCCACCAGCAAACACGTTAAATGAAAATGACAAGACAAATTTCATAAGGCATAACAATACAAAAAATAAACCCGCAATCACTTAAATCTTTAAAAGGTTCAACAAATTGGATAGAATTACGAGGAAACTTTCACGGGGTGGAGATAAAAATATAAATAAAAACTAATTCGGTCTCACGGAAGTGGAAACCAAGTAAGCGTGGATACTATATTCACAAATCTATTTAAAGGCCCATAAGGGAAGTGTAAGAGGCGACAAACCCAACTCCATGTAAAGAATATTTCAGAATGTCAAGAATATTTAAGAATGTAATCCAAGTCCATCTAAAGAATATTTCAGAATGTCTGCAACTTTCTATTTGTAACCCTTGAGGAATATTAGGTCACGAGAGGCGTGTCCTCATATTCCATAATAATAAGACCCTTAGGATTTAAGAATGAGGATCAAACCCTAATAGAGAGCAAGATTAGTCTCTATATTATATCTTTCTGTAAGAGTATTGTTTGGTTGAACCCACTGGCGTTGATATGTCAATTCAGTTGTCAAATTTAGTTTTCAAATCATATGCTTGATTTAGTCTACTAAATTCAGTTTCGGACTAGATTACCTTGGGGTAATAGGGTACGATATCAAAGGTATCCTTGAAAACTGAAAATTAAAAACTCTCAAAGACATTTATGGAGAACTTCATTTAAGGTTAGTAAAAAATACTTCATTCTCTTGCTTATGCTATTGTCTCTATCTGTCGAAATAAAATGCTCACTCTTTGGAACAATTTCAATGACGATAAATATACCTTGCATATACACCCGAGGAGTTTTCAGCCAAAGATTTTAGTGAGAATAACCATTGACCTTGAAAATGTCTACATGTTATAGTGAATTAAAAGACAAAACCAACCAGCCAAGAATCACTCAATTCCGAGTTATAACGAAGAAATTATGAGTGACTTACTAAAGTTGGAAAAATGTGGCTGAAGGTTCAGTTCCTGAATAAGAAACACTACACGAGATTTTAGAGGCAGTTCACGAACTAAACTGCAAAAACGTGACTTTATGTTATTTTAGTCATTTTTTTAATGTTTCTTTGCCTAGATAAGGTGGTTTAAATTCTATGCAACTTAGCCTTGGTCATCCACTATAAAAATAGGGTTCATGTAATTACATAAACCATTCCTTGGAAAACCATGTATGTGTTGCATAACGTTGCTTTCCACATCTTTATTCTTCGCAGACAAGATTGAGATTTTGAAGACTTTATTTGGGGATCGTAAATCACACGTTAGCTATCTTTTTCTTTGGTAGTTACAAAACATGTATCTAGGTGATTATGTACCATAAACCCTAGATTTGATAGATCAAGATATCTCTAGAATATTTCTAGTTTATCTTGTGAGGTAAAATCAATTAGGTTACTGTTGATGGTGGTTTTTAGCTTAGGGTTAAAATCGTAAAACCTTACATCTGACATGACGTCACTATGACCAATAGCGCATTTATTGAATCAATCAGCGTACCTACGTAAGAATTGCCAGGGTACCTTTTTTTTATATATATATACATGTGTCATGTTCCACGGCAGAACCCTTAGTATTGACTAACATCATCTTTGTATATACCAAACCCTAATTCTCGCAACACCGTGCCAATGGCAAACCATGCCAGCCAAGTCTCCGCACCAAGGCATGCCGACCATGCCAGCCGCACCACCGTGCCAATGGAAAACCATGCCAGCCACGTCTTTGCGCCAAGGCATGCCAACCATGCCAGCCGCACCACCGTGCCAATGGCAAACCATGCCAGCCACGTCTCCGTACCAATGGAAAACCATGCCAGCCACGTCTCCGCGCCAAGGCATGCTAACCATGCCAGCCGCACCACCGTGCCAATGGCAAACCATGCCAGCCACGTCTCTGTGCCAATGGAAAACCATGCCAACCACGTCTCCGCGCCAAGGCATGCCAACCATGCCAGCCGCACCACGGTGCCAATGGAAAACCATGCCAGCTACATCTCCGTGCCAATGGCAAACCATGCCAGCCACATCTCCGCGCCAAGGCATGCCAACCATGCCAGCCGCTCCACCGTGCCAAGGCATGCCAACCATGGCAGCCGCTCCACCGTGCCAATGGAAAACCATGCCAGCCACATCTCCACGCCAAAACGAAGGGTTGCAACGATCAACGACCACCCTTCCATCTGAGATGCAGATCTCAGCCGTCCAAGTTCGCCACCAAACGCATGCCAACTTGCGGCCCAAAGCCAAACATCACGATTTTTACCAAAACCCTAATTTTGGCCGCGCCTACACATGCCAAAGCCATGCCGGCCCTAATACCATGTCGTTGGATGCCAAACGAAGGGTTGCAACGATCAACGACCACCCTTCCATCTGAGATGCAGATCTCAGCCGTCCAAGTTCGCCACCAAACGCATGGCAACTTGCGGCCCAAAGCCAAACATCACGGTTTTTACCAAAACCCTGATTTTGGCATGCCTACACATGCCAAAGCCATGACGGCCCTAAAACCATGCCGATGGCTGCCAAAAGAAGGGTTGCAACGATCAACGGCCATCCTTCCATCTGAGATGCAGATCTCAGCCGTCCAAGTTCGCCACCAAACGCATGGCAACTTGCGTCCCAAAGCCAAACATCACGGTTTTTACCAAAACCCTAATTTTGGTCGCGCCTACACATGCCAAAGCCGTGTCGGCCCTAAAACCATGCCGATGGCTGCCAACGAAGGGTTGCAACGATCAACGACCACCCTTCCATCTGAGATGCAGATCTTAGCCGTCCAAGTTCGCCACCAAACGCATGGCAACTTGCGGCCCAAAGCCAAACATCACGATTTTTACGAAAACCCTAATTTTGGTCGCGCCTACACATGCCAAAGCCATGCCGGCCCTAAAACCATGCCGCTGGCTGCCAAAAAAAGGGTTGCAACGATCAACGACCACCCTTCCATCTAAGATACAGATCTCAGCCATCCAAGTTCGCCACTAAACGCATGGCCACTTGCGGCCCAAAGCCAAACATCACGGTTTTCAGCGCCTACACATGCCAAAGCCATGCCGGCCCTAAAACCATGCCGCTGGCTGCCAAACGAAGGGTTGCAACGATCAACGGCCACCCTTCCATCTGAGATGCAGATCTCAGCCGTCCAAGTTCGCCACCAAACGCATGGCAACTTGCGGCCCAAAGCCAAACATCACGGTTTTTACCAAAACCCTAATTTTGGCCGCGCCTACACATGCCAAAGTCATGTCGGCCCTAAAACATGTCGCTGGCTGCCAAACGAAGGGTTGCAACGATCAACGGCCATCCTTCCATCTGAGATGCAGATCTCAGCCGTCCAAGTTCGCCACCAAACGCATGGCAACTTGCGGCCCAAAGTCAAACATCACGGTGTTTACCAAAACCCTAATATTGGCCGCGCCTACACATGCCACCATGCCACCATGCCACAGCTACTAGCACGTCGCTATGCCACAACTAATGGCATGCCACCATGCCATTGCTACTAGCACGTCGCCATGCCATGGCCACTGGCATGCCACCATACCACACAACATCACCATGCTACACGTTTTCCACGAAAACACTCGAGACATCAACACATGTCATAAACTGGGGGATGCTCATTATGGTATTGGTTTGGCGATTTACAGCGTGCGGCGTACACTACGCCCGTTACAAGAAAGTGTCATAAGAATGGTGAAACATTTCTTTCATTATGGAACATCAATTCCAGGCATTACCAGTTACCACCTCCTTCCACTTTACTCAGCCGTTTCCATTTCTTACGAGACCGGAGTACGTTTTGTTACGACTTGTATAAATATGTCTTACCTATTTCCATCAAAGGACAAGTTTTGGTCAGGAGCATACAACACTCAGAAATCACTTGTTAGCTTTCCCATCTGTTAGCTTTCACTTTCTGATACAAATAAAACAACTACTCTTCCAGAATCAACTATTATGGTCTCAACACTCTCTACGCTTCCCTCCGCAAAACCAACCCTTCTCCTTCAATTTGTGACCGAAGCAAGTCTGGAACGACCATTTCTTGGTTTAGGCCGGATTTGTACAGATTGATCTCTCGAATCTAAAGTACTCCCTTGCAGTACATTTTTTAAGGTTTAGACTCGTTTCTCACCTACAACACACGAAATTACCAAAACCAGCAGAAACTGTTTTCACCCTCAAACAATTGGCGACCACAGTGGGAGATTTATCTCTCGGTTACAATATCAATTTCCAATTCCCGATTTCATTCTTCAACCCAGATTCTAAGATGGTGAAAGCAAACGATCCGCTCAGGGATCAATGGCTCAGTCACCAAACGGCTCAGTTACCAGTTATCACACGGCAAGGGGTGACTGGCGAATTTTAAGATGGTGAAAGCAAACGTTCTGCTCGGGGATCAATAGCTCAGTCACCAAACGGCTCAATTACCAGTTATCACACGATAAGGAGTGACTGGGGACTTCTCGCGGTCAGGACTGCGTCGCCCGTAAAACTATAGAGGACATGCCTATGGCTAGGGTTTGCGCCAACAACAGAAGAGCCAACAGAAAGAAGAAACATGGAGATACGTGCCTGGAATATGTTCGCCTGTTTTATTGCTACCACTTTGCCGCTAGCACCAAGACATGAAAATAAAGCCAATAATAGGAACGCTAACAGCTTGCGTCCTTCCAGCGCCGGCAGGTTGCATCTTTTCCAGCGCTAACATCTTGCGTCCTTCCAGCGCCAGCAGCTTGCACCCTTCCAGCGCAACTTCTCTGCCCATAACCGATCGCACCAACAGCTTCGCGCCCCAAGCCGAGCCAGCGACGTTGACAGATCACCAAGCCAAGATGGCGCACGCCGAGCCAATGCTAGCGGCTCCACTTCAAAATCCAACGCCAGGTATAAGGAAATCAGCAATCCAATTTCATCACACGTGAAGATCAGGAATGACTTCTCCAAAATCTAGGCAAAGAAAATCAGCAACCCTCCTGAGTTCACAAAGACTCTTTTCCTGTCAGTAGCTGCATGATTTCCGGGGACTTCGCCCACAAAATCGTGCAGTCTATGATGAAACACTTATGTGATATTCTATATTTCCCTAAGACGCAGCGTCAAGACATATTTGCAGCCCTCAACCGCACTGCATCAGGAAAGCAGTTGTTTCCAGCCAGAGAAGTCATTCCCAAACCCCAAACTCTCCTGGAAAGCACGATTAATAGATGGAACTGGGGACTCCTAACCACTGTTCACTTAAAGGGTGTCCAGTTTGACAGCACGATGATTGACGCAGCCGCTCCGCTTCAACATCCTCCAGCAGCGGATCCGCTTCAACGTTCGCTCCAGCAGCCTCTCCGCTTCAATGTTCGCTCCGGAAGCCGCTCCTCTTTAACGTTCGCTCCAGCCGCTTCACTTCAGCGTTCTCTCCATAAGCTGCTCCAGGATCCGAAGCCGAAACTTCAGCGTTTGGCTCCTTAAGTTTCAACGACCTCTCCAAGGGCCGAAGCCGCTTCAACGCCACTCCTTCCTAAAAAGGGTCGTGCCACCACACTCCTCATGTCAAGGATCACGATCGCAGCCAGCCAATATTCATAGTCATGGCCACCTTTTTGATCTATCCCGTCAAAACTCGTGATCATGGACAGTTTGCTCGGTTACACATCCAGCCAATCCTTTTACTTCCATGGATGCCCATACAATTCTATCATACCTACTTTGTTCCCACGATAATGTAGTCTCTTTCGATTAGATCTGCTACTAAGAACTGTTGCCGCTCATTTGTTGATACCAGCCAGAGCTTCACCGCGGCAGCAATCACTACAAAGTACGAACGCACGATGGTGATGTCTTTTTCATGGTCAACCCACTGACCATACAAGATGGAAACATGTAAACCATACTTGGGGACCGAGGATCTACACGGAATCTCTTCACTGTCAAAGCTCAGAAGATACAGTCAACCAAAAGGCCATAGCCACAACAAGGTCATCTACTCTTCAAGGGTGTAACACAAGAATATCATCACCTTTCTGTCTAAAAGACGCCTTCAACACTTTATGAGGTCGCGGTGGATCCCAAGCCAGCTCAAAGGAAAACAACTTCAGAAACTAAAGAAAAATACAACTGGGGACTGCTTATCGCAGTCCATCCCGACGACCATCAAAGACTCATGAGATAACTTCAGAGACGCGGCAGAAACATTTTTTTTGAAGAAATAGAGGGAGCCACGATAAACAACATAACTCTGTCATTCCTACCTCTTCGCCATCCAGAATATTTCGTCCATGTGATATCATGAGCATCCCAGCTTCACATCCAGAAGAGTACAATAAGCTTGTATCAAATCCCGTGGATATGGATTCAAGGCGATGCAATGAAAGTAGGCTACACATGGGGACTACCAGCATGGGACGATTTCACTCACCTCAACTAGGTTATTTCTGATTTCAACATCATCACTGTCGAAATTTTACGAGCCGCAGAAATTTCTCAACATGAAGCCATACATGTGCATCAAAGACTCCAAAAGCACTCCACATAGATACATTCACATATTCGGCCATGCTATCGGATCTAACAGAAGTATAACTGGGGACTGCTCACCGCATCCCATTCCATACGATAGTCCAAGATTCAGAAGATGGTTCGAAGGATGTCGCTTGGAACAAAGTCCTTGAACACTTGAGAGCAGCACATCGGCAACGGAACGTCTCCCAACTCATATATTCATCCAAGTGGCTCCGAAAGATTTTGACCATGCAAACATCCATGGCATATCATCATCGCGATCAGAAGGTTCGAGCACTGAACAACCTAAAATCGAGAATGGACCGACAACGCAACCACAATCTCCAAGATTAGCCCTTGCATGATCGTTGCCGAGCATATATTTCATCCATTCATCCCAAGAATGCAATAGAGTTTGGTAAATTTTGGAATCCACTGGAGAGACACTGCAGACGAAAGCACAAATCCAGACGAGCAACAGAAAACAGAAGAGGGTCGATACCTCTTTTCATGCGGACAGAGTTTCTAGAGTTTGAGCAGAATGAAGATTCTTTCTTGCTCCATGAGCGGGAATAGACAACTGGGCGCGACTATGTCACCTCGGGCCCGCAACATCCCTCTTGAATTCTTCCTGAGTTTTACTGTCGGGCTGTTTTATCCTCCTAGACGAACTCAAAACCTAAATATTCCCGCGAAAGGAGATAGGAAATTCTTTTACGATCAGAATGGAGGGCGGACCATCAAAATCCAAGTTCGTATGAAAATTCTACGACGATTTTAGTAAGGGGCGCTAATTAGGTTTTAGGCATGCCAAACCCTAATTTAGACAAATTGGCCATCATTCCACGGAACTGAAGCCAGTCGCCATCCTTCCACGAAACTGAATCCAGTCGCCATCCTTCCACAAAACTGAAGCCAGTCGCCATCCTTCTATGGACTGAAGCAATTAGCGCTATCATCACCGCTTGGTAGCCAAAGTTCCAGCGCCAAAAGTCTGTGGCCAAGACAATGCCAGACGCGCTTACCAGACACGCTTGCCAGACGCGCTTCCCAGACGCGCTTGCCAGACGCGCTTACCTGACACGCTTGCCAGATGCGCTTTCCAGACGCGCTTCCCAGACGCGCTTACCAGACATGCTTCTAGACGCGCTTCCCAGACGCGCTTGCCAGACACGCTTACCAGATGCACATGCCAGTCACACATGCCGCACGCGCATGCCAAAAAGCATGTGCAAGCCATGCCAGCCTCTACCTGGGCCCGCGCGCGTTATGCGACGAAAGAAGGGAAGCTAACCGCATGGTCTTTCTCCATGTCGACCTTAATCCGACCCCATGCTTTTAAGATGGTCATCACCAACAGCTTGCATCCTTCCAGTGCTAGCTTCTCTGCTCGATGGCCAACACCAACAGCTTGCATCCTTCCATCGCTAGCTTCTATGCTCGACAGCCGATGCACCAACATCCTGCGTCCTTCTCAGCGCCAAAGCCTTCCGCGTCCAAGCCGCGCCAAGCCATGTCGCGCCCAATCTAAGCCAAGTCGCGTCCAATCCGCGCCAAGCCGCGACCAAGCTGCGCCAATCCAAGCCAAACCAAGTCGCGCCAAACCAAGCCGCGTCCAAGCTTTTCGCCAAAGCCAAGTCGCGCCCAAGTCAATCCAAGGCGCACAATGCCCGCGGCTCCCATTCCAAGCCAACCAATGCCAGCGGCTCCGTTTCAATCCGCACAATGCCAATGGCTCCCCTTTCACGCTAAGTCTATGCTAGCGGCTCCCTTTTAAACTGATGACAACAGTCTGCGTCTCATCCAGCAACCATCTCTACCACCCTGCGGCCTAGCCAGCAGCACAGAATTTACGCAAAGCCACCAATGCAAGAGTTATGGACTCTCCTTACCTCCCTAAAAAGGTTAGCCGGATCTGCCTGACCATCTTTTCCTGACTTGCCATTTCGATTTCGTCCTTGCCTGTCACCATCTTATGCTTACCTCGCAACAATGCTCCTGTTCCGAGCTAAGCATGAGACTTAATGTTGATGGTGGTTTTTAGTTTAGGGTTAAAATCGTAAAACCTTACATCTGACATGACGTCACTATAACCAATAGCGCATTTATTGAATTAATCAGCGTACCTACTTAAGAATTGCCAGGGTACCTTTTTTATATATATATACACGTGTCATGTTCCACGGCAGAACCCTTAGTATTGACTAACATCATCTTTGTATATACCAAACCCTAATTCTCGCAACACCGTGCCAATGGCAAACCATGCCAGCCACATCTCCGCGCCAAGGCATGCCGACCATGCCAGCCGCACCACCGTGCCAATGGCAAACCATGCCAGCCACGTCTCCGCTCCAAGGCATGCCAACCATGCCAGCCGCACCACCGTGCCAATGGCAAACCATGCCAGCCACGTCTCCGTACCAATGGAAAACCATGCCAACCACGTCTCTGTGCCAAGGCATGCCAACCATGCCATCCACGTCTCCACGGCAAGGCATGTAAACCATGCCAGCCACGTCTCCACGCCAAGGCATGCCAACCATGCCAGCCGCACCACCATGCCAGCCACGTCTCCGTGCCAAGGCATGCCAGCCACGTCTCCACGCCAAGGCATGCAAATGACCGGTTGTCAGCCGACACAAATATAATTACACTTTCTTACTACTCAAAATATAAATATAGCAAGGGCAAGAAAGGATCGATCCCACAGAGAGGTCTAGGTTGTCAAGTTGTTTTGGTTTCCTATATATAACACCGGTAGTTTTGTGATTTTTATATAATAAACTAAATAAAAGAAAATAAAGCAAAGCAAACAAATCAAATCAAGGATAAGAAGATATTGGTCATGGATTTCGTTTTCATTCACAAACATGTTTTCAACACAATAACTAGAATTGATATTTTAATCTCAACTTTTATCAAAGGCCCTAGAATACCTTGATCGCAAGTATATCCCGCTAATCTCCTCATGTCATCAACAAACACATTAAAAGATGCGAATATGAATTCTACCTAAAGGAACAACCTAACGTGTAAAAGCACTAATCAAGTTTAATTCCCTAGATGCATTAGGTTCTATGAAATCAGGCCAATCAAAGCAATCGAACGTGGAAAGCGCACTAATCCGATTTAACAAAGGTTATGGTTCACATATGATCATAAGAATATATCACTACAAACTATAATCATAATTATGCTACTTGCAATCCGGAATTATCACTTTTGCGTATAATAACCCTAATCTAGCAAGAGAGATGAAAACAAACTCAATCGATTCGCGACTCGACTAAATAGCATTCAAATCATGTAACAATATTGATGGTGAATCATAAACGATAATATGGAGACAAAACTAATTTATTGAATTAAAACCCATATTTGGAAATCCAACTTATTCCATAACCAATAATAAAACTCTAGCTCATATTCATGGAGTTCATCACAAGAAGAAAGAGAAAAGACTTCATGATTCTAAACCCTAGAAAACAAAGTAGAGGTAAAAGATAGAAAAAAGATATAAAAAGATAAGAGATCCCCCAAATTGTGCCTAGGCTTCTCTATATATAGAGTTTTGTAACCTCTCCTTGAAGAAACTAGGAAACCTAGTAAAAATAGGAAATTGCACCTCCTTAAGAATTGTGTCCCGTGCATGACTTCCCGTGCCAGAGGGTTGCCAAACTCTTGCCAAATATCATCGAAACTCCAGTAGGAAACTCACGTCCAAGCTTTGCTCATGAGATGTGGTTGCAATCAGCTTACAGGCCCACGTAGGTGGTGAAAGTCCAGCCCACCTAAATTCATTCAACTGTCAGTTCCATAGAACTGGCAGTATACCCTTCAGTGTTCCCTCGTTGTCATCACAGATTCATCTCGAACTCCATCAACCCATTTCCATTCGACTGCACCAACAGTAGCCAACTCCTTCGTGCTCAACTGCATGTTCAGCGTCTCAAGCTCCACCTGATCATCATGATCACTACCTTGCTACTCGACCTCCACCATAATCCGCTCCTCATCCACGTCAACGATCATCAACCCAGCAACACCCTTCATCAGCTGCAATCACCGAAAATGCCTAACTCCATTAGTGGCAAAGAACAATCTTCTTTGCCACCGTTTCTATATTCTCCATCTCGTTTGTTCCGTAAACCATGACCAATGACCGAGTTTCCATTAGCTGCAGGAAAACTCCACAGCGTCTCCACCACTTCCAAGCTCATATCCATGCCAAGTCTTGCCCACAACCCGAGTAGCAGCACCATCTTCTCTCTGTTATGCTGAAGTCTCATCCGAGCACCATCAACTGCCATTCTTCCAAGCCTCATTCAATCACGTTCGATGGCAGCAAACTCCCTGAACCTGAACTTCATCACAATAGCAACCAACAAAACCTCTAGCTCCACGGCCGAGCTTGAGTTCTTTTCCATCTCTGAATGTCAAGCTCGAGTTCCCTGTTTCTTAACTTCCTAGATACTCAGCTGGTTTCTCAGTTTAGGAGACCGGTCCCAGAATCCAGAAGCAACATGTCTTCTTCATCTTTACAGCGTTGTCCTCCTCGACAAACCATCAGCCAACACTCCCTGGTTCCATATTGATCACTGTCATCGAGTCTTCCATCGACATGATCATCAGCCAACACTCGAGCAGCAGCATATCCCATCACTTCTTCTATCACACAACTCCATCCGTGTCTCATCAGTTTACTCTTTCGAGAACACCAAAGGTCAAACCCATCACTGCCATGCATACCGATCACGAGCAGCTCCAGCAATCACCATCTCGGCAAGTATCTTCTCGTAAACTCATCACTACTTCCAGCCATGGCTTTCCTGTTTTGTTCTCGAGCGCACCATCAGTAGCAGCAATCTCCTGTAACAACGAATGAACTCAGCACCACTGCCTTCGATCAATCGCTGGCTCAACCAACGTCTCAACTGAGACCTCCAAACTCGAGCTCTCTCCTCTTTGTTCCTCACGAAACCGAGGTGAAGATGATGGTGTGCTCGTAGGGAAATATTTGGGCGCCTTTATCATCATTTGAAATCTGGCATCCCCCTCAGTAAATGACTGGACTTCCTTTAGCAGTTCCTTTGAAACTTGAATGCCCCTTAGCAGAGTGACTGCCCTTAACGTACATTGGGGGTCCCAATAGCACTTGGCCTAGAAAATGACCATTTTACCCTTTTGGTCTTCCAACTCCTTCTTTTGCCCATAACTTCTTCATACGAGCTCAGAATGACTCCGTTCTTTCGCCATTGGCTTCATCTTCTCGTCCTCTACAAAATGATGACTAGAAATCCTCCATTTGAACGAGTTCCAATTGGTCTTTTTGCTCCAAATGACTCCATTGCACCTAATAAACTCAAAAGCACACATAAGATACATAATTTACAAGAAAACTCGCAAAGAAAGCATAAATACTAGATATTAAATACGGTGTATTCTACACCTATCAAATTCCCCCACACTTAGACTTTGCTAGTCCTCGAGCAAATCAAACAAAACTTATTCAAAAAGATACATACAACTCCGTGTCGTCGAGGCTACGGTCACTTTTAGCATAAATAACAAGCCTTTAAACCACTAAGTGTCCCTAGTGGACGAGTTATAGTCTCGTGAGGGTTTACTAGAGATATACCCACAAAACCTACTTTTCCAACTTACTAGTTCTCCGAAATAATAGCATCCAACGCGCTAAGAAGACATAGAGATTCTGCACACTAGTCATAAGAAGTTAGACACATAAATGAACACAATCTCATTCTTAAAAGTTGAGAGAGAGATAACCATCCCTTCTCGACAAAAATTCGGGTTCGGAGTGATCAAAAGTCTCGACCCTGCCTCACAAGAAAGGGTTTTATGATATTGCGCTCAATAATAAACAGCTCTTTATGGGTCACACATCTGTCCAGGTAGGAATGAAGGGAGAATCCTGAGACACGTTGAATGGTAGGAAGGTAAAAACCCTCCGAAGTATTTTGAAAACCCACATCTTTTATAATTTTTGAAAACCCATTTTTCTGACGATCTCTTCGAAAGGAAATCAACCACTTAACGAAGGTGGGAATATGCTTACTTACCTCGTTATCCGTTCGGCGTGCATCTAGCACCACTCTCACAGCATCCATAGAAACGTCTTCGGTCTTCTATCGGTGTCTTCATCTTCGTCTTCGGTCTTCAACTCTTGATGATAACTCTTGAACCTCGTAGAATCTTGACAATATGATTATTTCCCTCAAATTCCTTGTCGCTTGAAACTTCATTATAGATATTCCTTCTTTCCATTGGCTTTATTGAAAGAATACAAAACTAAAAACAAACTATACAAACCCAAAATATGATACAATGAATTTTTCTTGTCTCTTTTTTCTTTCTTTATTTTTTTTATTTTTTTTTTCTTTATTTTTTTTATGAGACAAGAAAAATAAATACAAAATAAAAACAAAACAAAACAAAATAATAAAAAACTATTAACGAACCTAAAAATTTTCTCTTGTCTTTTTTTTTTTTTTTTTTTTTTTTTTTTAATTTTCGTTTTTTTTTTTTTTTTTTTTTTTTTTGGCAAGAGAAAAATAAATACAAAATAAAATAAAATACAAAGGCCATGGTGTAAGTACTTTACCGCTTGATTCTTCACAACTTGTATGTCTTGATATCATAAACTTTTCGAATTCTTATCTTTATAAACTTCGCTCTTGCATGTTACTTGTAAACCTTAAACGTCTTTCAACTTTCCTTCAAATTCGTGATGCTCCTCTTGTTGATGATGATGGTGTTTCTATGGACCTGTTGGTGTAGAGAGAGATAAGAAGGATGGTGCTAACTGCGAACAAGATTACAAGTGGTATGTAAGTTAGCAATTCGATGTCACCATCATGATTGATAAAAATAGCACTCAAGAGATCAAAATAGTGCTTCTATTGGTGGGAGGTTGGACAGCTCACCATTCTGCCCGGAATTTACGTACGGTGACACACACTCTAAAAGCACAAATTTAGACAGGTTCAAAGAATTGAAGGTTGGTGCCTCACATTATGTAACTTGGGTAGTCTCCACTATAGGGGATCACAACTCTAATACCGAATTCAGTCTGCACCTTATTTGCCACTGGCATGGTTAAATCCAACTTTAACTCTCATACAAGTAAGAAACCCGATCATGTTCTCTGTCATCTCTAAGTTCGGTCACTATTATGAGATTCTCGATGTAATCTTAGCGACATGTATACTATGTGACTCTAAACTAACCACAAGTTGTAGTTTTATTCAAATATATACAAAAAAAAATTGAAAATTTTGACTCAAAAAGGCTAAAAACTCTATATGCAAAAGACTCCCCCACACTTAAACTTCACATTGTCCTCAATGTGAAAAACCGAAAATTCTGAATTCTGACGTAACAGCAGATAAAACGCAAAAACTGTACAAATTGGTAAGGAATTTGGAAAAACTCCATTTCACAAAAGTTGTTCATCTACGTGTTTTCTACAAAGTTTCAAAAGGGCACAGTGTTTCGATAAACGATTTGACAGTTATGGTCTCTGGACTGAACTACGTACAGTCTGAATTTTTCTGACGGAAAGGTATTCGTCCTAATTCTCTTCTAAGATAGATTCCGGACGCAATGAAATTAAACATGGGGATGCAAATATGATATGAAAACAATAAAAACAAAAAATAAAAGGGACTAAAATAAATAACCTATGGGTTGCCTCCCATTTAGCGCTTGGTTTAAAGTCGTCAGCCCGACTCTTTTGTTATCGTCCATATACCAACAATCTGAAAAGTTGGGGATCCTTCCATAGAACCTGTTTTACAAACACTAGCTTCACACAAATATTAGTAATATAAAGCAAAAGTGAAGCTATGAACCGATAAAAGCTTCCCCCACACTTATTCTTGTCCACACTTGGAAGTGTATAAAGAATATAGAAGTCGGGTACTTCCACGGTTTCTTGTTCCAAAACCTGCATAGTATGAGAATCAAGTATCTCTAATGGCGGATAACGAGAAATAAAGTCATTCAACAATATTCTCGAAGCACATACATTCAAACCAATAAGAGGTAAAGGAGAAGAAACAATAGGCAACGGGTTAGACAAACCTTGCACAATCTCTTTTATCACGGAATCCTCTTCATCCTTGAAAAACTCAAGTGAATAATTCACCTCATGTACATCGTGGTCCTCTATCAAACCTTGCAACCATTCTTCGTCCGTTTCTGCCTTAACCAAAGTCTCAACATAAACATCATCATTACAATCATTTGCAAGCTCAATTGGGTCTTCCACAATATTGGTCATACCGGTCTCATTCTCAACACATTCCTCCTTTTTGTTGTAAGGCACATACTCTTTTGCGGATCCAAATTTTATTATAAGAAACTTTTTTAGAACACTCGAAAATGCATCATCCTCAAGCTCCACCCTTTGAATAGGCTCTTGATCATTATTAAGATCAATGCTCGAGTAATCTACACAAGTGTCGACATATTCCTCTTCGTCTTCATCTTGATCCCAAAAAGACTCCTCGGAGATGTCACCATGAGTTGTTTCAAGCAATGTATCATAATCACCGTCACTATCATAGTCAACATAAGATTGGTCCTCGCTGAATTTAGTGTTGCTAATCTCTAACTCATCCTTTTGAATAGGTGAATGATCATTATTACGATCAAGAGTTGAGTTAACTACACAATTATCCACGAAAGTGCCCAAGGATTCGCCTTTTTCAACATTAGCATCAATCAAATATTCATCACAAACCATATGCACATAAGAATTATCCATATCTTCCTTGTATTGATCAATGCCTCTTCGCAAGCTAGCAAAACCTTCACGAAGTTCTTGGAGTTGCTCGTTTGTAGTCTCTTTAGCTTTTTGAAATTCCTCTTGTAAAAAGGTGGAAACTTTGTCTATAAAGTTAGAGACTTTTTGTTCACAAGCATAAGAATCCTCCCATCCTTGTGGTTGTTCACACACATACCCGCCATAAGGTTGTTGAGGAAAACCATAAGGTTCCATGGAATATTGGTCATAACCAATGAATTGGTTTTGATTATACCCATGGAATTGGTAGTTGTCGTATTGTTGAGGTTGTTGAAAACCGTATCCATTCTCATAGTATGCTCCTTCCATAGAAATAAGCACCTGAAATAAAATTCTCAAACCAAGGTTAAAACCCAGAAAATAAGAAAAATAAAACAAAAACTAAAAACAAAAATAAGAAACCAAAAACAAGTGACAACCGCTGCCTCCCCGGCAGCGGCGCCAAAATTTGACCGGTTGTCATCCGACACAAATATAATTACACTTTCTTACTACTCAAAATATAAATATAGCAAGGGCAAGAAAGGATCGATCCCACAGAGAGGTCTAGGTTGTCAAGTTGTTTTGGTTTCCTATATATAACACCGGTAGTTTTGTGATTTTTATATAATAAACTAAATAAAAGAAAATAAAGCAAAGCAAACAAATCAAATCAAGGATAAGAAGATATTGGTCATGGATTTCGTTTTCATTCACAAACATGTTTTCAACACAATAACTAGAATTGATATTTTAATCTCAACTTTTATCAAAGGCCCTAGAATACCTTGATCGCAAGTATATCCCGCTAATCTCCTCATGTCATCAACAAACACATTAAAAGATGCGAATATGAATTCTACCTAAAGGAACAACCTAACGTGTAAAAGCACTAATCAAGTTTAATTCCCTAGATGCATTAGGTTCTATGAAATCAGGCCAATCAAAGCAATCGAACGTGGAAAGCGCACTAATCCGATTTAACAAAGGTTATGGTTCACATATGATCATAAGAATATATCACTACAAACTATAATCATAATTATGCTACTTGCAATCCGGAATTATCACTTTTGCGTATAATAACCCTAATCTAGCAAGAGAGATGATAACAAACTCAATCGATTCGCGACTCGACTAAATAGCATTCAAATCATGTAACAATATTGATGGTGAATCATAAACGATAATATGGAGACAAAACTAATTTATTGAATTAAAACCCATATTTGGAAATCCAACTTATTCCATAACCAATTATAAAACTCTAGCTCATATTCATGGAGTTCATCACAAGAAGAAAGAGAAAAGACTTCATGATTCTAAACCCTAGAAAACAAAGTAGAGGTAAAAGATAGAAAAAAGATATAAAAAGATAAGAGATCCCCCAAATTGTGCCTAGGCTTCTCTATATATAGAGTTTTGTAACCTCTCCTTGAAGAAACTAGGAAACCTAGTAAAAATAGGAAATTGCACCTCCTTAAGAATTGTGTCCCGTGCATGACTTCCCGTGCCAGAGGGTTGCCAAACTCTTGCCAAATATCATCGAAACTCCAGTAGGAAACTCACGTCCAAGCTTTGCTCATGAGATGTGGTTGCAATCAGCTTACAGGCCCACGTAGGTGGTGAAAGTCCAGCCCACCTAAATTCATTCAATCTGTCGGTTCCATAGAACCGACAAGATACCCTTCGATCTTCCCTCGTTGTCATCACAGATTCATCTCGAACTCCATCAACCCATTTCCATTCGACTGCACCAACAGTAGCCAACTCCTTCGTGCTCAACCGCATGTTCAGCGTCTCAAGCTCCACCTGATCATCATGATCACTACCTTGCTACTCGACCTCCACCATAATCCGCTCCTCATCCACGTCAACGATCATCAACCCAGCAACACCCTTCATCAGCTGCAATCACCGAAAACAGCCAACTCCATTAGTGGCAGCAACAATCTTCTTTGCCACTGCTCTATATTCTCCATCTCGTTTGTTCCGTAAACCACAGCCAACAGACCGAGTTTCCATTAGCTGCAGGAAAACTCCACAGCGTCTCCACCACTTCCAAGCTCATATCCATGCCAAGTCTTGCCCACAACCCGAGTAGCAGCACCATCTTCTCTCTGTTATGCTGAAGTCTCATCCGAGCACCATCAACTGCCATTCTTCCAAGCCTCATTCAATCACGTTCGATGGCAGCAAACTCCCTGAACCTGAACTTCATCACAATAGCAACCAACAAAACCTCTAGCTCCACCGCCGAGCTTGAGTTCTTTTCCATATCTGAATGTCAAGCTCGAGTTCCCTGTTTCTTAACTTCCTAGATACTCAGCTGGTTTCTCAGTTTAGGAGACCGGTCCCAGAATCCAGAAGCAACACGTCTTCTTCATCTTTACAGCGTTGTCCTCCTCGACAAACCATCGCCCAACACTCCCCGGTTCCATATTGATCACTTTGTCATCAAGTCTTCCATCGACATGATCATCGCCTAACACTCGAGCAAAGAAAGATATCCCATCACTTCTTCTATCACACAACTCCATCCGTGTCTCATCGGTTTACTCTTTCGAGAACACCACAGGTCAAACCCATCACCGCCATGCATACCGATCACGAGCAGCTCCAGCAATCACCATCTCGGCAAGTATCTTCTCGTAAACTCGTCACTACTTCCAGCCATGGCTTTCCTGTTTTGTTCTCGAGCGCACCATCAGTAGCAGCAATCTCCTGTAACAACGAATGAACTCAGCACCACTGCCTTCGATCAATCGCTGGCTCAACCAACGTCTCAACTGAGACCTCCAAACTCGAGCTCTCTCCTCTTTGTTCCTCACGAAACCGAGGTGAAGATGATGGTGTGCTCGTAGGGAAATATTTGGGCGCCTTTATCATCATTTGAAATCTGGCATCCCCCCTCAGTAAATGACTGGACTTCCTTTAGCAGTTCCTTTGAAACTTGAATGCCCCTTAGCAGAGTGACTGCCCTTAACGTACATTGGGGGTCCCAATAGCACTTGGCCTAGAAAATGACCATTTTACCCTTTTGGTCTTCCAACTCCTTCTTTTGCCCATAACTTCTTCATACGAGCTCAGAATGACTCCGTTCTTTCGCCATTGGCTTCATCTTCTCGTCCTCTACAAAATGATGACTAGAAATCCTCCATTTGAACGAGTTCCAATTGGTCTTTTTGCTCCAAATGACTCCATTGCACCTAATAAACTCAAAAGCACACATAAGGGGACACCTATCAAAGAAAGCATAAATACTAGATATTAAATACGGTGTATTCTACACCTATCAAATTCCCCCACACTTAGACTTTGCTAGTCCTCGAGCAAATCAAACAAAACTTATTCAAAAAGATACATACAACTCCGTGTCGTCGAGGCTACGGTCACTTTTAGCATAAATAACAAGCCTTTAAACCACTAAGTGTCCCTAGTGGACGAGTTATAGTCTCGTGAGGGTTTACTAGAGATATACCCACAAAACCTACTTTTCCAACTTACTAGTTCTCCGAAATAATAGCATCCAACGCGCTAAGAAGACATAGAGATTCTGCACACTAGTCATAAGAAGTTAGACACATAAATAAACCCTAAACAATGTACTGCAAGGGAGTACTTTAGATTTGAGAGATCAATCTGTACAAGTCCGGCCTAAACCAAGAAATGGCCGTTCCAGACTTGCTTCGGTCACAAAGTGGGGGAGAATGGGTTGGTTTTGGGGAGGGAAGCAAGGAAAGTGATGAGATAAAAATAGTTGATTCTGGAAGAGTAGTTGTGTTACGACTTGTATCAGAAAGTGGGAAGCTAACGTATGAAAAGCTAGCAAACATTTTCTGAGTGGTGTATGCTCCTGACTGAACTTGTTGTTCGGTGGAAATAGGTAAGACGTATTTATACAAGTCGAAGTGAAACGTACTCTGGTCTCATTAAGGAATGGAAAAATGGGTGAGTAAATGGGAGGAGGTGGTAACAGTTAATGTATGGAATTGATGTTCCATAAAACTGTTAACGCATGGAATTGATGTTCCATAAAACTGTTAATGCATGGAATTGATGTCCTATAAAACCTTTAACTCATGGAATTGATGTCCCATAAAAGAGCGTTTCACCATTAACTCCCTGTATTTACTAACCGCCTCATCCTTATGATACTTCCTTATGACGGGCGTAGTGTACGCCGCACGCTGTAGACCGCCAAACCAATACCCAAAGAGAATCCCCCAGTTTGTGATATATGTTGATGTCTCGAATGTTTTTTGTAGAAAACATGTAGTATATTGTTGTTGCCTGGCAAGTCGATCTTGGGAGACTTGCTAGCATGGTGACCTTCGACGGTCGAGATTTTGCATCTTAATAGGAAAGGTAGCCGTTGATCGTCGCACGCTTTCGTTTGTTGGTGGCCGCAAAGGGAAGGCCAGCATGGTGGCGCGGCTAGGTTGGCGTGACCAAACTAGGGTTTTGGGTCAAAGGTTACCATGTGTTGTCTGGTAACCTTGGACGTCTAGGATTTGCTCCTGGGATTGAAGGGCGACCGTTGATTGTCGCACGCCTTCGTTTTGGTAGCCACGTAGGGAAGGCTAGCATGGTGGCGCGGCTAGTTTGGCATGCCGTTAGCATGGCATGGTTTGGCGTGGCCAAATTTAGGTATTCGGGCCAAAGGTTACCATGCGTTGTCTGGTAACCTTGGATGGCTAGGATTTGCTCCTGGGATTGAAGGGGGACTGTTGATTGTCGCACGCCTTCGTTTTGGTAGCCGCGTAGGGAAAGCCAGCATGGTGGCGCGGCTAGGTTGGCATAGCATGGTTTGGCGTGGCCAAACTTAGGTTTTCGGGCAAAAGGTTACCATGCGTTGTCTGGTAACCTTGGATGGCTAGGATTTGCTCCTGGGATTGAAGGGGGACCGTTGATTGTCGCACGCCTTCGTTTTGGTAGCCGCGTAGGGAAGGCCAGCATGGTGGCGTGGCTAGGTGCGTTTGGCATGGTGCGGTTTGGCTTGGCATGCCATGGGCGCATGGTGCGGCCAGCATGGCTAGGGCCAAGGCAAGGTGCGGTTTGGCTTGGCATGGTGGGGCCAAGGGTTTGGCGTGAATGGTTTGGATTGGCATGGAGGGGCCAAGGGTTTGGCATGAATGATTTGGCTTGGCATGGTGGGGCCAAGGGCTTGGCATGCCCTGGGCGCATGGTGAGGCTAGCATCGCTAGGGCCAAGGCAAGGTGCGGTTTGGCTTGGCATGTGGAGCCAACGGTTTGGTGTGAATGGTTTGGCTTGTCATGGCGGGGCCAAGGGCTTGGCATGCCATGGGCGCATGGTGCGGCTAGCATGGCTAGGGCCAAGGCAAGGTGCGGTTTGGCTTGGCATGTGGGGCCAAGAGTTTGGCGTGAATGGTTTGGCATGGCGGGGCCAAGGGCTTGGCATGCCATGGGCTCATGGTGCGGCTAGCATGGCTAGGGCCAAGGCAAGGTGAGGTTTGGCTTGGCATGTGGGGCCAAGGGTTTGGCGTGAATGGTTTGGCTTGGCATGGCGGGGCCAAGGGCTTGGCATTCCATGGGCGCATGGTGCGGCTAGCATGGCTAGGGCCAAGGCAAGGTGCGGTTTGGCTTGGCATGGCGGGGCCAAGGGCTTGGCGTGACCAAGCTAGGTTTTTGGGTCAAAGGTTACCATGTGTTGTCTGGTAACCTTGGACGGCTAGGATTTGCTCCTGTGATAGAAAGATGGCCGCTGATTGTTGCAGGCCTTTGTTTTGGCAACCAGCGTTGTGCATGGCATGTAGGAACGGAAAGCCTGGATGGCATGCGTTGGTGCGGTAGGTGTGGCTGGCACAGTTTTTCTATTGGCACAGGGGTGCGGCTAGCATGGTTGGCATGCCTTGGCGCGGTGGGTGTGGCTGGCACGGTTTGCCATTGGCACAGGGGTGCGGATAGCATGGGTTGCATGCCTTGGCGCGGTGGGTGTGGCTAGCACGGTTTACCATTGGCACAAGGGTGCGGCTAGCATGGTTGGCATGCCTTGGCGCGGTGGGTGTGGCTGGCACGGTTTGCCATTGGCACAGGGGTGCGGCTAGCATGGTTAGCATGCCTTGGCACGGTGGGTGTGGCTGGCACGGTTTACCATTGGCACAGGGGTGCGTCTAGCATGGTTTGCATGCCTTGGCGCGGTGGGTGTGGCTGGCACGATTTTCCATTGGCACAGGGTTGAGGCTAGCATGGTTGGAATGCCTTGGCGCGGCAGGTGTGGCTGGCACGGTTTTCCATTGGCACATGGGTGCGGCTAGCATGGTTGGCATGCCTTGGCACGGCAGGTGTGGCTGGCGCGGTTTGCCATTGGCATTTGTGGCGTGGGAATTAGGGTTTTGGCCTATCGAAACCCTAATTAGTAATTAATTAGAAAAAAGGTACCCAAGTAATTTTCTCGTAGACATATTAAAGGGTTCAATAAATGCGTTTAAGTCCTGTGACGTCACTGTCTGGCTAGGGTTTTACGATTTTAACCCTAAACTAAAAACCACCATCAACACCTAGATAGTATAAGCTCAACCGTAAAAAAAAACTACAATACTCGTTCTTGTTGAATTCGTGTCGTGAAATATATATTTTTATGTAACACCCGCACATTTCGCGTGATGTATGCTCAAAGATATTTCATTGAAATGAAATTAAGTTTTATCTCAAGCTTGTGTTGCGCGTTCAGGAAAAGTTGGCCCAAGACTGAAACTTGTGCCATCATGGTGCATCACGCCAGTGAGAGGCTGGCCGAGAAAGATATTGCAACATTATGGTGCAATACTCAAGTTGGCCATCAGGACAGAACTGAATAATGCACCACTATGATGTATTAAATGAAAGTCATTGTCGCAAATGCATGTGAACTTGTCCTATAGAAATGTAAATAAGGCATATATACAGAAGGGGTGTTGGTTGATATGAATTAAGTGGATATGCATTCTTAAGTTTCAATACTAAGTTGGTAAAGAATATTTGATGAAGAAGCATCATTATTGATGTGAAGCCTTGTCGATGGAGTATATGATGCTTAAGCATTACTTTTGTTATGTCGTGAACTAAAAATGCGCCACTTAAAGGCATTCTGGCGGAAAGGTGTATGATGCACACTCTTGTGCACCATTTGTGAAGGACCATTTGGTTTATGCATACTAAGCTTTGCTTGTATTTGGATTTTCAACACAGTTAGCTTTAATTGCTAGTATCGTCGATCGTTGAACTACAGTTCGTGCTTGATCCCTTCAAGGTACGGAGAAGGGTACGTAGGCACACACAATGAATTATATCATTAGTGGTCCAATACCTCGTCTCTCATATCATCTGATTGCGAGGTGATTGTGACATAATGGTAACTCATATCACCTGGCTCGGAAAATATGATGCAAGAGATGACCATCGAGGTAGGCATGCACCAATTGCGAATTATGCATGATCGGGATAGAAAGTTAAATCAGTATGCAAGTTAGGGAAGCTTGCATAAGCCATTTACAACATGAGAACGATGAAAGACAAGAATGACATGATACTGGATGATGCACCCTTGGCACAAGCAAGATAATTGCATGCTTTCATCTCTATGCCAAAACGAAGTAAGATAGCTAGAAATAGGCTTGCAATGGACTTTGTGTAAGCCCACGGCATTCCTAACACCTTGATAGAATTTGGAAGTTAGCGATGCATGCAAAATGCATTAGCATTGGACTTTATCTCATAGCACCCTTTGCAGAACATGTGCAGGTTGGAACAGTGTGGAGTTTGCCTTTGAGGCATCATGCTTGCTAATCATGCTTGCAATATAAAATAAATGTCCATTTTCCTGGCGAGAAGTTAAGCTTTAGGACTCGACCACTAGCATCAGAGTGGTGCATCGGGATCGGCATGCACGACATCGCTCCATATGCTTGTAGGAATTCGGTTCGTGTACAGTTCAGTACACACTAGGTTTACCTTGTTAAACAATCTTGTATACAATTTTATTACCAAAGTATTGATCGTACAAGGATTATCCATGTAGGTTTCCGAACAAAACAATTGGTGATTGGTATCAAAGCATTAAAACAACATAGAAACCTAATAAGTGTATGTTTGGAAGATAAACTTGCCACAGCTAAAGACAGAGAAAGTGCAAGTCTTTCTCAGAAAAAATGCCTTGAGGATGATGTAGTTGTTCAACTTGAAAAGATCAAAATATTGGAACAAAGGAATATGAGTTTGAAATAAGTTAATCTCATTAGCTCAGAAAATTAACCTCGATATTAGGAGCATGTATAATATTCGTGCTACATGAGGATTGGGTTATGAAAAAAAATATACACTTCTAGTACTTGTAAAGAAGATAATTTGTCAAGGCCAAATATTCTTATAAACAAGAAGCTTCTACTGATGTCAAAAGTGAGATCCCTCCACCACCAATCAATGATGGAAATAGCAAAGTCTATCAATCTCCAAAGCCACCACAAACACATCTAGATAAGTACATTCTTAATGTTTGCTATTATTATAGAAATAAAGGTCACATGCAAAGAGGATGTTGGTTCCGCATAAGGAATAAGAAAATTCATGATATTCTTGTTTGGTCACTACAAGAAGTGGTCAAACCTAGATATTATAATTAAGCAAAGGAATCAGTTTTGTGATAAACTAAGTTTTGCCTGTAAACACTCTAGGAAGTCCTTTCATAGTTGTCAAGATTATGGAAAGGAAAAGGCAAAAACGAGATCACAAAAGAACATTCAATCCAATTGGAAAATGTTAACTTGCAAAAGAACATTCAATCCAATTTTTTCCCGAGAAATCTTCGAATGAATAATTGGAAGGAGATTCTAATTGTTCCTAAACCCGTTGAGAAGTGGATATCAAAGAACATTAGTGAAAGTTCCAAAAATAATGACCTCTCAGAATAGTGGAGTCCATAGTTATGGATGCTAGAAATATCATGGGAAAGATAGATATGTATCTCAAGTATTTCAAAAGTGATCAATTTTATGGTAATCCGAAAGTGAAGAAGAAGAAGAAGAAGAAGAAGAAGAAGAAGAAGAAGAAGAAGAAGAAGAAACAAACTAAGCCAAAACATGCATACGGTGAAAAAATCATAGATGTAGAAATGTATGTTTCCATCACCTGCGGTGAACGAAGCAATGTTGACCCCGACACAACGTGATTGTTCTGAAAGTGAATCCTCACCAAGAATGCCTTACTATGAAAAATGGTGAGGGAAGTACAATGATTAGGGCGCACATATTATTTTGAATAAAATGTTGAATATCTAGTGAAGTCGTAGGATTCATAATGTGATTCTTCTAAAAGGTATGTCTATAAACTTGATCAAGTTTTATGATTCTTTTATTATATACTTGATTTCGTGACTCTTATGTGTCAATAAGTGATTTGTTGGAAATCCTAGTATCATCACTATTAATTGTTTAAACATATACTTGAGGTTAAATACCCAATGTTTCTGACGATGATAATTTACATCTCTTATTCATGTTGATTCATTGATCCATATAGATGAATCCATGCCAAGAGGTTACATGACCTTATTGTGAGAATGGTTATGACTTTATATCTCCAAAGTGCTTGTCATAATTGTCTTCTGTGCACTTATAAATTGAAAATTTTCAATATTGTTATACTCAACTCAAGGTGATACATGGCTAATAGAGTGTTAGAGCATTGCTCAATTGAACCCACCAAGCGTTGGTATGTCAAGGTTGGTTGTCATAGTTTAGTATCAAAACTCATAAGTCGCTTGATTAGATTACTAGAGTCAACTTCGTTAGGTTAGACTAGGAAGATGTATCGACATCAACGATGATATCATCCTTCCACTTGAGGTTAGTAAAACATGACTTGACTTGTTTCCATTTCTATATAGTAAGCTTTCAAGTCATTTTTGATTGAATACATAACATGCGAAGTTATATATATGAAACTCTAGTATAATAGACTTGACCATCATATTGTGATCGAAGTGTCAATGAACAATATATAAATAGTGATAAGTACTTTATATTGGTGCATTGCATTATGAAGTATAATGTTTATCGTTTGAACTTCGTAATTGCAACATCGACATAATCTTTGTAAATCGTTACTAGATTGTGTAGTGAACGTATGTTTGATTTCATATATACCTAGAAACTATGTTTAATTACATGAGTTTAAGGAAGTAGACATACGAACTTTTTTCGTAGTTGAAAGGAAATCAAAAGGATTGAAGGTCCGGTTTTCATTGAAGATCTTAAGGTTGGCCGACCCTAACCTACATAAGGAATCAAGGTAGAACCGATCCTATCTTATGTTGGGAGTCAAGGTAGAACCGATCCTTACCTATATTGGGAGTCAAGGTAGAACCGATCCTAACTTGTTTTAGGAGTCATGGTAGAACCGGTCGCAATAGGAAAAACCGATTTCTCTAAGTCACGTACACTTTAGGGTTTGTGTGATTTGGAGATTGGGTTTGCAAAATACGAAAGTTTAAGATGTCGACATAATGAGTAATTTAAACATATGCTGAAATATTATTTCTTAATTGTTCAAAGATATTCCTTGATACTCAAGGTGAGATCCCAAACCGAAACAGTAGAGAATCTTTTTGAGATTTTTTATACCAACAATCAAAACATATCTTTGGAACTAGACAAAAACCGCATGTAGGTGCTTTATTGCATATCTTAAGAATATTTTCGGTTACAAAAATTCCTTGGTGTCCAAACTACGTTGGTCTATAAATAGTAAAGTGTGTTCTTCTTACAAACTTATCTTGAGCCAGGCAAACTTCATCTTTGTTGTTTCTGGTGTGGCCGACTAATAGTATTCTTGTAATACTATCTTGGAGATTAGAGTAACCCAATTAGGTAAAATCTTTTACGTTCGCTAGTTTAAAGATTTTTGTGGGATCAAGAAGCGTCTAGTAGTACCGTTAGTGGAAAACTAGAGTTGCATTGTTATTTTAGTTTTATTGATTTGATTGACTAATGGTTGTTAACTCTTAATTGCACCTAGTTTGATTATTCTTAGAGCCTTCTCTTCTGACATAAGGTTACTCAAACTAGGCCAAGAGATTAGCGTTGACTTGTGATCATCCATTGTTAACAGATTATGTCATGTGCATGCTCGATCATAAGTCAAGAATCAAGTTTGTTATTGTGCATGTACAAAAGACTATTGAAGATTTGAAGACAAGAAGATTTTCCTTATTGGTTTCGTATCTTTGTGATCTTATTTGTGCACAAACTTGATAGGCTGGGATCCAACTAGATCTAGTTTATATTTTGATAGACTTGTTATTGCTATTCGTAATTAGATCGACGAGCTATCATTTGGTGGTACTCTTTAGTAAAACCCCACAGATACTCAGTATTTGTTTCAACTGAAAAACGGAAACTGAGGTTCCGTAAAACGAAAACCAAACGGGTACTCAGTCTCCGTGTGATTTCTCTACGCTACAAAGCTCATCAGATCTGATCAACATTATATAGTAGCTAAGGGATATCACTACTCTAAAGCGATATGGAACACCATGATAGTTGCATTTTGGTACAATTAAGTTAAAGCGTATCGAAATCATCAACCATAGTGCTTGGTCTAAATGATTATTCTTGCAAAATCAGAAGACAAAAAACTAGTATTGATTTTTAAAAAAAATGACTACCATTGAATCAGGAGATGTAACATTTAAATTTACTGTGAACAACAAAATTAAATAGGGGGAACTTAGTGGAACTAATTTGTATAAAAGACACCTTACATTTTTGGTTGAAACTTGATTGTACAGAACATCCTAGCAAAACCCTAATTTTGCTTGGAAGAACAATTTTTAAAATCCTCAACTTTGTTTTCTTTCATTTTCCTGAATCCACAGTAACATAACATAATAATAGGTAAAGACAAAGATAATTAGCAGAACGATAGAGAAAGACAAAAAAAATCAGGAGTGGTAACAGTGTGGAAGAACGATCAGGCTACAAAGAATTTTGAAAATTCCTCAACTTTGTTTTCTTTCATTTTCTTGAATCCACAGTAACATAACATAATGATAGGCGGAGACGAAGATAATTAGCAGAACGGTAGACAAATACAAAAAAATAGGATCGATAACGGTGTGGAAGAACGATCAGAGAGAAAGGGAGGTTTGTGAAACATTTACGATATCGAAAACCATCAGTTGGTCAAAGAGTGATACTAATCTACCTTTCAAAGGAATAGGTCAGTTTGGTTAGTTCTGATAACAACTTGCATGAAAGACACTTAGGGAAAATAGGGAGAAAAAAATGGATATTGTGAATTGCATGCAGTTTCCAACTTTTATCGAATTTGGACCGACTAAAACAAGCTATCAAGATTTTTTTAAAGATACAAAGAACGGTAGATGAGCTCAGAAGTCATCCTGACCACTCTTTGTATTTCCCGAAATCTATCACGACCACTCTTTGTCTCCCCCAAAAAGGCAACTGTGTTGTAGTTTGTTCTCCGAAATGAAGGCTCTTTGAGAACTAAGTAAGACTTTGAAAGACTTCACTTGGGGAATCATGAACAACAGGTTCACCTATTTTTTTCATTGATAGTTACGTAACTTGTGTCTTGCTTTGATATGTTAAAATTTTTCTATTTTAAGGTCCTTCTCTTCTGCTATAAGGTCATTCAAGAATTATTGATTAAATCCATATTTTGTAGAAACTTCTATGCCATTTTATCAATTTAAATCCAGTTCTGAAGTTTATCATATAAACCATCTTGACATAGATCTTGAATGACATTCTTGTGAGATATACTGATTATGTATCTCTATGAGTTTTGAAGAGCATAAAGCTTCGTCTTTTGACGTAGATTTATCAATTTCTAGGAAAAGATTTTTGTCTCGTTGAAGAACGATCAAAAAGAACATAAACTACAAGATTCAAGTGCGACTTTTGATGTAGATTTATCATCAGAAAGGAAACTAATATGCAACTTTTTGAAGGTAATGTTGCGCTAATCTTTACGAAGGACTGTGGAGCAACCCTAGGCATGTAAAGAACATCAACTAGAAGATTCAAGTGTATATGTCTTCTTTGGGATCAAGATATGTATGAGCACAACTGCAATAAAGTATATTCGAGGGTTTAGTTTGTCTCAACTACATTCTAGACCGAAGTCATTATAGTAGGTCAGTGTTTGTAGCTGCATAATACAATGTGTGTTCAAAATGGAGGAGGCCCTGAAGGTTTCTGTTTTGCAGTTTTCCTCGTAAACAGTCAGGTTGTATGTTAATCATCCATGTGATTCATGAATCTCTTTTAGAGATGGTCCAAGAATTTTATTTCTTCACATAAGGAATAAGTTTGTAGATTTAGAATGGGGCCAGGAAACATTCGAGTACAATGTACAAGGAATTGTCTTATATATTATTTATAAGATCGTGGGGTTGCTTTCCGAAAATGCTATGTTAACAGCTTAACATAACAGCTAGTTGACAGCAAAACTGACGTGGAGGGTTAATCGGTCTTTTTATATCAATGATATTGATGTGGCGACTCCAACGTGTAAAACACTAAGACATTTTTTCCTTCTTCTGGTGTTAACTCTCAAATTTCTTTCCGGTCATCTTCTCCGGCACCATCATTAAACTACACCGAACTCAAGTTATCATCACCATTTATATTCTTGTTTATTTCATATTTTGTGATCAATCTCTTCACTCTTAAGTATGCCCCTATCTCGATCGTGAATACTCGAACGTGAATACTCGAATCTATTTGATGAAATTACAACAAAAGTTTCGTATGTTGCTGATCTTTTAACTTTGATTTGACAATTGAAGTTCGAATATTAGAATTTGAAGCTTCATCGACTAACTAAATGACATTAGAAACAAGTTATTTTTTCTATTTTCAGAAAAAAGAAATCGAACTACTTTCGGATCAAAATAACAGATGGTTTTGAATTTAGGGTTTCATAAAGAATAAAACATATGTTTATGTTTAAGATGTTTGAAATTAGGGTCATTTGAGAACCAAGTTTCGTTTTTCTTTTTTATCAAAATTGGAAAATCAAGTTACTCTGTATTTTTTTCTTTCATCAGAATTCGAGAATAAGTTACTCGTATATATATATATATTTTTTTTATTTGCTAATTTAGTGTTATGACATGGGAAACGAAATTTGTTACCTCTCACCTACATGTAATGTCCATGTCAGCATAGCTGTTAACTAGCTGTTAATCAGCTGGTCATGTAGCAAGATTGCTTTCTTTCTTTTTGTGTTTGTTTTAGTAGTATTTCTCATTATCATTGTTCCTTCCCGGATGAATGTTTCAATAATTTCTAGTATTTATTTTATTTTTTCTTCCAAATCCGTTTGAACTTTGAAGGTTTCTTTACCAAATGTTCAAAGACAATGATTTTCTAAACCTGTTGGATTGATTCTCGCGTCTCAGCCGACTATCCTCCAAATAATTGGCGTTTTTTTTCTTTTCATAATTTTCGACATAGCACTGAAATGCAATGGTAAAGTTATTGGTGATGATGTTATTGATTTGAGTTTACCAGCACTAAATTCTTTAACGATCAAAAAATAGTACGGGACGTATTCTTCCGGGAGGAGTGGAAGTTTCCATGGTCCATAGTACCATAAGGATAAAACATCATCCGGGACAAGATAGACGCGAACCAAATGCCTCCTTGGTAAAGTAGCGGGTGATTTTGATAACTATGGTCTAAATTCAAGACTGGCCAATACTTTAAATTCATAGTGACCTTCATCGATTAAAGAAAGAAATGGATTAATGGTCGGGACAAAAAGTAAAACCTTTTATTCAATAAATCATTCATGGGCAGTGAACTAAACCTAAAAAGCGATAGGCCCCCGAGCAAATATCACTATCACCAACAGATGAAGAAATGTAACCGTTTGTCATTTCGCGAACCAGAGCTCAAACGCCCTTCAAAATACAGCCCCCCCTAAGATTTCCTTTGATGGAAAGATTTTGGCATTAAAGGAAACACGTGCAAGATGTTAATGAGAGATGGGTAAGAGGGGGCTTCTCAAATCTCATAGGAGGAAGAAGAAAAAACATATAAGAAATTTCCAGTTCCAATTGAGAGGTTGTTTGTTTTAGGGACCTTTAGCTCTCGCTATCCTCCCAAATATAGTTTACTATTTTCACGTCATCATCTACATTTTGCATATGCACTTGTTTTGTTCAGAGAAGAAATGTAGACAACCAGGCCCTCCCAAATGAACCTTCCCACCATGTCATGTTTAACCTTTTTGAATGCATAATGGGATGGTCGACTTTTTTCCTCTCGTTCTGTCACCAACTTATCTTGAGCTAATTATAACTATCACCTCCTCCATCTGATTATATGGTCCCATCCATATCTTTGCAATAATCTCAAAAAGATTCAAGTTTACTCTAAATTAATCAGTGAATGTCGAATGCATAATTTCCATGGCCTTTATGATCTATGGTATGTAGGAGATATTGTTATCTTTCTTTCTTTTTGATAAATTCATACAACAGTGTGATCTTATCATTTGGATCCGAATACATATTTGAAGGAGGAAATGTGCCGCTACTTAGTCCTAAACCTTTTGTCTAATTTTATGCTTTAATTAGATTTGTTAAAGCTCTTAAGTCATGGGTAGTTCATCGTTCTTGCCGTTGTTACAGTAGTACGGGGATAAAATTATTACTTCATGATATCGGTGACCAGTTGCTTGTCGTAGTGCAAGTTGTGCGAGGCTCGGACAGGCCGGCGTAAAACTCATGTTGAACTCTTAGGAGATATTCTCTACTCGACCCGGTACTTGCTATTAGAAAAGACTTTGGATTTCGGATTTCGGATATCGGTGACCAGAGTTTAATACTTGCTAGTATCAAATTCTTTATCGATTAAAAAGAAAAATGTTAACGGGTCCGACCCTACTTACTTCAGATGCCCTCTATTTCTAAACATATCGATATGCTTCTAATAACTACGTACTCAGTTAATTTATGGAAGGGACATACTCTATTGCATCTTTGATCTCATCTGGAACGGAAAAGATTTTAAACTCGCAGTACGAGTTCAAAAATGAATTCGTGGCTTCACATCCGTCGGATTTTGGAGATGTGACATCAGCAAACTGGGTACTTGACCACAGTTAAGTTGCTGGATTTTCAAAATTGCGCGTATATTTAGAGAATATATTCCATGTATCTACTAGTACCAGAATTTCCCACGCAATATAACTTCATTGTTTGGTGCCAAGGGTGGATCTTTATCTCTTATTCTTTTTGGAAAAAGTAGGGAGTATTTCACGACCATAACTATATAGGATGGAGGGAGTATTTCCAACTGATAGAATATTTTGTGCGTGACGTCCATAACTGAAAGTGAAGCTCATTTTAATTGTATTGATGTGTTAACAGAGACGCAATGATCTTGCATCCAACATGAAAGTTTGAGAAATGACAATTAAATAATTCACTATCAATCAATAATTTGCAAAAAGCCAGCATACTTAACACTGCTATCTTTCAGTGCTAATCGCAAGAAGTAATCCGAGCAGTGACAGGTCTCAAGAAGAGATGAAATAAAACGAATAGTTCACTTCTTTGTAGAATTTACAGCAGTTCGTTAGAACAACAGATCAATAACTAAGATAATAAAACAAGAAATCATCATCTAAGAATATAAAACGTGAATCGTCCTTCTTAACTGTATTCTTTTATTTTTTTCGTTTGTCTTTGATTGTCGCATCCTTGATATATAGGAACATACAAAGCTGTAGTGTGTATATATATCCCAGTGATTCGATAGAGGCTTATGCATTCCTATACAATCATTAACCCACTATTATTATCCTGGTATACTAATCTATTCAGAAAATGAAACGTGATTGAAGATCGTTGTACTACGATGACAGAATTGTAATGAAATCAAGATATATTTGTTATCAATTACCTGTACTACTAGGTCTACGAGATTCTTGAGAATTGTTTCTGTGATTTTCTTTCTGCAAGCAAGAGTTCGTATTTTGGATTTATAGAGTAAAATTCTAGGTTTTCCAGAAAAGACTAAAAGATAAAGATCCACCCTTGGAACCCAAAATAAATATTGCGTGGATATATGAAATATATTCAAATAAAAATTCAGCAATGTAACTATGGTTAAGTACCCAATTTGTTGATGTCACATCTCCATCATCCGACGGATGTGAAGCCGCGATTTCATTTTTGAACTCGCACCGCGAGTTCAAAATTTTTGCCATCTGGAACCATCACAATATTTGGGGACAGTTTTTCAAATCCGGACCCATTTTGGATACTGAAGCTAAGAGATATTACAAATCCATCTATTAAACCAGTAATTTCTAATTCCGAGTATCTATGCCTGCTTCATTTGCATACCATATTGTTAAATAGTCTCACACCGTATAGGGCAATCTGGGTCGTGTGCTTAATATGCCTCAGGCAATCCTATCCTTGCAAGCTGGTTTTCGAGGTTAGTTAGGCCCGAAGATTCCTAACATGGTATTAGAGTCAGACCCCTCTCAACACTACTCATGTCTGTCCGTGGTTTTCGTACCACTCCGTATCCGCCTGTGTCTGTCCGTGGTTTCCGTACCACTCTGTATCCGCATGTGTGTGTTCGTGGTTTCCTTGCCACTCCTTCTGTGCAGCCCTAGTCGTTGGGGGGGGTTAAATAGTCCCACATCGCGAGGACAACCTGGGTCGTGTGCTTAATAAGCCTCGGGAAATCCTATCCTTGCAAGCCGGTTTTCGAGGTTAGTTAGGCCCGAAGATTCCTAACATATATGACCCCTTTGCACGGTAGGAAGACGAAGGAATTCCACTTATGTATAGATGTAAATTTTTTATCTGTTAATAATTATAAGTTTTATATAGTATAAATGTTGGAAACAATGCATAAAAATCAAATCACACAAGAAAATAGCTGATTTGCGGACTAGGCCTCTCTCTTTAAGGTGTTTCACGACTCTGCTTCTTGATTATGCTAGCAGTCAATTCTTGTCGAAAATCCTATGGGATAAAACAACTGATAACTCTCTTGTTCGATTTCTATGCACAATGACAAACCGAACCAACAACTATTCTTTCTAACACTTGCTCAGACTCAATAGATGCAAAACACAACCGATCAAGAAAAAATAGATGCAAAACATTGTGTTTTCATCTTCTCCAGAAACTGGTCTATTATCAATAGAAATCAATGCGGTTTTAATGAAAATAAATTTGCAATAAGTGCCCATTGAAAATCCTCCATAGCAGTCATAAAACGGCAACAATATAATTACCAAAAATAAATAGAATTAGAATTAATTAGAGAATATTAAATTGAAAAACTGTTTTGGAAACCAAGAGTTAAATCTACAAAAGATAAGTTTCTGAATCACCAGATCTCCCAAGGCCCCGCACCCGGGCTAATGTAATATAAGTATATAGTATATATCCTAGTGAAATTGTATGGGGTGGGGTTTGAACCCATTCCATAGTGTGGGATCCCAAATTAATGCCACCACACTATACCTCTAACTTTGGGAAAGTATTGCAAAAACTATGGTTTTTAAATATATACCCCAACAATTCCCACTTATATTTCAAAAACATTGAGCAAGTGCTATATAGTTGTGCATAAGCAAATGTGCCTTTCAACTTGAACCTCTACATAGTATTAAACTTTCTAAATATCAGGAGACTAGAGTGACTCACGTCTTGAACTCTAACTGATACTAGATTATTCAACACACACAAATATATCTAGAGTAGAGTCCTAGAGTTTGCACATTAAGGCCATGAGCTTATCCATTTTTTTTTCGTTTTTAACGAACGATCTAGAGAAATGCCCAAGTTCTCATAGAAGGCGGCCCCACCTTCACTTTCGTATAAGTGTGTCTATCAAGAATACTCATGTGTATCCCACTCTAAGTTAAGAGGTATAGACATCATTAAGAGTTAAACACTCAACCTGTTTCCCACTTCAGGATATCATGCTATGGGAATGCATGACTTTTTTTTTTTTTTTTTTGATACGCGAAAACCGGACCCAGGCCCCTACCCGAACCCATCCAGTTGGACTGGCCCCACTGCCAGACCCAACACCGCCAAACCCACTATACAACTAATCTATTACAAACCTTTACGGCGGGGATTGAACCCATGACTTCCTCCTTACTGTAGTTGATGGAATACTACCGAGCAATGCTCTTGGACCTTATGGGAATGCATGACTCAATTATATCATTTGTAACTTTGTCTAGTCCCTTTGAACCTGTTTTTAGGTTGGGTATCCATTACAAATGACTCAACTTCTAACAAGAAAAAGTCCCATGCTTTTAGAGTTATTCCAAACCTTTTCTCTTGTTAGTCCTTTCGGCAAAGGATCAGCCAAATTTTCTCCGAACCTTACATGATCCACTCTAACAACACCAGTTGTGATAAAATCTCTAATTGTGTCGTGCTTTCGACGTATCTGTCAATTCTTACTGTTATTATAACAGTTCTGTACTACTCTGATAGCCACTGTACTATCAAAGTGGATTAAAGTGGTTGGTATCGGTTTTTCCTATACCGGAATGTCTGACAACAAGCTTTTTAGCCATTCCGCCTCTTCAATAGTTGTTGCTAGTGACATCAATTTAGCCTCCATCGTAGATTGGGCTATAATTATCTGTTTCTTTAATCTTCAAGATACATACCCCCCCACCCGCAATAGTGAAAACATATCCACTGGTGACCTTGGAATCATCTGAAAGGGTGTTTCAATCAACATCGCAAAATCCTTCAAGGACTGCGGGATACCTCTGATAGTGTAAACCTAGGTTTGTGGCTCTTTTCAGCAACTGCGTAACCCTCTCAATAGCAGTCCAGTGTTCCAAACTAGGATTACTGGTAAACCTGCACAAAACTCCCACTGCATATGCAATGTCTGGTCTAGTACAATCAGTTGCAGAACACATACTGCCAATTATACTAGCATATTCACATTTTCTAATACTTTCTCCGGTATTATTAAACAATTTCACACTCGAATCAAAAGGAGTCAAACAAGTTTACAATCAAAATAATTATACTTCTTCATATTTTTTTTTCCAATGTTGTGAGATTGATATAAAGAAATTGTAGTTGCAGGAAATCCTACACTACACCCCTCACTAGATTCAATGTAATAAACTCTCTAAAAGATGATAAATTTTGAACTTGATTGATTATTTTCTTGAAATGTTTACAAATACAATTAGAACAAAACCAAAGCAATTACAATTACTCTCTGTTTTCTCTCTCCTAATGACTTGCTTAACAATTCAAAAAGATCTCTCCACAACAGACTTACTCGACCCTTTATATAGGGTATTACATAGTGGATGACAACTAAGCTGTCCTTTATTTTCGGAAACGACTCGTGAATCCTCGCGAGTGTATAACTGCTTGTCCTCGCGACACCCATAAATCTCGCCAAGTCTTCACACTTTCCTCATGTTCTGACTGTCGTCATCTATTACGTCATTTATTTACCTCCATTCGACTCCTTCGCGACGCAGTTGTTTGTTAATCTCGCGAAGTATTGCTATCGCGATATTCTGGTCCTACATCTTGCCTCTTCTCATGTATTCTCTGCGGAGAAGAGAGTATCATGAGAATCGATATCTTGAAATGCCGCAATATTTCATCTTTATCTGTTTTAACTCCGTAATTTTTACACAGAATTTATTACATATGTCTTTTCTTCTATTCCTTTCTTGACACGTTTCATCCAACCGCTTATTTCTGACCATTCACGTCCCATCTCGCATTAAATGCACTTACTTTCCCAAAAATCTTTCTCTCTATATATAGTTTTCTCATCTTTCCCTTCTTCTCTTTTATTTCTCTCTGCAATTTTCCTTCAACTTCCTTCTCCGTAACTTACGCTCCTGCTACTGTAAATCTTTCCTCTTCAATTTTAAGTTTCTCCCTTCATTCCCATACTCTGATAATGGCTTCACTAGATCGTACATACACTCCTTCTTTTATTGATGTTCAAAAGAAATTACAGGAAAAGGGTTTCACCTTATCAACTATTCCCGATCAAGGATCTTCATTTATTCTTTCTGCAAAATTATTTTCTGATCATCAATGTGATGATCATAAAATCATAATCTCACTGGGTCAACTCCTCGCAGGACTCCCCATTCCTTTGTACAATCCCGAGTTGCCATTATTCTATGAAATTCTTGCTCATGAGAAATTCTCGCGAGCTGTCTATCAGTTGAGTGGCGACTGTATCCGTTTAATGCTTGAATTTGCCCATCGTGGCGCTGGTAAAGGATCTTTATATCCTGATAATGTTAGGGATCCTAGGTTTGTAGATTTACAAATAGCTACTGAGAAGTATACCGTGGATAATTTCTTTGCGAATTACTCTGTTATAAATATGAGAAATGATAAGTCTCGCTGGGGTGCTCGCCTGAAAAAGAATGATAACGTTGATCTTTGACAAATTGCTTATGCAAGATATTGATTGGCATTCGGGCAACAATAGTACTCCCCGTCATTCCAAAGATGAGAAATGGTGGGTTATTCCTTTACTTTTGAGTGGACCTTACATCGCAGGTTCATATATTCTCCCTGCACACCTCGCGAACTATCATCCTTGGGAGTTTAAGTGGCCTGAGGAGTCAAATGAGGTATATTTCCTTTTTTCAGTTTTGCTTTGCGACATCTTCTTCCTCTTTTATCTGCTAACTTTCAAAAATTTTAGATCGCCAGAATGAGAAGGAAATATAAAGAAAATCCAAAGCCGAGTACCCTGGCGATACTTCGATCGCTCACGGATGAAGTAAGAAACATTTTCTTTTGTTATTTTAAACAATATTGTTGCCTCTGTTTCTTATCTTCATGCGTATGCGAAGGTTGAAGTTGAAGTGGCTGAAGCTGCGAAGGCTAAAGGCAAGGATAAAGCTACTTTTCACAAGGACAAGTCTTCTGCTCCGTTTTCTAAAAAACGGAAAACCCATCTCTCTTCTCATTGTAGTTCTCAAACAAAGTAGAACTCTAACGAAAATGAAAATGAGGTTGGTACTTCTTCTCGCGAGGGAGAATCACTCAACCACCTCTACTATGGCACAATTGTCTAGCATCTTCTCCGATTCCATGCAAGGATTGGGAGATGACCATCTAATCTTGCTACTTGCAAAGCTCTCGCCAAGATTTGCGATGCCCCATTTCTTTGGAGGATAATGAGTCATTTCGCGGGGTTTCCTGGACGGTGACTTCTAGCTTCTTAAACGCTCTTAATGCTTTGGTATGTTTGTATCCTTTTATTTCTTTGTGACTTCAATTATAAACTCTATCTTAATCTTTCCTATATTTTTCTTTGTAGTCCTGGGAGAGCTTCTTTTGTTGTTGCCTCGACCTTGAGAAAAGACACAACAGTCTTGAAAGGAAAAATTTGCAACTTAAAGAGAAGATCCAAAACTAGAGATTGAAGGCTGCGTCATCTCGCAAGAAGGATGAACGAATTAAACAACCTGGAAGCTGAGCTTACTTCTCAACGAGAATAGAGTATCTACTCTTAAAAGTGCAAATCAATGACTTTATGGTATAGCAATCTTTACTCCTCAAATTCTTTTTATTTTATTATTTGCTTTTCTTTGCTCGACTTACTATTTTCGCAGACATATATAATATCTCTGAAGAATCCATTCTTCTCCATTCATTTCCCGAGCCCATGGATGATGATGTCCTTCTTACTCATCTTAATGAATCTCTAGATAGTTCCTCAAATAAGACTAACCTCCTTTCATTAAAGGATCTTCAATCCAAATATCATCTCTTAGAGATCGAGCATAGAGCTAGTTTAAGTTTAGCTAATCACTTTAAACGAATGTACCTTGACTCCAAGAAGAAAGCCAAAACCTTAAGGAAGAAAATTAGTGATCTCATAGATGAGAAAGATCGTATTACTAACAGAGGTGCACACGCATTAGCAAAATTTCAAAAATCTCTCCTTGATGTGCAAGTTGAGCGAGATGAACTCCTTCGTCAGAATACCATGCTTAGCGAGCGAGAAGACCAAATTCGTTCACTTTTTGTCATAAATAATGATGATGAGTTTGCCTGGGCTGCGAAGGTTCTAGATAATGCTAGAAATAACTTAGGTGTCGATGTTAGTCTTCACGCCAAGCAAACTACCTTGATCAAGGATATGATCTTTGATAGAGAAGGTTGTTTATTATACTTCTTTACTTTTCTGCTCTTTTTCTTTTTGTACTATTATCATTAATTCATTTTCTCATGTTTTAAGAATCGAAAAGAGATTTGAGACAAGGATTGGAGAGCTTGAAACCGAAAAGAACAACTCGCAAAGGATCTCTCTTCGCGAGAATAAATATTCTAAATTGAAGCAAAGCAATTCCAAACTACAAGTGGCGAATTTTAATAATGATCTTTGTTCGCTTTCGCAATCAAGCTATGGAAATAGTTTGTAACGATCACAACATTCCTCTTCATTCATATCCTTTTCTTTGTGAAGAAGTTCCCGAGAACTTGCCTGTCTCAGATGTTTCTGATAGTGAAGCTAATGAAGAAGAAGAATCTGGCGACGAGAGTGATGGAACCAAAGATTCAGATAAAGAAGAAGAACCAACAAAGAAATAATTTCTTTTTCTTCTTTCCTTTCTTGTAGTATCTGTGTATATATATCTTTGTTGATCTTCCATTTCTGTAACTCTTTATTATAAATTTCTTTGATTATTGAATATGAATTCAACTTTTGCTTCCTTTGCTCAGATATATCAATCAAACAACCCTTCTTTGTAATTATAACTTCATATTTGCTTTTGTCCATAAGATATAATCAACACTTGCCTCTGTCCATAAGATATAATCAACCTTTGCGAGTTAATCACTCTTTTTTTTTTTTTTTTTTTTTAACTTTGCATTTTATCACTGCGACAAGATCGCAAGATATCTTCATGGATTAAGAAATCTATTGATCTTGCCTTATCATTATTTGTGTGGTCTTATTTTGCCTTCCTAAGTAAAGGTCTTATTTTGCCACCCCTCATTGCGACAAGGTCGCAGGACGTCTTTACATTTTCATGTAACGACCCATTGACCTTGTCTTATCATTTCTTAAGTATTTTTGCCTCTGCAGAACATTATATGTGCGACAATATTACAGGTTTAAACGTTCTTGCGACCATAAAATCCCATGACATTGTCGTCTTTGCGACGAAATCGCAGGACGTTCTTACATTTTCATGTAAAAACCCATTGATCTCGTCTTACCCTCGCGTTAGTATTATTGCCTCTGCAGGATCATTGCACAAATGTGACAAGTCTAATTTTTCTTGCGAAAATAAAGCCTCATGACATTTGCGTCTTAAGACACTTATCAGCTCCCTAATGGAGGGTGCCTCCCTTATCTTCTCCCTGGTTGCCCCTTCAAGGAGGCGTACATCGGCCATACAAGACTAGCTCCTCCCATCCGGTCTTAACAAAGAAGCGGTTGTTTTCGTGACCTCTTATCCCTTATACCTATAGGGCTTATGGTTACGAGACTGCACCCTAAGTGGAGTTTTCTTTGGGCCGAGTGCAGCATGTGCCAAGACTTGTCAAGAGTGGTAAGGAAGTTCCATGCTCCCCGCACCCTTGACTCAACCGTGTACCTCGGCGAATTGGTCATACACTGACTCCTTGGAAGAGACCCTCGGTCGCCCAACCAGGGTATAACCTTATATATATAGTTGGGAATCCAAGGTACCTCTTCCGGATAGGCTTTCATGGGCCCAAATCTCCATGACCCGAGGTTTCGGGAGCGGTGTAACCTTCCACCCGAGCCATGTTAAGAGATACCCCCTTATATGACGTACTTTAGGTCTTACATTTGCCTCTTGCGAAATATCATTCGCGAACTAGGGTGTACGCCATAAAGGTTTGTCCCATTCACTCACTCATTCATTTTATCAATTTATTCAATCATTTGTCTGCGAAGTTATCGCACAATCTCATTTCAATTATTCAATAGATTTGTATACATTCTTCATGGCGAGATTCTCGCACAACTTTTCCGCAACCATCATCTCTGCTTCTTATCCTTATCATGCTTTCACCACTAAATTGTTATCTTTTCTCGCAATTATTCATTTTTTACACCTTTTATTCCTACTTCCTTCTGCCTCCGCATCAGTCAAACTTTTCAATGTCTCCTTTTCATCATGATATTCAGTTGTTTTTGTGCATTCACTTCGCAACATCTCTTCTTCTTTTGTTTCTATGGTATCTACCATTAGTCTTTCTTTTCTTTGTTCATCCTTTACATTCTTCCTCCAACCTTTCCTTTTTGCTGTTCTCTCTTCGCAGCTCTCTACATCAACCTCATAACATTTTTTCCCCTCTAACCAATCTCCTTTTATAATTCCGACACCGCTAGGATGTGGAAATTTTATGCACTGATGGTATGTCGATGCTACACCCAGAATTTCATGAAGCCATGGTCTTCCAATCAATGCATTGTAGGTAGATTCCACATCAACCACACAAAACAAAATATCAGTTGATAACCCCTGCAAGGGTATCCTCATGTGCACTTCTCCTTTGGGCTTGTTCGCGGTACCATTGAAACCATATATTTTGTATGTTGAAGGGATCAAATCTTCATCTTTTCCTCCCATAGTTTTGTAAGTATGGTAGAAAAGAATGTTGACTGAACTGCCAGTATCAATCAATATTTTATTGATTGCCCAACAATTTTCCGCTTCATCATCTTCGCCATCAATAGGTTTTGGATTAATTTCCAGTTTTACAACCAATGGGCTATCATGTGTTTCTCTTCCTTTGGGTACTTCTTCAGCCGAGAAAGAAATAATCTGCAGTTGCCACTCTTTTAACTGCGATGTCTTTGCAACATTCATCACTTCTTTATCATCAGCATTCCTCGCAAAAACTCTACTAAGTACACTGTCATGAAAATCTTCAATAGTGCGGAATGAGTGTACAATGGAGTTGCAAAACAAATTTTTAGCCTTTGCCCCAACTTCTATAACAAATGTTTCTTTTCCTTTTGCTGGTGGTGGTGGTAAATGTTGAACTTTCTCTTCTTCCTTTAAAAAGTGATTTAGCTTTCCTTGATCAATCATTCTTAGGATAATTCTCTTGATGTTTCTGCAGTCATTTGTTAGGTGCCCATGAAAGCGATGGTAAGAACAGAACTCGTGACTTCTATCTCCGGTGGTGGTTCACTTCCCATGTTCCATGGTGCGGTATGTTTTCCATCAAAAGTATTGCTTCCCATATTTTTTCCACACTTTGGCCTTCAATGGCGGCATTTTAATTTCCTCCCACACTACTCTGTGACTTCGCTGCCCTCCATGATAGTTATTATTCTGCCTTCGACCTCCGTAAGTTTCCTGCGGATGATCGAGCCTCTGGATCTTATTATTCCCACCACGATTGTAATAGTTCCTTTCTTTCTCAAATTCCTCCTGATCTCGACTTCCCATGGCTACTAACTTTGGTTCTATATCAACTGCTTTTCTTTCTTGTTGACCTTGCGATGTGCTCGCTTTGTGTGTACAAGTTGAGGTAATAAACTTCCATTCGCGATGCTAGAATTTGTGTTCGCCACTGGATAAGATTCCATCTCGTTCTGTCTTTCTTCTAAAGCGATATATTCCTCCTGGAGTTCTCGTAATTCAGTCATTGTAATCGTATTCTTGACTCTAAAAACCTGAACATACAATAGATTGGTTGCGAACATAGCATTTATGAATGACGAAGATGAGGTATCTTTCATCTACCCTTCCGGCCATCTCGCTGCACATTGTCTTCCATCGACAGTTAGGTGTCTCAAACTTTCACCAACTCTTTGTTTCAACCCGAATACATCTTCAATACCTGGTCGCGAGGAGTTGTTACTTATATACGCCCCCAAGAATATAGCTTGCAAATGATTAAATGACGTGATAGTATTTCTTGGTAAACCCTCAAACCACTTCAACGCTTCTCCAGTCAAACTTGATGCAAAGTATTTACACAATATGGCATCGTGATTCTCCCATTGTAACATACATCTTATATATGCCTTGATGTGTTGTATTGCACAAGTTGTCCCATCAAAAATCTTTGGTTAATCTTTGGTAAGTTACATTTTGGGGGTATTCCTCCTAACTGCACCTCTAATGTAAAGGGATTCTTCGCAGCTTCTGCGATGGCTTCGTCTAACTGTCTTCTTCCTCCTTCTCTTCTGCTGTTCAATATTCCTCTCATCTCTGCCAATTCTCTCAAGATTTGTTCGTTTGCCTCAGAGTTTGAATCTATTGGTCTTTTTAATTCCACCTCTCTTCTTCTGCGCTCATGTCTACTTATATTTTCTGGCTCATCACTTTATTCTCTCCTTTCTCTGCGGCTTTCTCCTTCATCTCTTTCGCGAATTTGTACACCATTATATCTATCAATTTCTCTTCTCGGTTGTCTATCGACTCTCCTTTGCACTCTTTCATATTCTTCATTGATATTTTCATTGTTGCGATTTTGCTCACGCCTTCTTTCTCGGTTGTCATGATTATTTTGTCGAATTGCCTCTTCAAATTCACGTTCTTCTATTTCTGCCCTCAATCTTTCCCTTTCGCAAGCTAAACGTGCTTGCTCAACATAGTGTTTTTCAATGTCATTTTCGATCTCCTTTTGTTTCTTTCGTGCCTCTCTCCCATGCAATATTCTTCTTCCTTCTATTCGATTTTCTACATCAGTCGGATTATTCTGCTCTTGAGGTTGCCTATCTCCTTGATTTCCATTATTTTGGCCATTTTGTACAGTCTCAGGTCGTGGAACATAACGATCTCCTTCTATTTCTCTTCTCTCGCGACATCCTTCACCAAGATTTGGTTCTCTTTCCAAATTTTCTTCATTAATAGTTTCTGCAGGTAATGTTCTCCTCCTATCTTCTCTGACCGATCTTGATATTGATCTGTTACTACTTCTCGATCTTCTATTTTGCAATCTCAGATTTTCCATTCTCAACTCATGATTTTGCCTTGTTAAATTTGCACGTTCCTCTGCTTCTAACCGCCTTTCTTCATACATTATTTGTCTCAATGTTTCTAATGCTGCGATCTCTTCATTTCCACGAATTGTTTCTCCCATCTCTTCTCGGTTTCTATCTCCTTGTCCATTATTTATCTCGTTGTTGTTCTTCCTCTCTTTCCTCCATAGAATCTGATCTCCATGTGTGTACACTTACTCTATCATAATCTGTAGTTGTGTTTGCAATCGGTTGAATTGGCGATTGAATTTGATTTTCTTCATCATTTCTTATGTTCATCCTTGATGATTCTCCCCTTTCATTTCTCCTTTCACCAGCAAGCCTCCCGCTTCTTCTCACGATTGTTGGTCCTTCTGGTACATTTCTCCTTCTAGCCATTTCTTTCTTTTGGTAAATTCTTAAAAATTGTATCAAATTTCTCTTTTCTTACTCCAAATTCTCCCTGTTTCTAGCGCATATGTAGTTGCAGGAAATCCTACACTACACCCCTCACTAGATTCAATGTAATAAACTCTCTAAAAGATGATAAATTTTGAACTTGATTGATTATTTTCTTGAAATGTTTACAAATACAATTAGAACAAAACCAAAGCAATTACAATTACTCTCTGTTTTCTCTCTCCTAATGACTTGCTTAACAATTCATAAAGATCTCTCCACAACAGACTTACTCGACCCTTTATATAGGGTATTACATAGTGGATGACAACTAAGCTGTCCTTTATTTTCGGAAACGACTCGCGAATCCTCGCGAGTGTATAACTGCTTGTCCTCGCGACACCCCTAAATCTCGCCAAGTCTTCACACTTTCCTCATGTTCTGACTGTCGTCATCTATTACGTCATTTATTTACCTCCATGCGACTCCTTCGCGACACAGTTGTTTGTTAATCTCGCGAAGTATTGCTATCGCGATATTCTGGTCCTACAGAAATACCACTATCAGTTCTAGTAATTTTGAATCCCAAGATTACACTAGCTTTACCCAAATCTTTCATGTCAAAATTCGAAGTAAACATGTTTTTAGTTTCATTGACAACACATAAATTGGAACCAAATATCAGTAAATCACCTACATACAAGCAAACAACCACAAACACATCTTTCTCAGATTTATAGTAGATGCATTTGTCACCCTCATTTATTTTGAAATTATTTGAAATCATTAAGTTATCAAATTTCTCCTTTCATTGTTTAGGAGCTTGTTTCAAACCAAAAAGATATTTTTCTAGCTTACTTACTTTTTTTTTTTGTCCAGGAATTACAAAACCTTCAGGTTGTTCCATGTGAATTTCCTATTCTAGTTCACCATTCCAAAAAGCAGTTTTAACATCCATTTGGTGAATAACAAGATTATGAGCAGCAACAACAACAATAAAAAACGTATAGAACTAAATCAAATCACACAAGAACAAAATCTCAAATAGCTGAGTCGCGGACCTTTTTAAGGTGTTTCGCGACTCTGCATGTTGATTGTGCTAGCAGTCAATTCTTGTCGAAAATCCTATTGAATAAAACTGCTAATAACTCTCTTGTTCGATTTCTCTACACAATGAGAAATCGAACCAACAACTACTCTTTCTAACACTTGCTCAGAAATCAATAGAAATCAATGTGATTTTAATGAAAATAAATTTGCAATAAGTGCCCACTTTTTTTTGTTGAATCACAATTTTATTAAAATGAGACTAAAAACAGATACAAAGAGGGAGTCTATCACCAGGATTTTTTTTTTACAAAGATAACTAAAACAAGGACCTAAAAGCTAATCATTATCAGACATCTATGTAATTTAAGTGCAGAATCTATAATAGATTACGTCTGGCATCTCAATTATTTTTAGAAATTGAGGTCTTCTTGTATGAATCACTCTGTCCCCTGCATTCAAGGCCGTGGACCGTGAATCCATGATTTGCGGGCTAATACTTATTAAAAACAACAAGGATCTGATTAAACTGTTCTTAAGAAGCCGAAGAATGGTTACTTTCTTATTCTGGGGAAATTTTACAGGATCAATAAATTTTACATAGCTGGGGGAATGTCTTGGACCACTACCTCTGTAATTTAATCAAATTATTACCGTTTAGTCTTCGCAAATTTTATTTTTTTGATAAATATAAGTAGAGAAATTAGATGAAAAGAAAATTATACAAACAGTGAAAAAAATTGACAGAAAAAAAAAGTCATTGGCAATGTAAAAAGCATGTTTTATCAGCCAATAGGACGAGAGAAATCTTTTAAGTATAAGGGGATACTTTGACTTTATTCCTAAATGGAAAAGAAGATTCATAATTACTCAAATTACATCCAATAATATTAACTTTCCTTCTATTTATTGTTTTCGTTGATGTTTAAGTTAAATTATCAATGTGTCACACGCTTCCCCCAACTCAAAAATTTAAGGCAATCCCGATTACAGATAAAGGAGCTTATAGCAGATCAACTTATATGGTCAGGAAGTAAAAGTGGTAGTGTTACTGTTAAGGAGGTGTACCAAATTATTATCTCAAAGAAAATCGACAACTTTGCCCCAAAATTGGACTGGAGATATCTGTGGAAACTAAAATTTCCATAAAAATTAAAACTTTCTTGTGGCTCTTTGTCACAATAGACTTAGTCTTAATGGGACTCTTTATAGGAAACCAAATGATAACGCGTCTGTTAGAGCACTGTTCGTCGAACTCGCAAGCGTTGCTATCTCAAGCTTGTTTGTCAAGTTTAATTGCCAAAACTATAAGCCTTGATTTCTAGTCTATTTATAGCTAAGTCTCGGATTAGGATAATAAGTATAGTTGAGCATTAAACTTCACAGCGTTCATCGATTGAAGACGAAGAACTACTAAGGGGAGCTTGTGGAACTTCATCAACAAAAGGTATGTGGAGACTTGAACTCATCTATCACTCAAAAGTTTATCCACTCTATCTCCTATTTGAGACAAAAATCGTATATCTATATAGACTTCGATTGTACACATTTGATATTTCGAGCTGAGTTTAACTTGCTTACATATTTCTCGAAATATGTGTTGGTAAGCTTTCGCTTTAACCAAGTTCATCTTATATTCTTGACGAAAGTCAAAAGATTATCATGTGAAAATCTCCTTGTAACATCTTACATGATTTGTGTGAGACTGTCATTTGATGTAGATTCGAAATGTTCTTATTGATCATTCAATCACTTGAAAATTTCTTTGAAGCTAATAGTTTGTGTGAGACAGCTATTCCCGTCTTCCGAGAATGTTTCAATGATTTAAATGGGAGTTTAGAAAAAATAACCATGATTGGATATAGCACAATATGCGTACTTGTATGCTAACTGTTGCAAGATATTCCAAGTCTGGGAACCATGGTATGCATACCCGTATTCGTACTGGTTGGTTTAGTGAAAGTCCGAGAAATTAGTACGCATACCCGTACGCGTACTGGCATGAGTTTCAAGTTCCGGAAATTCAACTGAGTTTGGAAGGTATGCGTACCCATTCGCGTACTGGCGAACCCAAACTTAGTCCGGCCACTTAGGTATGTTCGCATACTTGAGTAGGTTATGTTCTAAAATCGGTTTGTTCATGAACTAATACATTTATATAATAAGGAATTAATGCAATCTTTTGCAAACCGTGGCTATAATTTTCATGAATTGATTCGAGTGAATCAAAATCGATTTTGCTTCAATTGTGTCCTGTATACTTCTATGAGAATATAAACAATTGAACAACTCTAGAACTAGTTTCATTTGAGTAATTTGAACTAGTTATGGTTAAGATGAATATGGTTGATATGAATGTGTTCATATGGCTAACTTCGGTTAACTATTGTTGAGCCAACAAAGGTGTACATGTTTAGGTACGGTTACTCATATCTAAATGAAGTAACTTTTCATTTGTGTGTAACAAGCTAAGTTCGATCTAATGGTTGAAAGATATTAGCTTGAGTCTAATCAGGTTTTCATCCAACGGTGAATATTGAATGCTTTGTTACCAAGGTAGCGTTGATTGCAAACCCTGATTTGAAGACTATATAAAGGAGAACTCTAGCAACTGGGAAACCTAATCCCCACACCTCCTATGTGATACTAGTTGCGACTAGAGTCGATTCTCCTTTAACCTTATGTTTTTCAAAAACCCAGTAGGTTAACGACTTGAAGACTTCATTGGGATTATGAATCCAGACCCAACTATTTTGTCTGTAGTTGTGTGTTCTGATCTTGTTGTTTTCTATCGTGATTGAGTACTATCTTCTCTAAGATTTGCTCGAGATCTAATCTCCGATAGGCAAGATAAAAAGTAGTCACAAACATCTTCGTCTCATCGTTTTTATTCCAAAATATCTTGTTTCTCTACCGTACGAATAAGATTATTGTGAGGTGATTGATATTACTAGGTTGTTCTTAAGGAATATAAGTCCGGTGTATCAATTGGTTCCTGTTCAGATTGATTTATCAAAATACGGAACAAACCTCTTAAGTAGTTCTGTGGGAGACAGATTTATCTATTCAATAGACTTTTCTGTGTGATACAGATTTGTTTATCAACTCTTCGACTTTGGTTCATAGCAACACTTGGTTTTGGGTGAGATCAGCTAAGGGAATCAAGTGTGCAGAGTCCTGCTGGGATTCAGAGGCGTAAGGAACGTGACCGTATCTTGATCATTGTGAGATTGGTTAGGGCTCAACTACATTCTAGTCCGAAGTTAACTTGGAGTAGGCTAGTGTCTATAGCGGCTTAATACAGTGTGGTGTTCAAATCTGGACTAAGTCCCGGGGTTTTTCTGCATTTGCGGTTTCCTCGTTAATAAAATTTATGGTGTTTGTGTTATTTCTTTTCCGCATTATATATGTTTATATAATTGAAATATCATAGGTTGTGCGTAAGTTCAATCAATTGTGAATCCAACCTTTGGTTGTTGATTAAATTGATTGACACTTGGATATTGTTTTTTGATACCGTCCAAGTTATTTCTTATATTCAGCCGGGCTCGCAAATTCCTATTTGTTTGATTGCAGATTGAATTGAGAAATTGAGATACAACTCTTGGATGTATTTCCATTGATTGAGTCTGACTATCTAGTTGATTCTCTTGGAATTATATTGGAGTTTGTCTATACAGATTGCCTAAACGAAATATTGGGTGTGCTTGTTAGACCCCCGCTTTTTCAGCATCTTAAGCTAATATTTATGGGACATGTTGGTCTTACAAATCTTTACATATTTACCAAAAACGAACGCATTCTGAAATACCAATCCTCACCATCCATCGATCTTACTTAAAAAGATGAAAATTCTATGATTTATGGCGTTTCACATTTCGGAATATGCTAATTTTTTTGTAGGTATGTAGAGATTTGTAAGAAAAATATGTCTCCATAATATTAGATTCAAATAAGTTACCATCTGGTATTTATAGAAAAAGATAGTGTCCAAAATGTGATATAGTGTGATTATAAAAGCGTGAGGGGATCCTCTCTCCTTAGCGGGAAATTTATTGGTATATACTTTAGCGGGAATTAGTATACAACGTCTATTAACGAGACAATTTAAATAAATGTTTACCAAGAAAAACAACTAGCTGACAACTTCTTTCGAAAAATTAGTCATAACACTAAATTTATTGGTTATATAGTTATTGGATTCTTCTAAAGCTACTTATTTACTAAAATAATCATTTGGTTTCACAAATTTTTATATATTTAGGGTATTATAATATCGTACGAATTCGTTATGTATGGATGATGTGTTTCCATTGATTACAAATGATTAACTATTCAAAGAATATCAAAATCATATAAAAGAATAATTTTGATTTTTTCAACAATTATACATTTTATTTATACTAGCCGGTGACCTGTATTTTTAGTTTATTGTTATAGAGCGATGACTTTCCTTTTTGATCGATAAAGAATTTAGCACCGACGAGTTTCGAATTTAGTCCACTGGTGTCATCACTCAACTGAATTACAATAACATTGACTAAAGCCATAATTGTTCTAGTGTTTTTGGTTTTCATGTCTTTTGTACTGTAACAAAGTTAATTTTAAAACTGAAAATGATCCACCACAATCGTTCACAAACCATAACCGTCACGGAAATACATAGTGATCACCGTAACTCACCATCACAACCATCACCCACTACTATTGTGTACACCACCACCCATTAATATATACCTAACACCTCCTACCACCGTTAACACGAATGCCTCGTCTGCCACCACTTCCGACTCCACCACCTGATAGGGTGTAGAATACATCCTATTTATTATCTATTGTTTATGCTTTCTCTGCTATTTTCCTGTAAATTATGTATTTTACGCTTGTTTTGAGTTTTGTAGCTACTATGGAGTCGCACGGGAAAAAAAGAAGAAGAAATCACTCAATTTGAACCAAAAGGCCAGAAAAGTCATTTCACAGGCGAACACTATCTGGAGCCCAGTCAAGGTTAAAAGGTGACTCAAATTACTAAAGAAAGGACAGTTCAAGTTAAGGGGCAACTCTTATGGAGGTGCACTGAAGACAGCCAGATATTGTTAAGGGGTTACCATCTGGGTAGCCCTTATCCAGAAAATGTGTGTGTTATTAGCACCCGACTGGGGTGTAGTCGTCTAACCCTAATGACTATACCCTAAAATCGAGAGGAGCCTGCCTTTCATACATTCATTCACCTAAAACTAAAAGCTGCGAAAGCAGCTGTTGCTGTTAAACCGATAGAACTAAAATGGAATCGAAGGAAGAAGAAGATACGGAGGAAGAAATTAGGGATTGATTCAAGTCTGAATCTGGCAGCGAGAGATGATGTTGCTCTGAATCTGAAGATGAGTGACTCTGGTGAGGAATTGAAGGAGATGCAGTGGCGGATGGAGGCAACAGAATCAGAGAAGATTTTCAGAGGAAGAACACAGCACAGATCGAGAACAAGAAGAAGAGAAATTGGACCAAGTATGGGATTGCGGCCAAGATTAGGTGGTTGTTGAATGGGGTTCTAGTGATAAATTCAAGATGGGTTTGATGAATTAGGCGAAGAACAGGTATATGAAGCTGAAGCAGTGAATGAAAGAAGATCGAATCGGAGATGGGGTCGTAGCTCAGATGAATCGATGGGTTTGTGGAATTGACAGCAGTGGTGCTGTTGGTTGGTTCGAGATTAAGGAGCAGCTGATGATGATAATACAGTCATGGATTTGAAGTGCTGATGTTAACAGGGAATGATTGAAATGGTGCTGGTAATGGAACTCAGATGGAGTGTTGAATCTGAGACTGCTGAGTTTCTGCAGCCAAGGATGAAGAAGAAGACATGGGTTCTTCAGAGACAAGGAATGACTACAACAGAAGCAGAAGATTATGGTGCTGTAAAATGAATGCAATTGTGCAAGAATGAAGTCATTGATTGCACTTAGATGTATGCTAGGATTTGATACAGAGAAGGAGCTGTGAAAAGGCCGGAAGTTGGCCTGGAAACGATGGAGAAATAGACATAACTCGGTCGGATTTCTACTTCAGCGAGTTAACTCGTACCGGCCGAGGACCGATCCAGCCTACTCAGCTGAGTAAGACCAATCAGCCGAGTTAGAAGCTGACTCAGTAGCTGACTCTCATTTGCCTTGACCCGGTTTGACTGACGGTTTGACTTTTGACCGTTAGTCCTAACGGTGGACTGACGGAATATTCCGTCGAATATACCATTGACTGTGAAGAATTCAGGCGACCGGCGACAACTATTCCGGCCGGATTCCGGCCATAATACCAGTTTTCCGGCGAGCCAAAAATTCCAGAATTTTCTATGGACTTCTCTCATGGGTGTGAAGACTTGGACTAGGAATTGGATGGAGAATTGGACTCAAATTTGGAAAGAGAAGATGGAAGAAGAGAAAGATTTGAATTTGGAAATTGAATTGCTAAAGGAAAAGGATTCTAATCCTTGGAAGATTTGGAGAATATTGAAGCCTATAAATAGAGAAGTTTTCTACATCTTTTACACATCTCTCTACACACAACACTTTTCTTTTCTTATTCTTTGTGTGAACTCCTTAACATGAGTAGCTAATTTTATTATTGATTGAGGATGAATTCCTAGTTCTTAATTTATGTTTTGAGTTTTTGTTTTCAATTCTATCTTGAAGTTTTTCACATAATTATCGTTTGTTTTTACTAATAGGAATGATCTTAATGACATTCATGATTGATTGATAGATTGTTTGGGTGGCCAACTAAATTGATTTGTCGGTTTAATCTAAAGCTAGTGAAAGTTAGGAGATAAGTAATCGTTTCTTGACTTTTTACATAAGTAGCAAACACGAGACCTTGCGGAGGGATTCCGTGGAGCAATTGTGTGTGAAAACAACGTTAGCAAGTAGACCTTGATCTAAGAGTCCAACTACTAATATTGACCTAATAAGTTCATAAATCTTAATGCGTTTATTTAAATTACATCTAGAGTGATCTACTACTAGGTGGTTTGGTAAATAGAATCCGGTAGTCGAGAACTTCCGTATCCGGTGATACAAGGGATTTTGGGGCTAGCTAAGCGGACCTGCTATCCTACGGTTGGTGATAATCTGTGACTAATAACAAGTAGAAAAGAACATAACTTTAATCATTGTTTCGTAACGAAGAAGGATTCCTTGGTCTTGTCTCTCTTATTGATTTCAACTTTATTTTTTTTAATTGCTTTGTTTATTTTCTTTTACTTTTTACACCCCCCTTTTGTGACAATTTTTACAACTAGAATCTCTTGCTCCTCGTGGGAACGAACTTGACTTCCATTATATTATTTTTAATTGAGTGGAAATATTGATTAATTTGATTGCACCTACGACACGCATCACCACCTCTTACCTCTCGCTAACACCACCAGAACCACCATTAATGTTAAATAATAAATTTATTATTTTGTAATTAAAAAATACTTATTAACATAATTAATTTAACATATAATATGATTATCACCACTCTTATTTATAAGATATGAAAATAAAATAAAAAATACAAGTAAATAAAATTTTTCCCTATTTATTGTTCCATCATACCATAATTTCAAACTTCAAAAAGAATATTTCATCTAACCAGTACATATACCTAAACTGCCAATCCAACTCCATGATGTTTATGAATACTTTTGTTCCAAATTATTGATAACTAAGGCTCTAAGGAGTGAAGCAAAAACCCATAATATTTTCCCTACTATAGATAAACACTATTTATTTATTTTTGCAAAATGTGAGAGTTATAAAAATGAAGAACCCTTGGCTATTGGAAGGCTGAGATATACACATGTGAGTTGAAAAAATAAACTTATAATAGTAAATCAAACCATGTGTAAGATTCTTTCTCAATCATATTGATAACATAATATTGAAGAAATTCGTGGATAAAAAGATTTCACACCAACTATGCTAAGTAGTGCATGAATGACGTTCTCACATCTAGTGTTACTCAAGTAATTTGGAGTTTTAAAGAGCATAGTCATATTGATATTTGTATCTACATAAATTCAACTAACCTTCCGAAGAAAAATTATTAGTTTCAAGGTAGAGCCGACACCTCGCCTTCAATGTATACAACACACATTGGGTTTAATCGGCCTTGAGATTAAACAAATACCCCAATATTAGTCAAATAATGTCTACAAATACGGGATCGAAACAATGTGCTAACGGGAAAAATGAGAGACTAACATCGGTTCTACAAAGAAAATACCCTATATGTATCAAAGTTTGTTAACCAAACATGTATTCAAATTAAAAAGTCATCAACTTAACACAAAAATATAAAAGAACCCAAGTTAAATCAATACTTGCATAAACAAAACTTATAAGAGAATTTTATAATTATTAAATACCTTTAAAATCACTATTAGAGATTTAATTGCATGCCCATAACGGTAGGGAGGAAATCACAGATTAATTTGTAGAAATTTCACCGGATATGTAGCAATTCGGAGAAGTTTACACCGGTGGTGATGCGTTCCATCTAAGTGTTGTTCGATTGATGATTTTTTAGAAGGTTTCGGTTTTCATTGGACAAACCGAGGGAGCGTTTCATTATATTCATTATCATTCGTAAATCCAAGACCAACTCGCCCTATGCTTACGGGATCTCAATACAAACTTAGATTTATCTATTGACGGATAAACCTTGATACTAAATATGTAGTTTTTAGTGTTATTTATTATATAACGTGACATCCAAATGTTTTTTTCTTCTTCTTAATTTTCATGTATTTTAACCGAGTTTATATTAGCATTAAGACGATCAACCACATTTCTAATTTATAGTGTTATCCTTTTGTAGCAGCACATAATTAACATAGTCAATTACTACTCATCAAAACCTACCCGATCACCACAAACCACCAGATATTACTTCTTTCTCCACCACCACCATTTTCCATCCCTCGTAGAATATTTGGCGCACTTATAACTTTTAATCCCACACGTCATGTATAAAGTTTAGATTTAACAAACTTAGGTCGTCAATTAATTTATTCAACTATATGTTTTTTGTTAATACTGAAAATCATGCGTACGAACGGTTACCAAAGATAGCAGTGGCACCAAAAACAACCATTTTGTCTTATATGATTTGGTATCATCCCAAAAGTATTTGTTATCCGCCTTTTTTGATCGTGTCAAAAACAACCAACTATACTTTTCACAATACAATGTTACCCGTCATGTAAAATTTTTTATTATTTTTGATTCAAAAAGAAAAAACTAATACCACCGCCATTAAAACCATCCAGCGCCACTATTTCTTCCACCAAAACTAATGTTACCGCCTCCACCACTTTGTAACACATTCCACCGCTTCCACCACTTACTTCTTCCTCTACTACCACCACCACCACTAATATCTATTGAAATAATTTTTGTCAAAATTATTACTTATTGATGGAGATATGTATTAATATTAATTAAGGGATATTTATGATGTAAAATTAATAAATCATTTATCATGATAAATTAATGTTTCCTAAATTAATAAAACACTTATACTAATTAATATTTAAGTTGAACAAACCATAACCATAGATTTATCTTCTCTCTAGACAAATCACTTATACTAATTAATAAAATACTTATACTAATTAATATTTAAGTTGAACAAACAACCACTGTTGATTTATCTTTTTTATCAATTCCAACCAAGTTGGAACAATGGTTAGAGGCCACTCTTATGACACAATAGGTCATGAGTTCGAACCTCCATGTTATAATTTTTAAAATTCAATATCTTGACTTGAGTATTCATTTTTAATTCATAATATTGGAATGAACACCACGTGTGTGACTTGTAGGGTGTGGCACGGAGGATCACTGACCTTTGATTTATCTTTGCCAAGGATAAATCCCGACCACCACTCATATAGGCAAAGTTAGCCTTGGCGCACGTGCGGATTATGGGTGTGGTCTCGCACAACCACGACCGTAGATTTATCTTTGCCGGAATAAATCCCCGCCATAAGAATATAATTATAAAAATAATTAATTTCGATCTTAATAAAATATGAGGGTGGAAAGTGATTGTTTGTTGTTAATTGTAGCAATAAAAAATATACTATTAAGTATTTGTTAATCTTTAACTCATCTTTAACTGTACTTACACAAAAACATTTGTTCTTTCTATATATATGAGATATTGAACTTTCTCTAGATTGAACATTCCTCTTCTTATATATAATATAATACTAATTTGCCACCAGGTATAATTTAGCCGTCTCAATGATTATCAAGAAGAATAGGTAATAAGAATATTCTCATATTTCATCCATTTTATATTCCAATTTTTTTCTACTAAAATTATACTAATTTTCCAAAACTGAAACTAAAATTTATTGATAGCAGATATTATTCTCGTAACACCTTGCAAACATAACTTGGAAAATGCGCCACATTATTGGCATCCATAGCTGCGACAGACAGAGATTGGATAAAAATTATCTTTGAGACAAACTCGAAAAATATCATGTGATTCATGAAATTTTTTGTTGAGCCACCATGGTATATAGCAGAAATGATTACCGAAATAAAATGAAGAATGAGTCAAATTCCTTATTGCTTTATCTGACACAACTACAAAAAAGAAAACTAGGGAACAGATGGACTAGCTATGCGACACATTGAAGCCGAGAATTCTTTCAGCAACAATATGGGAACATGCAATCTCATTTTTTTGAAATCATATTTTATTAAATGACTCTATGAGTACCATATTCCCACGTTTAATAACACTCTATTTTTTTAATATATTTCATGCTTCAAAAAAAAAAAAAAAAAAAGTGGCTCAACATATGCAATTTAGTTATTTAATAAGGAAATCCAAGTTCCATGGAGTATCCGCTTTCTTATTGAAGATACCAATGATCTCAAGGTGAATTTTGAAGTTATCTTTTTTCAACAGAGATACAAGGAAGCGCATTCGAGGATAACCTTGCTAAAGGAGGAGCTGCCAAAGAAGTGGAGGGGGTTCGGATTTTCGCAACCACCTGATGTGATCAGGAATTTAATTAGCGATGATTTAGCTGGTAGAGATGATACCAAAGGTGTGAAAGTTGTTTGTTAGTTGTTTTGTGGCCAATGTAGCAAAAGAAAAATAAAATAAATTCAAAAATTTATAAGGTGGTTATTTATTTTACTTTGTATTTATTAGAATATATTTTTTGTTTTTTGTTTTTTTCTACAAAATATATATGCGCTTAATCTTTTTTAGCGTATGCACTTGATTTAGTATTGATGATGAATTTGATAAGGTTAGGATTTCATGTTTATGTTTTTTTTTTTCTTTTCCTGTTGTTCATATTGATGTTTAATTGGACTTTATCCCAAATTTTTGCATTTTGAAATGCCTTCAAACATATTAAACCTGGCTTGATTGAGGTATACCCATATTAATTGGGGTATACCCAATAAGACAAAATAGGGTGATTTTACTTCAATACCCTTGAACTAATTAACTTAAAATTAAACCCTAAAATTAAAAACTAAACACTCTTAATCTTCCCTAATCTCTCTTCTCTAATCTCTCTGCTCCTCCCCTTCATCTTCTTCCATTTCTTCCATCAACCGAAAATATTCAACATTGAATTTCCAAAAAAATGGTTGATTCTACCGGCGAAAAGAAGACTCTAAGTGATGTCTAAACTCAAACCCATGATGAGATCAAACATGAAACTCTAACTATACATGATGAGATAATAAAAAAAAAAAAAAAAAAAAAAACGAAGAATCAAAACGGATCGAAAGTCGGCAAGGTTTTTTTTGTCGACCTTTCCGACTAAAATATATCCGTCAGGGTATAAGGTTGAATACCGTGCCGACTTTTCATCTCTGAAATCAGTAGTTACAGGGTCGGCACGGTATTCAACCTTATACCCTGCCGACTGTATTTTAGTCGGCATGATATTCATCCTTATACCTTGCCGACTATAGTTTAGTTGGCAGGTTATGAAATTAATACCTTGCCGACTAATCATGCATTTGTAACACCTCTCTGTAAGTCAAAAATCCTATAGTCGGCAGGGTATTTGTTTATCGACCTTGCCGACTATAAGGTAGCTGGCAAGATAAGAAATCAATAAGATGCCGACTAGTGAAGCATTTACAACAGTCTTCTGTGTGTCAAAAATAATAAAGTCGGCATCTTCTTCATTCACCGACCTTGCCGGCCATAAGTTGTCGGCATGTTCTTCATCCGCAGACCTTACGGCCGAGATATAGTCGGCATGTTCTTCATCCGTCGACCCTGCCGACTTTTCATACTTTCAGAACTGAAAGTGTTGATTTCTGATCTAATTTTGTATGATTTCATACAACAGCTTTGCAATCCCCTTTTTAGAAGTGTTTGGGTAGTGTGCTTTCATTTCCGTTGCAAAAGATTTTCTCAAAACAATTTTTTTTTCCTCAAAAATCTTCCCAAATAAGTTCAATCAAAAACAAAATTTCATTTCATAAGTTTTAATCCACTCAATTAATCAATCTAAACTCAATTAATTAAGCTAATCATATTTTTTTAGTGTTAATTAAACAAGGGTATATTAGCCATTTAGAAAATATATGGCTAAGGGGTGGCTTCTTTTACTTCAAAATGACCTTATTTTGTCTTATTGGGGTATACCCCAATTAATCTGGGTATACCCCAATTTGGCCAGGATATTAAAGGCCATCCTGGTAGATATATTTGCATTAATTAATATTAAGTTGGCCACATCAAAGGATATCAATAGCGGTTGTAATGGTGTTGGTGGAAACAATGACGGTAGTAGTTGGCGATAATAAGTGATGGTAAGGCGGTGGAGGCAGAGAAAGTGGCTATAGAATTAAAATACCAATAAAAAAAATACTGTTAATCCGGGGACAAACCTATCAAAGGGCTAACACATGCTATATCCCATCCCGGATTTTGGCCCATTACGTTAGTTTATGAATAATACGCGATAAATGATTTCTGCCTACCTATAAGGAGTTAACACGGGCTATAGCCAGTCCCTGATTTTTGCCCATTAGGTTTAGTTATGACCCATTAGATTTAGTTATGAATAGTATGTGAAGTATTGATTTCGTCCTACCTATAACTTTAGCCCATATCATGAGAGAATTGGACCCTAAATCTTGTGTAAGGCCGATCTTTTTTTCTCAATATATTTATGAAAAGGGAGGGTACTAAGTAAACCACCAACTTATAAAAAAAATAATAATGAAACAGACTCTTTTTCTTTCGTTTTTTTTATCTTTTTTGCTCGCATCATTTGGAGTAAGCTCGACAAGGTCCACTCGGATGGAAATTTGGATGTGGTCCTTCTTCCTTCCTAACTTTTCCTATAAAACTTACTCCTCCTTGAACTATCCGTACGGTATACTGCATTGCACGTTAGAAATCAAGCATTTTTATTCGCTAGAAGAGGTTTCGCTTCCATGGCTGGTGGTACATGGAAAAACCAAACGAAAATGATACATGCAGTGAAGTCCATGCACCGAGTGTGCATCGTGTGAGAGAGTGGTGGGGTCTACTCATGCCCCACCCCAATACAGAGAAGGGACATTTGAGATCGTCAGATCCCTCTCGGTGCCCACCTTCGATGATGTAGCAAAGCCCAAAACCAAAATAGAGATCCAGAAAGTTTTGTTTTTAATAAAGGTGTGGATATCATCCCCACAACAGAGAAAGCGCAGAAATTGTCATCACTCATTGATAGTAGCTTACTGATACTGCTTAGCTGTATGCGAAAATTCAATCATCATATAGAACGCATAGGCTTTTTTTATGAAATGAAATAATATAACGCAAAGTTCGCTAGAGAAAGCTTTGCAATGGACTTTGTCTAGCGATTGTCCCTCTTATTTTTCTATGGGTAAGATCCGTTGACACGGTTATAATGACATAATCTTGACATTTTAGCGTCATTTTCTCTACCAAACCTAACTGGCAATGAATTCGAGCCTAATTTTTTGATGACATGTTATTCTTATAAGTCTCTACACTCCCACCAAAAATGAGATCATTCCGAGATGTATAAGACCACCATCTACCATTTTGAATATCAACCGTTGAAGATTAACGGTTGAAATTAAAATATGTGGATGGTGAAGTTTCGTATTTCGAAATTCTCTCATTTTTAATAGGAATGTAGAGTTTTATACGAGGAACACGTCGCCAGAATATTAGCTTTAAATTCATTGCTGGTTGGGTTTGGTAGAAAAAATGATAACCATGTCAACGGATTATGTTATTATAACCATGTCAACGGATCCTTCCACTTTTTCTATTTAGTTACTGCTATTTTATATACTTTCGCGCATTTTATGATATATTTTCTTCTCTTAACGTAACCTTGGAACCTTATAGTATATGTTCCATTATTTTTTCCGAAAGCCTCGTATGTTAAAGATAATGCCGAATGAAAATTGAATCGGTAAAAAGATTGACGGCCAACCTTTAAGTGACGATGCCAGCGATCTGAACTCGAAACTCGTCAACATCAGAGTGGGAAATTTTCTTTCTTCCTTTTCCCAACTACTTGATCTTGCATGTAGTAACCTCTTTGAGGTTTATAACCTTTGGGCTTTAACCCAATTTTATATTAAGAAAAGAAAGATTGACATACAACATACCCATACAGACTCTTTTACCATATTGATACTGCAAATTAGCAAACAATAAATCTGACATGCTAAGATGATTCTTAAATAGCAGAACAAGTTTAAATACCCGAATTGGAGTGAAATTAATATATTAGAACCATCAATCAAATCTGCATACAGTATAGATGTTAGGATCTAAAGACCCAGCTGTTTCTCAAGATTTTCTTCAAATGTACAGTAACGCAGTTGACAATGGTCACTAAAATCAACAAATTTTCCAAACGTTAAGTGATACAAGTAAAACGAATAACCAAAATCATTTATTCAAGAGTTGAACCAGACCGGATCTGCCTGATTTTTTACCGAAATCGGTCTCCTGAATCTTCTCGTTGTTGGGTCTTTATTCTTCTTGTTGTTGATGGTGTCTTAGCAAGTGATGTTGATGCTGGTCTTGGAGGACTTTGATGTTGTTACAGTTCTTAATCCTCTTTAAATAAAAACAATAAGAAAAACTCTAACAAAATCCCTACAAATCCGAAACTAAAACAAAACAAAGACTATAACTAACCAACTAGAAATAAAAGAAAAAAATTGTACTCTAAGATTAGGATTTGATTTAAAAGCAGAAGAAATCAAATTAAACCCCAACTAACACCTTAAAGCGGAATCAAGAAAAATAAAAAAAAAAATAAGGAAGCATTATGAAGATTCAAGAGTGATGACCTGCTCAGGTCCGCTCCTAAGGAGCAGATCTGAGTAGTGGACGTTTCAGCTGAGAAAAACTTCTCTGATCATAATTTTTTTTTAAAAGACAAAGTTTAGGGTTTTTAAAATGAAACTTGCCCGGTATAAGGATTGTATTCCCACCATCTAAGTTATAAGGACGTATCTGTTTTTATTGTTATTCTTTTAGTATGAGATCTAAGCAATCAAAATTCTGGAAGTACTTCTTTATGGAGAAACGCGCGTTTGGCGCACCCAGTTGGGGTAATCTACCGCAAAATAACTTTACTTCTATGTTAAGCAAACTTTGGTTGAATACTATAAACAAAGGATCTTAGGAACTCTACAATTTATCTCTAGCACAACTTATGTTGTAGCTGCAAAGGGATAGTCCTTCAACCATTCTGATTTGGGAATCAAGGGAGAGACTTTGAAGATTACTCAGGGGATTGAGAAACGCTTGTAGTCTTTATCATAGTTTGAATATTATAGGTAGTTGTGAAACTTGTATTTAAGTAGTATCAACTAGTTTGATCAAAACCTAGATCCATAAAAACTTTCTAATTGCAAGTTCTTGTTTAGTCTAGAGCCCTCTCTTATGATCTAAGATCACTCAAGAACCGTCTAGAAAGTTGATCAGGTATTCCTAACAATCTAATATCCTAAGGATATAACTCTCATATATACATATTATCAGATTTATAATCTAAGAAGTTATATCTAGAAATGATCTAGTTGAACTTGTAACATGGAGTTAAGGAGCTTTACTACATGTTGATCACAACAACCCTAATTATGTATTCCACGTTCTAAGTGATCCTAAATAAGTTTCGCCAAAAAGTATTTACTATCCATTTGGTAGTAATCATAAAAAAAATATAGGCATCTAGCTCAAGGTTGGGTGGTCGTAGTCTTCTCGGGGGAGTGGAGGAACCCCTGTGTTAGTGCACTGCTTGGTTGAACCCACCAAGCGTTGGTATGTGAAGGTTGGTTGTCATATTTTAGTATCAAAACTCATATGACGCTTGATTAGATTACTAGAGTCAACTTTGTTAGGTTAGGCTAGGAAGTCTAGAAATGTTGAGACATACAAGTATTACTCTGAAGACCTGAAGATTCCGAAGACGTATGGACATCAACAATGATATCATCCTTCCACTTGAGGTTAGTGAAACATGACTTGACTTGTTTCCGTTTCTATATCGTAAGCTTTCAAGTCGTTTCTGATTCAAAACATAACATGCGAAGTTATCTAGTATAATAGACTTGATCACCATATTGTGATCAAAGTGTCAAGGAAAAATATATCAACAATGATAAGTACTTTATATTGGTACATTGAATTACGAAGTATAATGCTTATCTTTTGAACTTCGTAATTGCCATATCGACATAATCTTTGTAACTCGTTACTAGATTGTGTAGTGAACATATGTTTAATTTCATACTTACAAAACTATGTTTAATTATGAGTTTCAAAAAGTAGACGTACGAAATTATTTCGTAGTTGAAAGGAGATCAAAAGGATTGAAGGTCAGGTTTTCATAGAAGATTTTAAGGTTGGACCGATCCTAACCTATATAGGGAATCAAGGTAGAACCTGAAAATGCGAAGGTGAAAATGCGGGGGTACAACAACCACACCCAACAATTTGTTTGGAAATCTGAGAGGACTTACTCCAATGTACTTTCTATAGAATCAACTAGACAATCAGACTCAATCTAGAGAAAAGTATATACAAGAGATTATATCTCTATCTCTCAATCAAATCTGCAATCAGCAAATAGAAATTTGCGAGCCCGATTGAATATAAGAGTAGTAACTTGAACGGTACCAAATACCAATGTTCAAGGATCAATCAATTTCATCAACAACCAAAGGTTGGATTTCCTAATTGATCGATACATCGCACAACCTGTGATATTTCAATTATATAACAAAATATAATGCGGAAAAGAAATAACACAGACACCATAATTTTGTTAACGAGGAAAACCGCAAATGCATAAAAACCCCGGGACTTAATCCAATTTTGAACACCACACTATATTAAGCCGCTAAAGACACTAGCCTACTACCAATGAACTTCGGACTGGACTGTAGTTGAACCCTAATCAATCTCACACTAATTCAAGATACATTTGCGTTCCTTACGTCTCTGATCCCAGCAGGATACTACGCACTTGATTCCCTTAGATGATCTCACCCACAACCAAGAGTTGCTACTACCCTGTTGATGGTGGATTTTCATTTAAGTTTAAAATTGTAAAAGCCAGAAAATTATGCGCTAACATCTTGTAAAAGATAAATCCATTAATAAGTGTTGAATACTTCTTCACTTTATTAATTCACCTAGAATGGAGCATGTGGCAACAATCCCATTCTATGAATTAAATACACGAAATTCATCCAGGTTGGAGCATGTAGCAACAATCCCATATACCCTGTGAATTTATAGCATTATTGATTAATGCGTGAGCAGCCTTGTATTTCTGTACTCATTATCGGTGCGGATGATGACGATCGAGTGTTGCTCTCCACGAGCAACACGAACCTCCAAGCATTATAATGAAAGCATGTACGAAATACCCGTACAGCCGCAACTCTCGGTGTGTTATACTAGCCCGATTGAGCAACTCTCGGTGTGTTATACTAGCCCGATTGAGCATCCGGACTGTTCGTATCGGATCCGGATATGATCTCGATCATCCAACTTCACCAAACATGATTGGATGGCCCAGATCAATTCCATAACCCCCAAGCAGGTATGGAATATTCGCTGCCGAACCAACGCGGACCCCGCATGGTCGGCCTCCAGGCATAACTTGCCAAAACGTCCAAACCAGAGCGGCATGGGCGGAAAACCCTAAATTAGGGTTTGCGGCACATTACATGTGTCACAAAACAGTCTCAACCATCCATCTTCGCATGGAGGGTGTAGATGTAGATTCAAAAGGCCCAGAGCATGTCAACACAATCACTGTGGGCCCGCCTACATACTCCGACCAATCGGTCGGGACCAACCATGGTTGGTCATCCCAATTCGTGCGCCCGAATACGGTATGGTTACACGGCCGTGAAAGCCAAAATTAGGGTTTCGAGCATCACGAGCGTCCATCTTCTCGGCACGAATGGAGGGTCCAAGATTAGATTAAGCAGGTCCGGTCATACCAACATGACCACCGTGGACCCATCTCTCCCCTCGCCTGATCGGCCAAGGCATATCATGCCTGGCTATCCCAAAACGCGCGTCCAAACTAGCGTGGTCACACTTACCAAACTACAAACTGATCTCGACCACTCAACTTCACCGGACGATTTGAGTGGCTTAGATCACGTTTTCATGGGACAGTCAGGTTTAGGCGTGAACACCAACCTACCACCTACACTTCAGACCGATCGGCCAAGACCGACCAAGAATTGGTTGTCTTGGAACGCGCTCCTGAAGATGGCATGATGTGCGGCTCTTGCGGCACTAGTTTTCTGTCACAAATTGATCTCGACCACTCAACTTCACCGGACGGGTGAGTGGCCCGGATCATACTTTCGTGAGGTAATGGGGTATAGGCGCTACACCGTCATGCCGTCTACACGCATGTACGATCGGCCTGGCCAAAATCGTATCCCAAGCTTGGATTCGACCAGGCTGAAGAGGGATGCTTGCGCACCTCCTCTAAAACCCTAATTTCATCGACGGTCGCAGATGAGTGTCTCAAAGATCATCTCGTCTCGTCCAACTTCACCGGCTTGGTTATACAACCCCGGTCGGGAGTTAATTGGTCGATAAGGCGTCTTGGTGATCACCACCCGTCACTTTACCACACCATGATGCAAAGCACTGCATAAAATACACACGATACTTCACAAGTATCGACCTCCCGAATAACGGCAGTTTTTTCAATTTAGCATTACATGCTACTTTCGTGGGTTCCACGATCCACACACTCGAGACATCAATCATGTCACAAGGCGGGGATACATACTCGGGGTATTGGTCAGCGGTTTACTGGCGTGCAGCGCGCAATGCGTCATCACAAGAACGTGTCAGGAAGTCATGGACGTTAGTGATGATGGGAGAAGTGGGCAAGACTGGTCGTGTGATACTAACACATGACTCCACTACTCCATCACTCCACTTTCTCCACTTCCCACAAGATACGAAGGTTAGGCTAAAAGACTTGTATAAATAGGTTCTCCTCCCTATTTTCCAAACACAGGAGAAACAAGACAAGTCCAGACAACAGAGGCAAGTGTTGATATAATCGTATTCAAATACCGGAACTGATAGCTTACATCCTGCAAGCCAGTCCAGCTTTCTGATACAAGTCATACATAGCCAACACCTTCACATTCTCAGCACCTTCTTCGCTTCCCTCCCTAAGATCAACCCCATCTCCTTCACTTTGTGACCGAAACAAGTTTGGAATGGCCATTTCTTGGTTTAGGCCGGACTTGCACAGATTGATCTCTCGAATCTACAAGCACTCATCACGCAATGTATTTGTTTAAGGTTTAGACTCATTTCTCATCCACACACCCCAAATTACCAAAACCGGCAGAAATAGTTTTCACCCATAAACAGACCCAAAGTCGAAGACTTGATAAACAAATCTATCTCACACAGAAAAGTCTATTGGAATAGATAAATCTGTCTCCCATAGAAATACATATGAGTTTTGTTCCGTCTTTTGATAAATCAAGGTGAACAGGAACCAATTGATAAACCGGTCTTATATTCCGAAGAACATACTAGTATTATCAATCACCTCACAATAATCTTAATCGATTAACGAAACAAGATATTGTGGAAGGCTCTTCCTCTATATACCCCCTAAAATACTAATGGTACCCCTTTATCTCTATACCCATAAAACTGATCTTCCTACCCCATCAAACATCAAAACTTTGTATACCCTCAAAGAAGGAAAAAAATCATTTAGAAGCGGAAATGATCATCTTTAATCCTCGTTCCTCATCTCTCTGTAATTCAAAGGATTGGAAGAAAGGGATTATCTTTTTATGAAGGAGGAATTCAAACAAATAAACATATTAACCATCACGTTGTTGTTCTTCAAATCCAAAAGATAAAAATAAAACCCTAGAAGATCTGTCTCGAGATCTAAAACTCACATATTGCATGGTGGATGCAGCGATCTCAGGGATGATTGTGTTTAGATGCAGCAATCAAAGAGATTATTTTTCCTTCAATTTTTTACTTGTAAAAATATTGTTGATTCTTGATCATGATTTTCAATGAATTTGGCTTTTTTATGTTTTGATTATGTTTATGGGGTTTTCATAGATTGATTATGAGACAATGGTGTTGGTAGATATACAGTGAATTTGTTCTTATAATAAAGCTCACTCCTAAAAGGTTAACTCTTATTATCCCCATAATCCAAAATTGACGAAACAATTATTCAATCTCAGATTCTCAGAACAACCAATTCCGAGTAAATGGAAAAACTCACTAAAACCCCAATACAACTATCATTGATTCATTATCAAAAGCAATCCTTAACAAACAATTATGTGAACAGCAAGATACAGAAATGCTTCCAGTAAATAGAACTTTTTGTTACAAGGGAAGACGTAGTTACAGGGGAGGAGGTAAATTTAGTAAAAAATTCTATTTTCTTGAATTTTTTTCACTAACTGAATACAAACTACTTTAGTAACTAAAAAGGGTATCATTAGTGTTTTCGTGGGTATATAGAGGAAGAGCCTTGTGGAATCACAAACGATGAGACGAAGATGTTTGTGACTACTTTCCTATCTTGCCTATCGGAGATATAAATCTGAAACCAATCTTACGATTGTACTCAATCACGATAGACTCAACAAGATTAGATCACACAACTATAGAGAAAATAGTTGGGTCTGGCTTCACAATCCCAATGAAGTCTTTAAGTCGTTAACCTACAAGGTCTCGTGACAAATCTAAGGTTAAAGGAGAATCGACTCTAGCTATGCAAATAGTAACACACAGAAGTGTGGGGATTAGGTTTCCCAGTTGCTAGAGTTCTCCTTTATATAGTTTTCAATTCAGGGTTTGCAATCTAAGTTACCTAGGTAACAAAGCATTCAATATTCACCGTTAGATGAAAAACCTGACTCAACCAAGCTAATATCTTTCAACCGTTATATCGAACTTAGCTTGTTACACACAAATGAAATGTACCCTCATTTAGGTTTATGTAACCGTACCTAAACGTGTACACCATGTTGGCTCAATAATAGTTAACCGAAGTTAGCCATATGATTACTCTCATATCAACCTAGTTCATCTTAACCATAACTAGTTCAAATGACTCAAATGAAACTAGTTAAAGAGTTGTTCAATTGCTATATTGCCATAGACCTTACTAGCCTTGTTGTCCTTGGGTGCCCTGGTTAATTGTATAAGTGCTTTTATCTTGTGTGTGTGTGTGACTGGCATGTGTGGCTAAGACCAATGAGGTGTATTTGAATCCGACCTATCCATTGGATTCTAAAAACAACTAATAATAAAATCGCTTTCTCTTTCTCTCTGGTTTTCCCTCATCTATCCTGCTAATCTCTTCTTCTTCATCTTCCTTATTCTCTTCTTCTTAATTCTCTTCTTAATCCATTCTCAGATCCATTTCTTAACCCTTGTAGAGTGAAACACTACAAATCGGTATCAGCAACAACAATCCTTGGACCTATTATGGCTAATAAGGCAGCAATAAAGGATCTAACTAAAAAGATCGAAGAACTTAGTTCAGCTCAGACAGATTTCACTAAAAAGATGGATGAGCTTACGAAATCACAAAGCGATTCATATGTTAAGTATAATGCAGTGATGCAATCAATTACAGAGGTCAAAGAAGCTCACGGGAAACCAACTCCGGAGCTCATGACGGCTATTACTACATCTCTTAATAATCATATGGATCGTTTCATGGAGATCCAGGGTAGAAATCAAATCAACAGAGAAATCCATAGCAACGGAGTTGGAGGAATTTTGGGTCCACCTCCACCCGGCGGCAATATTCCAAGTGAAAACAATTTAAATCAACCTCGTTATTTAATTGGAGCTCAAGAGCATAATCAATTTCAACAACCGAAACCCAAAGTTGAGTTTCCTAAATTTGATGGTACTAATCCACGCTCGTGGATACGTAAGTGCAGAATTTTTTTTATATGCATAACATGTTAGACCATCAGATGGTGCATATGGCATCTATGTACTTAGAAGGAAGGGCAGATGTCTGGTTCCAGGATTACCAGATTGGAAAACAAGTCATATTGTGGAAAGATTTCCTTAGAGATATTTGCCTTCGATTCCAAGAGCTAGGACATGATGATGTTGTGGGTGAGTTTAACAAACTTCAACAAGTAGGGACAGTCCTTGACTACCAAGAAATTTTTGAAGAACTCAAGGCATTAATATTAGCAAAGTATCCTCACCTCACAGAAGAGTACTTCACTTCAAGTTTCATCAGTGGACTTAAAGAAGAATTAAGACTGCATGTTCAAATGTTTACTCCAAAGTCATTGTCCAATGCAGTGTACCTAGCTAGAATGCAGGAAGCTCTAATTGAAAATGCTGCTAAGAAGTCAAGAAACCAATATAAGCCTTCCCCACTCTATGTGCCCAACCACTACCCACAGAGAAGCATTCCATCTCCAGTTACCAGTCCTAGAAACATTAACAAGAATTTTTCCACCCCTACCCCTCTTTGCCCACCACCAATTAAAAGATTGTCTTATGCTGAGATGAGGAAGAGAAGGGAGAAAGGGCTATGCTACAACTGTGATGAAGTTTTCCAGGCAGGGAATAAGTGCATTAAACAACAAATTTATATGCTAGCTGTTGATGATGAGGACACCTCTCCATCTGGTGAAGAGTCCCCTTGTGATTCTCCGCTGTCACCTAATACTGAAGAAGAGGTAGAAATTTCAGTGCATGCCTTGGCTGGCAATGTGTCTCAAAATACCATCAGGATTGAAGGTTTCAACAGAAAACACTCCTTGACTATCTTAATAGATAGTGGGAGCACCCACAATTTTTTGGATCCAGGTGCTGCAGATAGATGTGGAGTCCAAATTACTCCTGCCAATCCCTTGTTAGTCGTTGTTGCAGATGGTACTAAAATGGTTAGTGATGCCAAGTGCTTTGCATTCCCATGGAAAATGCAAGGGCATGAATTTCAGTGGGACATGATATTATTAAAGCTTGGTGGTTGTGATATGGTACTAGGTGTAGACTGGATGAAGAATATGAGCCCAATGTCATTTGACTTCAAAAAGCTGACTGTGACATTCACCAAAAATGGGGAGAGCATCAAACTACAAGGTAATACTTCCTCAGCTCAAATATCCATGATATCTGGTAGTGACCTTAAAAATGGCTTAAAAAAATAAACATGGGCTAGTTGGTAGCCTCTTTGCCATTACTGCTTGTGAGAAACAAGATGAAATACATGAACCCATCAAGCCCTTATTACAATAGTATGATTCTATATTTCAAGAACCTAAGTCACTACCCCCTTATAGAACTCATGACCATCACATTCCCTTGAAACCACTCACTACCCCTCCCAATCAAAGACCATACAGAATTCCCTACATACAGAAAGAGGTGGTTGAGCAACTTGTACAAGAGATGTTAAAATCTGGTATCATTCAACATAGTCATTGCCCATTTTCTTCACCAATCATTCTAGTAAAGAAGAAAGATGGCAGCTGGAGATTCTGTGTTGACTATAGAAGATTGAATGAAGCTACAATCAAGGATAAATACCCGATTCCCATAATTGAAGAATTGCTAGATGAATTATTTGGTTCCAAGGTATTTTATAAGATTGATTTGAGGGATGAGTATCATCAAATCAGAGTTTATCCCCCAAATACCTACAAGACAGCTTTCAAGACCCATCAAGGGCATTATGAGTTCATGGTAATGCCGTTTGGCTTGACCAATGCACCAGCATCATTCCAGGCATTAATGAATGATGTGTTTGGGCAACATCTAAGGAAGATCATTTTGGTGTTCTTTGATGACATTTTGGTGTACAGTCCTGACATGGAAACACATTTGGAGCATCTAGAAATTACACTCAAGACTCTACAGCAACACTCATTATTTGCCAAGCTCAACAAATGTACCTTTGGCCAAACCCAAGTGGAATACTTAGGACACATCATCACAGGTGAAGGAGTAGAGGCAGACCCAGCCAAGATTGACTGCATGCTTAAATGGCCTACACCAACCACTTTAAAGGCACTTAGGGGATTCCTAGGACTCACTGGATACTATAGGAAATTTGTTAAGGGATATGGAGTCATTAGTAGGCCACTGACAGATCTCTTGAAGAAGGAAAGTTTTAAGTGGAGTACTGAAGCCCAATCTGCCTTTGAGTCCCTCAAGAAGGTTGTTACCACAACTCCAGTTCTAGTCCTTCCTAACTTCACCCAACCATTTGAGGTGGAAACTGATGCTTGTGATACAGGAGTTGGAGCAGTTTTGATGCAGAATAGGAAGCCAATTGCTTACTTCAGCAAAGGCATGAAGTCCAGATTTCTATCCATGTCAACTTATGAAAAGGAACTCCTTGCAGTGGTCATGGCAGTGACCAAGTGGAGGCCTTACTTGATGGGAAATCATTTCACCATTTATACAGACCATCAAAGCTTGAAGTATTTTCTGGAACAGAAGCTGCATACGATAGTGCAACATAAGTGCCTCTCCAAATTACTGGGTTATGATTACACAGTCTGTTACAAGAAGGGTGTGGAGAATAAGGTGGCTGATGCCTTATCAAGATTCTCACACTCTGATTCCCTTCAATGTCAATTAATCACTCAACTACAGCCAACATGGCTGGGTAAAGTACAAGAAAGTTACCACTCAGATAAATTAGATTCTGAATTGATTCCACGGTTAATAGTGTCACCCTCCAGCAAAGCTCCTTACTCCCTCAGCCAAGGTGTACTAAGATACAACAACATGGTGTACATTGGTTCAGCTGGTAACTTAAGACACCAGTTGATGGCTGCCATTCATTCTTCATCAGTTGGAGGTCATTCAGGCACTCATGCCAGCTATCAAAGAGCCAAGTCTTACTTTCATTGGGTGGGAATGAAAAAAGACTTACTCCAATATATCAACGAGTGTGACATTTGCCAACAACATAAAGTACCTCATACTTCTCCAGGAGGGCTGCTGCAACCACTACCAGTTCCAAACCAGGCATGGAAACACATTTCCATGGATTTTATCACTGGATTGCCAAAGTCTGAGGGTAGGGAAGTTATTATGGTGGTAGTGGATAGATTCACAAAATACAGTCACTTCCTGCCACTCAGTCATCCCTTCACAGCTTCCTCAGTAGCCAAGGTATTTCTTGACAACATATTTAAATTACATGGATTTCCTGCTACAATAGTCTCTGACAGAGACAGTATATTCTTAAGTAATTTCTGGCAAGAGTTGTTTGCTAAGATGGGGACAGCATTGCACATGAGCTCTGCTTACCACCCACAAACTGATGGGCAAACAGAAAGAGAGAATGCATATTTGGAGTCTTATTTGAGATGTATGACTAGTTATAGACCTACCAAATGGGTTAGCTGGCTCTCCCTAGATGAGTGGTGGTTCAACTCCACATATCATACTAGTCTCAAGATTACTCCATTTCAAGCCTTGTATGGATACAGTCCTCAACAGTTTGGCCTTTTTTCTCATACACCATCCACCAATGGTATTGTGGAGGACTATCTCCAAAAATGATAAGCTATGGGAATCCTACTCAAGTCTACTCTTGAAGAAGCACATCACAGAATGAAGCAACAAGCTGATAAACAAAGAACTGAGATGGAATTTCAGGTTGGAGATTGGGTTTATCTGAGATTGCAACCTTACAGGCAGACATATGTGCAACTGAGAAGGAATTTGAAGCTATCTGCAAAAAAAAATTGGCCCCTACCAGATCCTTGCAAGGTTGGGAAAAGTGGCATACAAGATTCAGCTTCCTGCTAGCTCAAGAATTCATCCAGTGTTATATGTATCTCAGTTAAAGCCAAAGCTTGGAGCAGGACTACTCCCTCAAACCACACTACCCACTCTGGACTCCAATAGATGCATGAAGGTCACTCCATTTCAGGTGCCGGACTCCAAAACTATCAAGAAACATCAACAAGATGTAGAGCAGGTACTTATACACTGGGCTCATTCTTCAGAAGCTGATGCTACATGGGAAGACAAGGTTGTCATACTGAAGCAGTTTCCTAAGTTTATTCTTGAGGACAAGAATATTTTGAAGTAGAGGGTATTTGTTATAGACCTTACTAGCCTTGTTGTCCTTGGGTGTCTTGGTTAATTGTATGAGTGCTTTTATCTTGTGTGTGTGTGACTGGCGTGTGTGGCTAAGACCAATGAGGTGTATTTGAATCCGACCTATCCATTGGATTCTAAAAACAACTAATAATAAAATTGCTTTCTCTTTCTCTTTCTCTTTCTCTTTGGATTTCCCTCATCTCTCCTGCTAATCTCTTCTTCTTCATCTTCCTTATTCTCTTCTTAATCCATTCTCATATCCATTTCTTAACCCTTATAGAGTGAAACACTACATATATTCTCATAGAAGAATACAAGAACACAATTGAAGCAAAATCGGTTTGATTCACTCGAATCAATTCATGAACATTATAGCCACAGTTTGCAAAGATTGCATTCCTTATTATATAAATGTTTAAGTTCATGTACACAACCGATTTTAGAACTTTAACCTTCAAGTATGCAAACGTGTACGCATACTTGAAATACCCAGACCAAGATTGGGTTTCGCCAGTACGCAAACGGGTACGCGTACTTCCAATCCCAGCAGAAATATTCGGACATGAACCTTACGCCAGTACGCGAACATGTATGCATACTTAGGTTCCCGGATTTCTCAAGCCAACAGGTACGCGTACGGGTACGCATACCATGGTTCCTGGACATGGATTACATATGTGCAAGAGTACACAACATGTCATATCCAATAATTGTTAAGTGTTCAAAACTCTTATTTCAATCATTGAAACTTTCTTAGAGGATGACAATAGCCGTTTTCACACACTATTAGCATCAAAGCAATTTTCAAGTTATTGAAATAATCATAACGAAACATTCCAAGTCTACACCAAATGATTGTATCACACAAACCATGTAAGATGTTACTCGGCAATTTTCACAGGATCATCTTTTGACTTGCGTCAAGAATACAAGATGAACTTGGTTGAAGCGAAAGCTTGCCAACGCATATTCCAAGAAATATGTACGCGAGTTAAACTCAGCTCGAAATCTCAAATGTGTATAATAGAAAACTATATCGTAACACGACTTATGTCTCAATATAAGAGACAGAGTAGAAATATACTTTCCAAGTGATAGATGAGTTTCAGTCTCTACATACCTTTTGTTGATGAAGTTCCACAAGCTCTCCTTAGTTGTTCTTCGTCTTCAAATGATGAACGCCGTGAAGTCTAAGGCTCAACTACACAATCTATGTCTTAGTCCGAGACATCTATAAGTAGACTAGAAATCAAGACTTATAGTTTTGATCACTAACATTGACAAACATGTTTGAGATAGCAACGCATGCGAGTTCGACCGAGCAGTGCTCTAAAAATCTCCCCCTTTGTCAATTTTAGTGACAAAACTATCAATACATATGGATTACAAAATTAATAAAACTTTGTAGCTTCTCATCCAAATGCTTTATCTCCTTGGCATCTTCAACACGACTCGAAATCTTCGTCACTTCCAAGTACTGCATGATTCTAAACGTGTTCAACTCAGCATCATAGTTGTTGAAGATCCGTAGCGATAACAATGAGAAAATCGTTGCTCTCAATCATTGTTATACATCGTCATAGTATATATCATTACACAGTATCAAAGTTCAATTGTATCACAACTTTGACAATAATACTATGGTGATATGTATCACTCCCCCTTAGTCAATACTTCATCTCGACATGAAAACCACTCCCCCTTACATAATGATTTGTAAACCATATGTATTTTTAGTATGAAACTGCACATTAATTTCTCCCCCTTTTTATCATTATAAATTTGCAAAGGTACGAAAACTAGTGGGATCCTCATGAAATTTTCATAGAGATATTTCATGACCAAAAGAGAATAACATACCAACTTATTTAGATGCGATCATATAGCCAAAGCTAAATGCATTCATCAAGGAGTTTATAAAGATACAAGATAACCCTATAATATTCCACAGCCGCACTCACCATTAAGATTTGGCAATTAAGCACAAGTTCAAAAAGAACACTCCCCTATAAAATTTCATTCCCGAAAGAACAACAAGAGCGACCTTACTTTTACGATAAAAGAAGGATTTCTTTGGACATAATCAAATCACATGAGAACATGAATTTGTATCCAAAAATCTCAATTGAATTAGCCACAAAAAATGATCAATTCAATTGGCCATGCTCGACATGAGAGAACTTACGGAGCAGCACAGTATATGCACAAAAATGTGGATCAGGGAAGGACCAATACTGCGGAATAAACAAATATTCATTCTATTTTTCATCACTATTTGCACAATGACATATAATAGACTTAATCTTTGTAAACAAAAGTTCATCCTTTCTTCCATCAATATTTGCATAATGACATAAAAGGCTTAACTTTTGTATTCAAAAATTCATTCTATCTTTTATCAATACATTCATATCGACATATAATAGAGATAACTTTTGAACAAGTATGGGACAGTCAAGGTTCACGGACGTAAACAACATATCCCATAACAATTTGCAATATATGAAACCATAAAGATTAGTACTGCAAAAATCATCTTCCACTTAGAATTTAAATAAATAAATCTAAAGACATTGAAGATGAAAACGTTGGACATAGCTATGTGTACTCACAATAATGGCTATTCCAAAACCCTAGTTATCCTTAAAAAACACAAGAATAAAATTCTCATAAGAAGTTTCCTAGACATTGAGACCTCTGAAAAATTATTTATCGTCCCCGAGCTCTTTGTCGTCAACAGCCATGGGAACATACGGTTCGTGAAGATAAAAGTCAATTCCAACAAACCTTTTAGGATGATGATGTCGAACCAGGGCCTTCTAAATTTCAAGAGTTCTCATAACAAAAGCCTTTATTTGTTGAATCTCGTTCCCTGTTTTCTTCAACTCTTCAAGAACACCAGAAAACTTTCGAGAGTTCGTAGGAACAGCTCTTGGCTTCCTCATATTCCTTCTTTTTATTTTCAAAGTTGGAGTTAGCGGGGATCTTTCTTTTTCCTTCATGATTGATGGATTAACAATCATATTAACATATTTTCCATCAGAAGACATGATGCTTGGAGTATCCATATGCGTATGGGTTTGTGAGAGGAAATCACAATTTACACTCAACAAGCAGTCTTGAGATAAAAAAGAGTTTCAGAGAAGGAAAAAGGAATGTAGGGTTACGAAACCTTTAAACACAGGTTCGTGCACGCACAACTCACAACCCTAATAAGGGTAGAATTGTCGATAATAACCCTCTTTTATTGATTGACCAGGGAAGTCCTTTCCAATATCAATTAGATATGGAAGAATTCCAAAACTTGCAAAACACGGCAAAGCTAAGAAGAAAGGAAAAACATTTCTCTTTTCCTAAAGCCTGAGGTGTGCACAATCTTGTCTCTTTTGACCAGGCACATGAGACAAGATGCACCAAACAACACACTCAAATTGTGCTGCGGTGAACAACAATCTGTCCACCATAACCTTTTTGAAAGGAATTCATAAAACCCTGTCTCTCAGAATGTTTAGACCATACCTTCTTCTCTAGTGGTCTTGACTTATCCTTGGAAACTAACTTCTTCGAAGAAGATAAAATCTTACATACCTCAGAGGTTTTTTGAACAAGTTTGAGCTTGTTTGCTAATCGATTCGCTCTTCGTTGAAGTTTGTTGACATACCTCATTTTGTGTTTGTACTTGAAATACTTTGAAAGTTCATGACCTTTGAGTGAAAAATACGAGCATGTCAAACAGGAAGATGATTCAGACGTCCGAGATGTGCAAGCTGCTAGACACATAGTGGAACCTGAAAAATTATACAGAGAGTTTCCAACAGAAAGGTCAACTTTTTCTTCCAGATTGGTTGAGTTTTCTTCTGAAAGAATATCAAGATTGATGTATGTATTGCTACAATTATCAAAATCAATATTTTTACACAAAAGTGCAACACTTGATTTTTCGTCTTCATTAGAATCATAGTGATCATACATTTCATCAAGAGTTGCAGCAAGACCTTTGTTCCCACTGTATTTTCTGCGGTTCGGACACTCATTTGTAAAATGACAAAAACCTTTTACACTTAAAGCACTGTGGCATATCCTCGTCATCGGTTTCGTTGACATCCCTATTTTTAGGAGGAACACGATTGTGAGGTTTAACTGATGACCTAAGTTTATCTTTGGTAAACCGTTTACTTCTCTTCAATAGAAGATCTCTAAACTTTCTTGTGATCAAAGAGACTGACTTGTCAAGATCTTCATCTGATGAATCAGCCTCAAAAAGATCATCTTCAGATATGCAAACACTTTTACTTTTGTCAAGTAATTTAGTGTTCTTTTGTGCTTTGAACGCAACATCCTTTCCGGATTTGGACATATGCTCATGATCAAAGATCTTTAACTTCCCAACCAACGTAAATCTAGAGAGAGCATCAAGGTTATTTCCCTCAACGATGGCATGCTTCTTAGAATCGTTTCTGGATGGCAGCGATCTGAGAATTTTCATCATAATGTCTTTTTCGGGAATAGTCTTACCCAATGCAAAAGATGCATGAACAATTTCAGACACTTTGTGATTAAACTCATCAAATGAATCTTCATCTGCCATATGAAGGTTTTCCCAATCAGAATTTAGGTTTTACAGCATATCTTCATTTTCACAGGTATTCCCTTCAAATACGGTTTCTAAGATATCCCAAGCATTTTTAGACCGAGTGCACGTAGTCACATGGTGATGAAGATCTGGGGTAATGGCATAAATGATGGCATTCAAACCGTCGGAATTTCGCTTCGCAATAAGAATATCAGCAGGGTCATATGCACCAATATCCTTTGGAACGGTCGCATCTCCTACTGCAACAACGGGAGCATCATAGCCATAAACTACATAAACCCATGATTGAAAATCACGCGCTTGAATAAATGCACGCATAACAATTTTCCACCATAAGTAATTTGAGCCATCGAAGACTGGTGGTACGTTTATAGAGATATCACTGATAGACACATTTTTTGTGTCTGAATTGTCCTCAGTGTTGGTATTGTTAGAACTCGATTTTTGTACTAATATGGTGTTTTTATGTTTGTTTAGGTGTTTTTGGAGAAATACACTTGTGTGGAAAAAGTTGCTCGAAAAGTGCTTTTTGGACCCCCGGAGAAAAGTGATAAAGGCACTCTCATTTTGGATAAGGGCACCCCCAGGCACCCCTCAAGGCATCTACTATTCGCACCCCCGGCTTGGTTAGGGGGACACCATCTTCTCCATTTTGAAATTCACTTTTGGCGGGAAAACTGGACAAAATTAGGGCTTGAATTTTGAGCTTGTTGTAGTGAGATTCAATGGCTGGTATTCATTGGGAAGACTTGATTTATCGTAACAGGAATGGTATGGTCTTCAAAATCAGCTGGATTTGGTTGGATAATCGGCAGTGAAGAAAACAGGGAGTCTCGGGTTTTTCTTCTCCTTCCCCGAGTTCAACAGAGGATGGCACGAGTTGTAAGGTGTTTCTCTTGAGTTGGAAACGTGTTTAGAGCGTGTAAGATTAAATAAGGAGAGTTATATGTCAAGCAGACGCGTGAAGAACCTAAACATGGAAATTATTCGCATGTTACTGCCGTGAAGAATAATGAATTAATTGAAGATATTCGCGAAGATTTATTGCCCCTGTCGTGTATAAAAGAAGTTCTGGGAGGTCATAGAAGGGTATCGGGAGTTAGGGGTCCGGTCAGAGGCCATAGAATCAAAGAAAGAAGAGTTGCAGAGGAGTTCTCTGCTGCTGCTGAAGAAGAAGGAGACGAAGAACATTGCACCTCCTGTGTCGGGCCATGAGAAATTTGTCGCATATCAACGCATACGGACAACCTGTCGTTTCCCAGCCAGTCTTATATTGTTGTTTCCACTGTAACACTCAGTCTGTAACGATTATAAACGTTGCAGTTGAGTTGCTTCTATTCTTTTTCCAATATTTCTTCAATAAAAACACCGTTTGAGCCATGAATAAATATTTTGACCGTGTTTTTGATATGAGGAGCTAAACCCCAACACTGGGATGACGGATGAAGCCATTCTTTACGCATGTGGTAATTCTATTTAATTCTTTTATGACTTTTTGCACTATTCTCAATTGATTTTTGATTTTTCTTGATTATTTGTGATTTCGTTTGATGGTGTATGCTTAGTCTAAGAACTTTTGATGCATCATGCTTGTGATTTACATCTAATACTTTATAAAATCTACTTTGGCAAAGAATTAAGAGTCGATGTTTGTTATTTTAAGAGCTAGAATTGTATGGAATTAATAGATGAACCACATGAATACGAGAATTAGTGGAATCCTGAGTCCCAGTATTCTCTCGATATTTGTGACAATATCTTTGTATATATTTTTATTTTCTTTTCTTTTATTAATTCTTAAAATCAATCCCATCAAGTCCGAGTGAACGACAACCCTACTACCACTTTCTACAACATTATTGAGTCACATCAATTTTTGGCGCCGCCGACGCGGACTTGTGTATAGATTTGGTTTTAGGTTTTATTTTTATTTTTTATTATTTTTGTTCCTTTTTACGCGTTTTGGTATTTTTTATTTGCTTTCAGATTTGGTGCGAAGCTTATGAGAAAGAAAAAGTTTTGAAAAGTAAAGCGAAGCCAAAGAAGGAAAGAAGAGAGAAAATCCAAAGGAGTAGAGAAGAAAATTTTGTATATAGTGTAATTAATTTTTTTTATTTATTTTTAGAAACTGTAATTAGGTAATTATTTTTGTAATTTGTTTTTTTATTTTTTTTGGACTTCTTAATTTTGGACTTTATTTTTGGATTGTTGGACATTTTTTTTTAAAACCCTAAGGAAGGGTTATTTAAATATAAACTGCACAGGGAAGGACGACGATTACGATATCGTCTCGGCCCCTCGGGTTCGTACATGACATAGGAGTCGTGGCCCGAGTCGACTTCAACGGTTCATCCCCCGTCTGGAACGGGAGGTAAGAATTCTAAACACCCGCGAATCCCCTGGCCAGTGGGTTTCTTTGGATGATTTTGTATGCATATATGTTGAGGTATTGAAAACGGCTGCTTTAATTTCCTAGTAAAGGGCAAGGACTGGCCATACAAGATAAGAGTTCGGATTTCATCACCGTTCTCTTCTTGCCCGCCTTAGGAAAACAAAACAAAACGCGAACCTAAGCTTAAAATACTGACTAGAACGAGACCGATAGGGTAACGAGCTTAATAGGAAAAGTCATTCGAAAAATATTGGTTACTCTTTAACCATACTTCGAAGTTCATGATGGTTTCTGTGAGTTGAATGCGTGACTGCGCCGCCTTGTAATGCGGTGAGGCCTTGGGTATCAAAGCTCCACGCAGCTTCCCTCGCCTCTATTCAACTTACTTAAACTCGGATTGATTCCAGAGGGGTTTGCTTAAATTGTAACGAATTCCCTTTCGAAGGATTAGAAGCTGGTCTAGAAACAATCTAAGTGGAGCCATCATGCTTTTTGTTTGCTAGAAATCAGTAGGTTTGTTGTGGTCGAGTCAGCCTTGTTTGTGTTTGTGTAGAATTCCCTTGCAGTTAGGATGTCAAACTGGTATTATAATAGCCATCACAATGAATATGAATATCCAATTGAACATTATGGACATCACTATTTTTATGACCATATTGTGAATAGTGGTTGGGAACGCCAACCTTTTGAAGGTTATGGGTCATACCATGGTGAGCCCAATTACTATCCGCATGTGCATCGGTCATTCGAGCAAGAAGATTGTAGTAATAGTTCTTCGTCTCTAGAGGATACAATCAAACTTTTGAAAAGTAGTCCTTATTATGATCCTTCTATTCCTCTTCCTTCTCTAGAAGAGTCCCTCAGGGGTTTAGCTGAGTCGACACAAAAGTTAGCTGAATCAACATGTAAGTTAGCTGAGGTAAATAACGTAGTTATGGACGAAAGGACTGCAACAACGACTGAATCTTTAGAAGATATCCTCAATAGATTAACTCAAAACTTAGATCCAACACTAAGGGAACTTTCTTTGGAGGAGACCCTTGAGAGGTTAGCTGAGTCGACACGTAGACTTGAGTTAGAGACGAATGAAAGTATTGCTCGAAATAACTTGAATTTCCAATATAGTGTATCCAATAATACCTTTGAGAATGAAGATAATTATTCACATAATCAAGATGATGAGGTTAGAATTGGTAACACTACTTGTTTAGATGAGGTTCAACCATTTTCATGTTCTTATAATAATAATTATGATGAGGATAGTGTTGATGAAGAATTCGAAATAAATAGGCATAGTGATCAGGAATTTGTTACTCCGATTGAACTTTATAATGATAGTACTATTTCTGGCTCAAATCCCAATAATTTTAATAATTATTCACCTATTCGAAAGGACGAGGATTTGACTAGAGATGCCACCGTTTTAGACGATGTAGTTCATGATCCTTTAGCCTGCAATATCTTTGGATAATCCATTATTTGATGTGCCTATAAGTGAATCGGAGGAAGTAATTATGATTAACACCTTAGTTAACGGGCCTTTACTAGAAACTTTCGCTGATAATCCTTTATATGATTGTGATGATGGTTTAGAGGAAAGAGTTTACCCTGAGAATACTGTTTTAGAGTCTAGTGATTTAGAAATACTAGTCTTAGAAGACGATAAACTCGTAGAGATGAGTAAGGATGCATTACCTGATAATAACTTAGAATCAATTGACCATTTTCAGGATTCTGATGTTCTAGAAATTAGGGAAATTGTGACTAGTCTATCTAGAGACACTGAAAACTCTAAGTTTGGGGGTGATTATCACTCTCCTAGTGCATTACCTTTAACTCTCAGAAAGTCCCCTCACTTAGGACTGGACATCCGTGCCTCAACCATTTTACAAGACTATCTTCATACACTTTTTCCTGAACCTAGTTGTGTCCATAAAGAAGTTCAGTTGTTAGAAACCCATCCTCTGGTTGATGTGGTTAACCCAGGCTATGATACCACGATTGACTTTGTTTTCCCACCAAAAACCTTCCTTCCAATTGTGAGAACTTATAAGTTTCAGATGTGTCAATTATTAAGTTTTGAGACTAAACCTAATTACTTTAGGATATTAGGGTCGACACATTTGCTTAAGGAAGACCACCAATCTTATTGTGGTCAGCTGTGTAAGTCAAAACTGATTGACTTAGAGGATCCTCAATTATTCAGGTTATTATTACGTGCTTCTAAGTTTTTATTTGAGTATTTTCAGACTCTAGAACCTGAACATTCGGATCTAACTCATGAGGAAACGCAACCCATGAAAATATGTTATCTAGACCCTTTTATAAAGCTCGAACCCGAACCACAAGTTAGATGTAGTGGTCTTAAAAATAGATAAGGGTGTGTTGGATATCTTCCTGGTCTCATTGCAGTCTCCTCTTCTTGTGGTTAGCACTTTTTGATCTAGATGACCATGCATTATTCCGCTTCGCTTTACGATTCTTCAAGGTGACTAATCTCTTCCAATGTCTGGCTGAAGACTTTAAACTTAGCACTTCTTGGGAGGTAACCCATGCTCATGCAACACGGTAATATTTTTCCTCATTTCCTTCTAGCGGTAACGGTTTCTCCTTGTTCATGTTTTCAATTTCATCTTTAGAACATTGAGGAAAATGTTAGATTTAAGTTTGGGGGTATGGGAAAAACTTTTTAGTTGCAATAAATAAACTCCAGAGCCTAGAAATTTATGTTTATTAAGGATGGCACTAACCAATCTAAGTGGATGGAAGCATTTTGGTTGTAGGAGTTGAGGAACCAATCTGATTAGATGGCAACATCTAGAGAGTCTATTCATAAAAGCACAGAGCTCAGGTGTTAGAAATAACATGATAGTTTCACCATACCTCGTTGAGTCCTTTTCACTTCTGTTTTTATTTTATTTTGTTCTTTTTAAACTATGTTTCTCTAAGTGATTAGGTGGGGCCCACGAATCAAGTTGTTACCAATGCTAGGGTGAATTAGAGTGATTGAGATACAAAAAAAAAAAAAAAAAAAAAAACAAGAAGAAAAAAAAAAAGAAATAAAAAAAAAAAAAAATAAAATAAATAAAAAAAAAAAAAAATTGAGACCAGACCATCAGACCAACCGGAATAAATTCAATAAAGTCGACCACCGGAACCCTTGTATATGCCGGTTGTGTTGACCTAGAGTTAGGATTATCGACCTTTGGTTCCCTTGTATATGCCAAAGTGTGTTGATATTAGTCGACTAGTATCTCGGTCCATTAGGATAGGTTCATTTTGGCGGAGGCCTTTGACAGATATGGGAAACACCGTTCACTTAGTAAACATCAAAACCATCTATGTTTTCTCTACATCCATCTTCTTGATCTATCCATGTGATTAGTTTTGACTCAGGGTATTGATGTCCATAGTGCGACTATCCGAGTAGAGCTCGTGACTTATATATGAATTTTAGTATGCTTGAGTGCAAACTCGTGTACAAAGAATTGGAATTTCGCATCGTGGTACTTCCTCCTACGGTCAATATTGTATGGCAACCAAGGAGATTCTTTAGTGCCTTCCAAGGTTTTTCGTAGATAGCTAGGGTCCTGGAGTAAAGGTTTTGTGGGTACACTGTAAAACCCTCAGGAGACAACACTCCGCCACTAGGGCCACCTAGGGGTTCAAATGATTTTTTCTAGAATAAATTTGCTCGAGGACTAGCAAATAATCAGTTTGGGGGTATTTGATAGACACATTTTTTTGTGTCTGAATTGTCCTCAGTGTTGGTATTGTTAGAACTCGATTTTTGTACTAATATGGTGTTTTTATGTTTGTTTAGGTGTTTTTGGAGAAATACACTTGTGTGGAAAAAGTTGCTCGAAAAGTGCTGGAGAAAAGTGATAAAGGCACCCTCATTTTGGATAAGGGCACCCCCAGGCACCCCTCAAGGCATCTACTATTCGCACCCCCGGCTTGGTTAGGGGGCACCATCTTCTCCATTTTGAAATTCACTTTTGGCGGGAAAACTAGACTAATTAGGGCTTGAATTTTGAGCTTGTTGTAGTGAGATTCAATGGTCGGTATTCATTGGGAAGACTTGATTTATCGTAACAGAATGGTATGGTCTTCAAAATCAATTTGGATTTGGTTGGATAATCGGCAGTGAAGAAAACAGGGAGTCTCGGGTTTTTCTTCTCCTTCCCCGAGTTCAACAGAGGATGGCACGAGTTGTAAGGTGTTTCTCTTGAGTTGGAAACGTGTTTAGAGCGTGTAAGATTAAATAAGGAGAGTTATATGTCAAGCGAGACGCGTGAAGAACCTAAACATGGAAATTATTCGCATGTTACCGCCGTGAAGAATAATGAATTAATTGAAGATATTCGCGAAGATTTATTGCCCCCTGTCGTGTATAAAAGAAGTTCGGGAGGTCATAGAAGGGTATCGGGAGTTAGGGGTCCGGTCGGGAGGCCATAGAATCAAAGAAAGAAGAGTTGCAGAGGAGTTCTCTCGTCGCCGAAGAAGAAGAAGGAGACGAAGAACATTGCACCTCTGTGTCGGGCCGCAGAAATTTGTCGCATATCAACGACATGACATAACCGTCGTTTCCCAGCCAGTCTTATATTGCTGTTTCCACTGTAACACTCGATGCAGTAACGATTATAAACGTTGCAGTTGAGCTGCTTCTATTCTTTTTCCAATATTTCTTCAATAAAAACACCGTTTGAGCCATGAATAAATATTTTGACCGTGTTTTTGATATGAGGAGCTAAACCACAACACTGGGATGACGGATGAAGCCATTCTTTACGCATGTGGTAATTCTATTTAATTCTTTTATGACTTTTTGCACTATTCTCAATTGATTTTTGATTTTTTCTTGATTATTTGTGATTTCGTTTGATGGTGTATGCTTAGTCTAAGAACTTTTGATGCATCATGCTTGTGATTTACATCTAATACTTTATAAAATCTACTTTGGCAAAGAATTAAGAGTCGATGTTTGTTATTTTAAGAGCTAGAATTGTATGGAATTAATAGATGAACCACATGAATACGAGAATTAGTGGAATCCTGAGTCCCAGTATTCTCTCGATATTTGTGACAATATCTTTGTATATATTTTTATTTTCTTTTCTTTTATTAATTCTTAAAATCAATCCCATCAAGTCCGAGTGAACGACAACCCTACTACCACTTTCTACAACATTATTGAGTCACATCAATCACTTCTTTCCATATCAGATCGCTACAAACACAGACTTATATGGTCTTTAATGTGTTTGCCTGCTCAGATACAATTGAAAATTTGGGGTACAACAACCACACCCAACAATTCATTTGGAAATCTGAGAGGACTTACTCCAATATACTTTCTAGAGAATCAACTAGATAGTTAGACTCAATCTAGAGAAAAGTATATACAAGAGATTATATCTCTATCTCTCAATTCAATCTGCAATCAGCAAATAGAAATTTGCAAGCCCGATTGAATATAAGAGTAGTAACTTGAATGGTACCAGAAACCAATGTTCAAGGATCAATCAATTTCAATTAACAACCAAAGGTTGGATTTGATAATTGATCGATACAACGCACAACCTGTGATATTTCAATTATATAACAAAATATAATGCGGAAAAGAAATAACACAGATGCCAGAATTTTGTTAACGAGGAAAACAGCAAATGCAGAAAAAACCCCGGGACCTAGTCCATCTTTAAACACCACACTGTATTAAGCCGCTACAGACACTAGCCTACTACCAATGAACTTCGGACTGGACTATCGTTGAACCCTAATAAATCTCATACTGATTCAAGGTAAAATTGCGTTCTTTACGTCTCTGATCCCAGCAGGATACTACGCACTTGATTCCCTTAGCTGATCTTACCCACAACCAATAGTTGCTACGACCCAAAGTCGAAGACTTGATAGACAAATCTGTCTCACACAGAAAAGTCTATTGGAATAGATAAATCTGTCTCCCACAGAAATACATATGAGTTTTGTTCCGTCTTTTGATAAATCAAGGTGAACATGACGAATTGATAAACTGGTCTTATATTCCCGAAGAACAGCCTAGTATTATTAATCACCTCACAATAATCTTAATCGATTAACGAAACAAGATATTGTGGAATCACAAACGATGAGACGAAGGTGTTTGTGACTACTTTTCTATCTTTCCTATCGGAGATATAAATCTCAAGCCAAACTTACGATTATACTTAATCACGATAGAAACAGCAAGATCAGATCACGCAACTACAAAGAAAATATTTGGATCTGGCTTCACAATCCCAATGAAGTCTTTAAGTCGTTAACCTACAGGGTCTCGTGACAAACCTAAGGTTAAAGGAGAATCGACTTTATCTATGCAACTAGTAACACACATAAATGTGGGGATTAGGTTTCCCAGTTGCTAGATTTCTCCTTTATGTAGTTTTCAAATCAGGGTTTGCAATCTAAGTTACCTTGGTAATAAAGCATTCAATATTCACCGTTAGACGAAAAACGGTGATACGCAAGTGCACGGTGTCCGGGTTTGAGAACTGAGCACGTCACGAGTCCGAACTCACGAGAGACCGATTCAACCAAGCTAATATCTTTCAACCGTTAGATCGAACTTAGCTTGTTACACACAAATGAAATGTACCCTCATTTAGGTTTATGTAACCGTACCTAAACGTGTACACCATGTTGGCTCAACAATAGTTAACCGAAGTTAGCCATATGATTACTCTCATATCAACCTTGTTCATCTTAACAATAACTAGTTCAAATGACTCAAATTAAACTAGTTAAAGAGTTGTTCAATTGCTATATTCTCATAGAAGTATACAAGAACACAAAACTCCATGGACAAAGGATTTATCACTCAATTTTTTCCACAACTTGTATTGTCTTGATTTTATAAATTTTATTAATTCTCATCCTATTTTCTTTTCTTTATTTGCACATAAACCTTGGACTATATCAATTTTTCTTTCCATACCATGTTGATGATGTGTTTCTATGGGTCTTGATTGAGAGAGAGAATGATGCTAACTACAAATCGGTATTTAGAAGGAGTTTTCATCTTTAGACGTCACCCTCCGAATTGGTCTAAGTTGTACCACCATTCCTACCCGGAATTTACGTAAGGTGACACACACTCTAACGGCTTTTCTAGAAAGTTGCAAAAAAATTGAAGGTTGGTCTCCACTATGGGTGAATTCTACTACCGAATATCTAAACAAAGACCTAATGTGTATGGTTAAATCCAACTTTAACGCTTCTAATCAACTTGTACTTTCGAATCTCTATGTAAACATAGCTAAAAGCATGCTAGTGACTCTAAAATCTCTAAAAGTTGGAGGTTTTTTTATTTGCAAAAAGTTTTTGAATTATTTGTTTTTTTTTATTTTTTTTTTTTTGAAAATAAAAGGTGAAATAAAAGACTAAAAACTCTAAATGCAAATGCCCAAACCTAAATCAAACATTGTCCTCAATGTGTCAACAAGATAGGGGTCACATACCATGAGAACTATCGATAAGATAAAAGGGAAGAATTCGGATGTCAGGGAGCAAGGTTAGCTTCTTTTTAGTCAAGGCTAGAATCCAACATTCTCAACGGAGATCATAAAGCATGCAAAAGAAGACTCAACCCGAATCAAGAAAAGAAAAATTTAACAAGTCCTACTGGATATATACAATGAAAATCTAAAGAGTTGAGGATCAACCCAATGTAAAAAATATACAAACATCAACGACCTTACACAAATATAACATGAGAGTGCACGTAAGCGTAGATGTGAAGGAGTTCCCAAACCTAAACTTCGGGTGTGTTTGTGAGAACAACCACTTAAAGAGTGTTATAAATGCAAAAAATCCAAGAGGACTTGGGAAGCACAAAGCTCTAGGCCTAAGTTAGGCATTTTCGGAAAAGTTTTGCAATTTTGTGACAAACTACGCCTAGGTTGGGTGAAGGAGTATCAATTTAGGAGAGGTTAAATCTAAGTTGTGTTCATGTATTTGATTCACTCGAATCAATTCATGAACATTATAACCACGGTTTGCAAAGATTGCATTCCTTATTATATAAATGTTTAAGTTCATGTACACAACCGATTTTAGAACTTTAACCTTCAAGTATGCAAACGTGTACGCATACTTGAAATACTTGGACCAAGATAGGTTTTGCCAGTACGCAAACGGGTACGCGTACTTCCAATCCCAACAGAAATATTCAGACATGAACCTTACGCCAGTACGCGAATGGGTACACATACTTAGGTTCCCGGATTTCTCAAGCCAACAGGTACGCGTACGTGTACGCATACTATGGTTCCCGGACATGGATTACATATATGCAAGAGTACACAACATGTCATATCCAATAATGGTTAAGTGTTCTAAACTCTTATTTCAATCATTGAAACTTTCTTAGAGGATGACAATAGCCGTTTTCACACACTATTAGCATCAAAGCAATTTTCAAGCTATTTAAATAATCATAACGAAACATTCCAAGTCTACACCAAATGATTGTATCACACAAACCATGTAAGATGTTACTCGGCAATTTTCACATGATCATCTTTTGACTTGTGTTGGTCGAAGCGAAAGCTTGTTGTTGATGGTGGTTTTTAGTATAGGGTGAAAACTGTAAAAGTCTATCTACCTGACCCGGCATCAATGTAGTAGACATTGATATGTCTATATTCCGCAGGGAATTTGGAGAATATATCAAAATCTGATGAGTGCATATGTCTCTCTTCATATATTAAAACTCAAGCTCCTAGATGAATTGTTCACTAGTATAGAGACTAATGAGTATATAAGCTCATAGTTGCATTACTCACTAACGTCGGAGCCTGCCGAGTATTTTTCCTATGCTATGTTCCCCAGCTGAACCCTTAGTATTGGTATGATATGACAATTAGTGTTCGCTCGCATCTGAGTAGCATGAGTTTCCCGAAGTATCAAAATTAAGGTCTGCATGAAAATGCTCAATCAGAAGATGCGCTAACTGCTCTCTGAGAATAAAAGAATTTTGTGTCAACACACAAAATTTGTTAAATTTGTTCAATTTTGTGATAACTCACAAGATTCAAGTTTTCGGCCTAACTAATTTGCAAACATTAGGTCTTTTGCGCCTTGTGCAAATATCTCGAACCCTATTGGTCGAGGCCAAACCTAGGTAAACTAGGAAACTGATCCGCCCCCGGAGCTAGTAGGAACAAAGTCCTACCAGAAAACAAGAAACAAAGGAGGAATTGTGGCAAATAAAGAGCAATGACGATTTTTCGTCAGAGCCGTTATTCACAGACCATTTTTCGTCAGAGCAATTTTCAAAGTGATTGAAACATAACATGACATTTGTCACTAGATAAAGATGAATTTGGCTAAAGCGAAAGCTTACCAACACATATTTCGAGAAATAGATAGGCGAGATAAACTCGGCTCGAAATAGCAAATGTGTATAATGAAAGTCTATACATCAAAACTACTTTTGTCTCAAGAATGGGAGATAGAGTAAATATACTTTTGAGTGACAGATAAGTTCAAGTCTCCACATACCTTTTAGTCGAGAAAGTTCCAGCAGTTCCTTGAGTAGTCCTCGTCTTGTATGATGATTGCCATGGAGTTCTTGAGCTCAACTACACTTTTTATCCTAGTCCGAGACCTTTAGCTATAGTAGGCTAGAAATCAACACTTATAGTTTTGATCACTTACATTGACAAACATGCTTGAGATAGAAATGCATGCGAGTTCGACCGAGCAATGCTCTAACAAAAGTCCTATCAGAAAACAAGAAACAAAGGAGGAATTGTGGCAAATAAAGAGCAATGACGAAAGAGGCGCGACCACGCCACATAGCCGGCCAATCCGCTCCAATAGGTGCCGCCTGTGGCAGTCGGCCACGCTCCATATTTCTCTTGCTAGCTTTCTCTCCCATCAACCAATCAGATCGCTTAAAACCCACCACACATAATTTTAATAAATATTGGAAGTTGGTGGGTCGATGCGCCTAATTCCATTAGGAATCTAATCTAGACGGCCCAAGCCAGTCTCCAAAAAACAATCACGGCCGTACAATTTGGCAACTTGATTTATTAAGTTTGGTCGCTCCCAACGCGCCCAAATAACCATCACCGCAGGCGCCATGCCAATTGGCCAGTCAACCTGCCAAATCGCGCCAGTATGCCAATTGGCAGGCCGTGTCGTACCACGCCACCTAGACGCCCGCGTAAGGGTTTTGATATGCCAAACCTAATTAGGCCAGGGTCTAACACAAATATGCCAAGATATAGTGGTCGCGGCTACACCACCATGCCATTGGCGCGGCCACATTACCATGCCACTGGCGTGGCCACAACACCATGCCGTTGGCGCGGCCACATTACCATGCCATTGGCGCGGCCACATTACCATTGCGCCACTAACTGGCGCCACACTTCCATTGTGCCACTCACGGACGCCACACTGCCATTGTGCCACTAATTGGCGCCACACTGCCATTGTGCCACTCACAGACACCACATTGCCATTGTGTCACTAACATGCGCCACATTGCCATTGTGCCACTATGCAGACGCCATTATGCCATTATGCCGCCTAGCTTGCGTGCGATTGGTCAGAATAACTAGGTCTTGAACATTAGACCCACTCATTAACTTGTTGCACATTTTTCCACGAAACACTCGAGACATCAAACATGTCACAAACTGGGGGATACTTATCAGGGTATTGGTCTGGCGGTTTACAGCGTGCGGCGTACAATACGCCCATTACAAGAAAGTGTCAGGAAAGAGCGGGCAGTTAGATAATAGTAGGTGAATATTGGGAGTAAGGCTGACCATTTTCCCCTCATAATGGGAACATGATGGTAAACCGCTTCTACACAACCCCACTTCTCCACTACTTAACTGTCTCTACTTCCTACAAGATCAGGGGGCTCAATGACTTGTATAAATAGGTTTTCAACCTATTTCGACCAACAAGACAGTTTTGGTTAACAACAACACAAGTATCCAGAAAAATACCAAAAGAATTGATAGCTTACATTCCGCAAGCCAGTTCCAAATTCTGATACAAGTCAAAATTCAATATTTTGATCTCAACACCTTCTTCGCTTCCCACCCTAAGGTCAATCCTTCTCCTTCACTTTGTGACCGAAGCAAGACTGGAACGGCCATTTCTTGGTTTAGGCCAGGATATTGATCTCTCTAATCTAAAGTACTCCCGTGCAGTGCATTTGTTTAGGGTTTAGATTCGTTTCTCGGCGGCACACCCAAATTTACCATTTCCACCATAATCAGTTTTTACCCCAAAACACTTGCCAACACATATTCCAAGAAATATGTATGCGAGTTAAACTCAGCTCAAAATCTCAAATGTGTATAATAGAAAACTATATCGTAACACGACTTATGTCTCGATATAGGAGATAAAGTAGAAATAGACTTTCCAAGTGATAGATGAGTTTCAGTCTCACATACCTTTTTTTGAAGTTCCGCAAGCTCTCCTTAGTAGTTCTTCATATTCAAATGATGAATGTCATGAAGTCTAAGGCTCAACTACACAATCTATGTCCTAGTCCGAGAAATCTATAAGTAGACTAGAAATCAAGACTTATAGTTTTGATTACTAACATTGACAAACATGCTTGAGATAGCAACGTATGCGAGTTCGACCGAGCAGTGCTCTAACAGAAGGTATAACAACCACACCCAATAATTCGTTCAACAATATATATGGACTAAACTTCAATATAATTCCGAGAGCACCAACTTAAAAGTGAGACTCAAATAAATAAATATATAAAAGAGCTTTATCTCAATCAACAAATCAAACAGATAGAAATTTGTGAGCCTGATTGATATGAGGAATAACTTGGACAGTACCAAAGACCAATGCCCAAGTGTCAATAAAGTTATTTCCAACAAACAAGGTCGGATTTATCAACTGTGATTGAACTCGCACAACCTGTGATATTTCAATTATATAAAAAAATATAATGCGGAAAAGAAATAACACAGACACCAGCAATTTTGTTAACGAGGAAATCGTAGGACCTAGTCCATCTTTGAACACCACACTGTATTAAGCCTCAACAGACACTAGCCTACTACAAGTCAACTTCAGGCTGGAATGTAGTTGAGCCCTAACCAAGTCTCATACCAATTAAGGTACAGTCGCGTTCCTTACGCCTATAGAACCACACCGGATTCTGCATACTTGATTCCCTTAGTTGTTCTCACCCACAACTAAGAGTTGCTATGACCCAAAGTCGAAGACTTATAAACAAATCTGTCTCCCACGGATATGCCCATCCTTTATTATTTTTATTTCGTCTTTTGATAGAAATATCAAGGTGAACAGGAAGCAACTAATACCCCGGACTTATACTCCCGAAGAGCAGCCTATAAATATGAGTCACCTCACAATAACCCAACTGATTAACAAAAAAAGTTATTGCGGGAATCACAAGAGTCTGAGACGAAGAATTGTTGTGATTACTTTTTATATCTTACCTATCGGAGATAAATCTTTAGTAAATCTTAGAGAAGATAAAACTCAATATGATAGAAAAAGTAAGATCAGAATACGCAACTACAGAGAAAATAGTTGGATATGGCTTCACGAATCCCAAATGAAGTCTTCAAGTCGTTAACCTAATAATGGTTTTGGAAAACCTAGGTTAAAGGAAAATCGACTCTAGTTTGCAACTAGGACACAAGGAAGTGTCGGGATTAGGTTTTCCAATTGCTAGAGTTCTCCCTTATATAGACTTTCAAATCAGGGTTTCTTACAATCAAAGCTAAGATAGCTTAGTAACAAAGCATTCAATATTCACCGTTAGATGAACTCCTGATTTAAGATTCAAGCTAAGTCTGCTTAGAAATTAAGCAATCAATCTCAACCGTTAGATGGTCTTAGCTTGTTACACACAAATGAAATATACTTATATTTAGATTTGGGTAACCGCACGTAAACGTGTATATTGGGTTGGCTCAATAATGAGTTAACTTAGAAGTTAGCCATATGAACACTTTTGACTTAACCATATTCATCTAACACTTCTAGATTAAATATGATGATCAATCAATCATGATATATAATCAAATGAATCTAATTGTGTTTCAAATAGAATTGTTCAAATGTTCACTATCTCATAGAAATATTCATGAACAAATTGAAACGAAATCGGAATGATTCGTAATCGTACAAAGTACTTATATAAGAATCAATTCATGAACATTAAGCCACAGTTTGCAAAGTTAATTTGCATTCCTTAAATCATAAATTGTTTAGTTCATGAGTATGAGAATCATTCATAACCTATTTTAGAACCTAAACATTGTGTTCGCAAACTGGGTACATGAACAGCAGCTCCGGATCTTGGCCTAGTCAAGCCGTTCGCAAACCCGGTTCGCGAACAACTGTTCCGGACCCAACTCAGGTAAACCCGTTCGTATACTAGGTACGCAAACAAGATTTCCGGACCTTCTCAGGTAAATCTGTGTGCATACTAGGTACGCGAACAAGAGTTCAGTACCTGAATCATCACAATACAGTTCGCATACTAGATATGGATACCGTGTTGTATCCAGACATGGGTAATTGTTCTAAACTCTCATTTCAATCATTGAAACATCCTTAGAAGACGATAATGGTAATCTCACACATACCATTAGCTTCAAGTAATTTTCAAGTGATCGAATGATCAATACGAAACTTCCCAAGCTAACATCAAATGATTGTCTCACACAAATCATATAAGATGTTCAAGGTAATTTTCACATGATCATCTTTTGACTTAATATTTAGTTTCCAACAAATAAATTGTCTCCAACTAAACTCGTCAAGAATACGATGAACATATCTAAAGCAAAAAGCTTCCAACATGTATTTCGAGAAATAGATAAGCAAGATAAACTCGGCTCAAAATGTCAAATGTGTATAATGTAAAAGTCTATATAGCTATACAACTTAGTCTCATTAGAAGATAGAATAGAATGGACTTCTGAGTGATATATAAGTTTTAGTCTCCACAGACCTTTTGTTGATAAAGTTCCTCCAAGCTCCTCAGTAGATCTTCTTCTTCAATTGGTGAACGCCGTGAAGTCTAAAGCTCAACTACACATTCTATTTTAATCCGAGACATAGCTATAAGTAGACTAGAAATCAAGTATATAGTTTTGATCAACTAAACTTGACAAACAAGCTTGAGATAACAACGCTTGCGAGTTCAACCGAGCAGTGCTCTAACAGAACCGATCCTATATTATGTTGGGAGTCAAGGTAGAACGATCCCTACCTATATTAGGAGTCAAGGTAGAACTGATCCTAACTTGTTTTAGGAGTCATGGTAGAACCGGTCCCAATAAGGAAAACCGATTTCTTCAAGTTACGTACACTTTAGGGTTTGTGTGATTTGGAGATTGGGATTGTAAAATAGGAAAATTCAAGATGTCGACATGTTGAGTAATTTGAATAGGTGCTAAAATTTTATTTCTTAATTGTTCAAAGATATTCCTTAATACTCAAGGTGATATCCCAAACCGAAATAGTACACAATCTTTTTGAGATTTTCGAAATTAATATGTTTTGTTTTACCAGCAATCAAAACATATCTCTGGAAATATATATTAGTTAATTGCTAGCTAATATTGAGTTGTCCATTGAGATTTCGGATATACATCTGGATATTGGTTGGAATTCATAAAACTGAATGTAGGTGTTTTTTTGCATATCTTTTGAATATCTTCGGTTATGGAAATTCCTTGGTGTTCAAACTACCTTGGTCTATAAACAGTGAAGTTTTTTCTTTTACAAACTTATCTGAGCCAGGAAAACTTCATCTTTGTTGTTTCTGGTGTAGCCAACTAATAGTATACTCGTAATACTATCTTGGGGAGGAGAGTAATCTAATTAGGCAAAATCTCTTACGTCCGCTAGTTTAAAGACTTCTTTGGGATCAAGAAGCGTCTACTAGTACCTTGGACGGAAAACTAGAATCGTATTGTTATTTTAGTTTTCAATTACTTATTTGGTAGACTAACAATTGTTAACTCTTGACTGCACCTAGTTTGTTTATTCTTGAGAACCTTGTCTTCTGATATAAGGTCTAAAAACGCAGGGTATACCAAACACACCCAACTTTTTCGCTCGGCAAACTGTATAGACAAAACTTAATACAATTTCAAGTACACCAACTTAATGATCCTTGATAATATGTATATAGAGTTAATATCTCAACCTCTACTCAATCAGTATGTATATAGACACAAGGTCCGTGAACCTGATTCTTAAGCAGAGTACTTGGACAATCTCAAAAATCGATATCCAAGATCAATCTAGTTGTATCCAAATAATTCAATCGGAATTCTTCCAAGTGATTAAACTTGTTATCTATCTTTCGAGATACGAATTCTACAAGAAACTAGTCTCGTAATCTATTACAATTAAGTGGATGTATTTACTTAGATTGAGTACGTACAAATCTGTGTAAATCCAATCATAAAGATAATCAATATAATACGGAAAACACAACTGAAAATTTTTATTAATAAGGAAACCGAAATAGCAGAAAAACCCGGGGACCTCGTCCATATTGAACACCACATTGTATTAAGCCGATACAGACACTAGCCTACAATCAAACTTCGGACTGGAATGTAGTTGAGACCGAATTCACCCTCCAAGTGATTCAGTTACAGTCACGCTCCTTACGTCTTTGAACCTCGCAAAGTTCTACGCACTTGATTCCCTTAGTTGGCGTCCTTTACAGCCTAAAAGTTGCTTTAGCCGAAGTGAAAACTTTTTATACCAATCTGCCTCTAACAGATAAGCCTATTTGATTCCATTTAGATCAAAGATCAAGGTGTGGAAATATGTTTGAAATAAACAAGCTAGCAAACCTCACAAATCAAAAACTTACGACTCCCGAAGAGTAGCCTAGATTCTTAACTACCTCTCAAGAAAAATCGTCGAAAGATCAACTAAAATCGTTCTTTAGCTATTTATCTTGAGGAATCAGAAAGTATGAGACGAAGAGAACTTTGTGGTTACTATCTATCTTTCCTGAAAGAGATTACGAAAACCTCGATAACAGAAAAACAAGATCAGAATTCACGAACTATCAAGGTAAAGATAGTCGGAACTGGCTTCACAAATCCCCATGTGAAGTCTTTTTAGTCGTAGACACAAAAGGTTAATAAAGGCGACTCTAGAATCAACTAGGATACAAAGTGTCAGGGATTGAATTTTCCAGCTGAAAGAGATGCTCTATTTATAGTTTTCAAATACCAGGGTTAGCTTAGAATTCTAGCTATGATAACTTGAGAATCAAGCAAACTAATTAGGTCTTCAAACTACACATAGGTTCGGTTACTAAACCGTGTATAATGACTGTTCAGTTTGGCAAGTTAGCCAAAGAAATAAAAGCTATTTGATGTTCATTTAAACACCTAAGAGATTAATCATAGTTCACACACATAAGTGTTTAAGTGACCAATAAAGTCTTAGAAGTGTTTAAGAGAGTTCTAAAAATAGTAAACATATTAAAATAATAAGTCTTTGAGCATCTGCTAAACATTATCGGGACAGTTGGTACAAGGGTTTGCCAACCGTAGGGCTTTTTCATGATTCAGGGTGCTACGGTTCGTGAACTGGGTTCGCCAACCCTACTAGACTACCAAACTCATTTGACCTCGGTTCGCAAACTGGTATCGCCAACTCCTAGCCAATTAATCCAACTCAAAATCAGTTCACCACAGTTCACCAACCAGGTTCGTGAACTATTCCCAACTGAACTTCTATATTGTTAACTGGTTCGCCAACCTTCTTGTGTATTTTTGTATCTCAGATATCTATGGTTTACAAACTGAGTTCGCCAACCTACCCTGAGTAGAAATTCCAGTAAGTTCATATCTCTCTTATGATGTTTGAAACATTCTCAGGTGATATATTCATTTGCATGGGCAATTTTCAAATGATCCACAAATTAATTCATAGAACAAATATTGTTAAGGACCTTTGAACATCTAATCGCTAAATCATATTTCGAGATTTTTCACAAGACAAGCTTGACTTGAAACATATTCTTTGTGAATCTACTATAAGTTATACGACATAGTCTCAATAGATAGAATGATGGTATAAATAGAATGTTTCAGTCTTCCTAATACAAAAGTTCTCCAAATATCTTCGTTGATCTTCAGTATTCAAGGGTGATCTCTGATACTCAAATACAATTCTAACATATCTGAAACTTGACTTAGAAGACTAGAAATAAAGAAATAGTTTTGATCACCTAACATCGACAACAAGCTTGAGATAGCAAAACTTGTGGGTTCAACCGAGCAATGCTCTAACAAGGTCACTCAAACTAGAACAAGAGCTTAACGTGACTTGTGATCATCCATTGTTAACAGAATCCGTTCAGTGCTTGATCGATCATAAGTCAGGAATCAAGTTTGTTATTGTGAAGGTACAAAAGAATACTGAAGATTGAAGACAAGAATATTTTTCTTATTAGTTTTGTATCTTCGTGATTTGCTTTGTTCACAAACATGATCGAATGGGATGCGACTAGATCTAGTTTATCTTTTGATAGACTAATTATTGACTAGTCGTATTTAGATCAACAAGCTATCATTTGGTGGTACTCTTCAGTATCCAAATTTGGTAGTTCTGTTTGACTTGATCTGGTTAACTTGTTTAATCCAGATCTTGGAAGATCTAAAACCCGACAAAGGAGGTTTAATTAACTTTGAGCAAGAAATCCCTCTGTCACACTCAACATCATTATCTCGGATTAACTTCTTGAGATAGAAGATTGGTTACCAAATAGATTAGTCCTTACTGTTTAGAAGATGATCCAAAGGGTTGAGTGCTTAAAATCTTCAGAGAGATTAAAGAAACTTAAGATAGTGGACTCTATCTTAGGATTCATGTGCGTTGGCCAGATTGGTTGTATGCACAGGAATACTGAGGTACTATGTAACTAGGGTTAGTTTACTCGGTCTCAACTATACGAAGTTGGTAGTGTCTTTGTATATCGCCTTAATTCTGAGAGTATTCAAAACTGGACTAGGTCCCGGGGTTTTTCTTCATTTGCGGTTTCCTCGTTAACAAAATCTTGGTGTGTCATTTACTTTACTTCCGCATTGTAATTGGTTATAATAAAGTAAATAACATTGTACGTTAATCCAAAGCACTTCATATTGATCATATAGTATATAGGTCTTGTACCGTAACTATTATCAAGTGATTACATTGGTGTTGTATTGTCTCGACTTTGTCCATAGACGATCACTCAAGGTATCAGACTTATAGTTTGATATCAAAAATATTGTGGTGTACTTGATACCCTCGTCATTTCAATTGGTATCAGAGTAGGCAAACACAAAAAAGATCTAACAATCTGTGTTTGGTGTGATGCAACCTATAAGACACGAGTCGAATAAAGGTAAAGAAAAACCTAAAAAGGATTCAGTTAACGTATCACAAGACTTAGGAAGTTTTGATTTTAAAAAATGCTTAGAAGGAACATCCTCATAGAGCTCTACCAGCTCATTTGAAAATATTTCCAAATATTCTCAAGATGAGATTAAGTTAAGTCCTGTACTGAACTACTGATGATCAATGACCTTGATTCTGAAAAACCTTCTGTAAGAGATGAAAATTTTGTTGATCATGTGAGTATAAAAACTTCTGAGCTAAAATATTTATGTGAGCAATTTATATCTTATGCAAAAGAACTTAATATTGTACTAGAAAGAGAAGGCCAACTTCTAAGTTGCTTAGATTCAAAGCAAGCCGAAAATAATCAAATTGTTCTTGGTTTGGCTTCCTCAAGAGCAGAGATTCTTTCTCACAAGAATGTTTCTTCCTTGAAGATAAAATATTTTGAAGAGAAAGAAGGTGCATATCTCTCTCAAGATAAACGCCTTGAGGCTGATCTAACAAGTGCTCTTGATAAAATAAAGACATTGGAAGAAGAAATTTTTAACTTGAAAATCTCAATGATATCTCAAAAAATTTAACCTCAATGCTAGAAACAAGTAGAAATCATCATGATACACGAGTATTGGGCTATAAGGGAATAGATGCTTCAAGTATTAGCAAAGAGGTAAAATTCGTCAATCCAAAAAATTCTTCGCAACCAGAGCCTTTACATGTTCGGCCAAACTCTTTAATTATAGCTATCATAGAAAACACTTCTGCTAATGTCAAGAAAGCAACACCGTTGAAAAAAGATGAGATTCGTCAAGATCCAATGCAAGTAGATTCACAAAAGGATAAGATTAAAACTCACATTCCTTATGTTACTAAGTATCGATATTATATTATTGTGGTAATAAAGGACACTTACAATGGGGATGCAAAGTTCGTAAGATGCAAGATGCATTTTCAATACTGAGAAATAGATTGGTGGAGTACTTGGTACTTGTTAGTGAATTTTTCGGTCAAAATCACAAGTTTTGGTGTGTCATCTTGATTTATAGTCCATTAAGGTCAGTCTCGGACTTAGAATATAGCATGGTATTTGAGTATCATAATTTACCAATCGACCTCGAAAACTGAAAAACAACGGAAACATCAACGAAAACTTCATCAATAAAGTTATGTGAAGACTGACTATCCCATTTACTCAAATTATATACCATTGTATCCACTGAGACATCTCATATGACTTTAGTATTATGAAGAACATTGCAAGGAAAAAGTCAAACAATATAAAACTTATTGCATAATAGGTTAAAAGCAATTTATTATTTGACATACCCCAATTGCGTATTTAAGTTCATAAGGAGTTGTCAAGTTAGTTATTTTTTATGTTCACGTGTTGATTTGCTTAGTTCACGAACTTGGAACTTATAAAAAATAAGACTTTATGAATTATTCTTAATTAACTCGAGTATACGAACTGATTTTGAAGAAAAAGTTACTTAGACCAATTGGTCTATAATCTTTGATAGCATCAGATTTATTATTTTTTGGAATTAGAACAATAAAACTAGAGTTAACGCCATTTGGAATTTTACGCATAAACCAACAATTAGTAACGGCCTTAAATAGATCTCCAGAAATAATGTTCCAACAATGTCTATAGAAAGAACCTGTAAAGCCATCAGGACCAGGCGTAGAGTCCGCACCTAAATCAAAAACAACTTCCTTTATTTCTTCAAAAGAGAGAATAGCATCCATAAACTCACTTTCCGCATCTGAAATACTCTCATGCTCAAAGTCGAACAACTTTGGATCAATAGTAACCTCACCACCATTGAATTTTGCTTGATAATGATTGACAATATAATCAGTAATCTCTTCCTGCAAAAACAAAGTAGAGTTAGTATCAACCTTGAGTTCAGAAATAGTGTTTTGACTCCTCCTCATGCGAATGCTATTGTGGAAAAAATGAGTGTTTTGGTCCCCATCCTCCAGCCACGTAACTCTCGATTTCATCTTAAGCATAACTGCCAATTCAGTTCTCACATCCTCAACAGCCTGCTTAGCATCCGCAACCTTTACAAATTGCACCTCGTTTCTATGGTCATAATCAAGAAGATCAGTTTCAGCTTCCAACTTTACCTCAGCTTGCTTCAAACGGAATTTAACATCACCAAATACAGTCCTATTCCAAATCTTCAACGCATCCTTTAATTTCTTTAATTTTGTCATAAAAACAAAAGGGGGCGCTCCCACAATATTTATCTTCCAAATATCCTCAACCAACTGTAAAAAAGTAGGATGGGTAAGCCACATCTTTTGGATTCTAAAAGGAGCTCTTTTCGGCCTTGGGCTCTCAAAAGCAAACCCAAAGAGAGGAGAATGATCTGAACAAATCCTAGGCAAGGCCTTGCACCTCCAATTTGGGTATTTATCATACCAAGCTTCATTAACAACCGCTCTATCATGTTTAGAAACTATTCTACGAAAACCACTCTGACAATTGGACCAAGTATATTTTTTCCCAATAGCATCCGCTTCAACTAACCCATTGTCAGAAATCCAACTTCTAAACTCATTCATATAAACTTCTTTGATCGGCCGACCACCTTTCTTTTCATCAATGCGCAAAACACAGTTGAAATCCCCCAGCACCAACCAAGGAATAGATATAAAACCTAGCCCCAATTGTCGCCAAAGTCTTTTCCTTGCCATTGGATCATAAGAAGCATGAACTGCCGTAACAAAATCACCAGCAAAATTCAAAGTGATAGCTTGCTTCGAAGAAGATAAAATATCCGGCCTTGCCAAAGAATTTCTCCATAAGACCCAAAGATTACCTTTCCCTCCATCAGCCTCATTTGTAATCACATCTTCGCAAAAATCAAACAAATTCAACTTCCTAACAAAACGAGTAGTGCAGAAAACTTGCGGCTCCGCAATACAAATTATGTCAGGACTGTGCAAGCGATATAACTCTTCCAACTTGGCCCTTGCACCATCCTTAGCCAAGCCTTGAGCATTCCAGTAGAAGACCCGCATTAATCAACCCTATCTTTTTGAGGGCTTGCCGAACCCTGTCTGGAATTTCTGCCACCTCGAGTAGTAACCTGGCTAATATTAGTCACAACAGGTTTCTTTTTAGTAGCCTTTGGTTTCCCCTTCTTCTTTTCAGCTTGTTCCTTCTTCTCACGTTCCTCTTGCTCCTTCATAGCATTCCAGTCCAAGCTTCTTGATTCATCTTCAACATTATTGGTAGTACCTGATGATTGCACAATATTTGATGGATTTTCTATAACAATGTTCTCAATTTCAACATCAATATCCTCGGTGCCAACATCAAACATATTGGTGGTCTCAAGAGGCTCCGATGTGTTTGTTGGCATATTCCTTCTTGTCGTTTTAGTGGGAGAACTAAAACCATCTTCTTCTATTTGTTCCAAAACAAACATGGTAGGCGGCTCACCAATTGCCACTGCTTCAATATTTGGAACAGAGGCACCTGTTGCAGCTTGTTGAGCCTCAACGTTACTTGCTTCCTCCCTAATACGGCTTTCCTCCTCAATTCTTTTCCTCTCCATGATTAGTTCTCTCGCCTTTTTGAGTTTTTGCAACGCCATATCTTGTTCAATTTTTGCCAGATCTGCAGACTTGGCCAAATCATTCGCAATCCGTTTTTGTTCCTCATAAAGAGCGAACAACTCTTCCTCCTCTTTGTCCAAGCTATCATCATTATAGGTTGTAGCATCATCCAGGATAAAACACCCTACTACACCTACTACTAGCATATGTAGTAGATGCTCAACTTGAGCTTGGCAACTCCGAAAAAACCCTTAAGGAAAATCGCGAACGCATAAGAAAACAATATAAAATATCTTCCCTTGGGGGTCCCTCTAAAATATAGAGAAACCCCTTTCCCATAGATTTTACAAAAGTAGCGAATTTGTTTATATAATTGACAAATACAACTTAAGAAGAGGAATTCCCCGATGTGGGACTAAAAGGTTTATACAGTCTCTTAAAACTACTAAAAAATGGAAACTCAACAATGTGGGACTAATAAGTTTCATTCACAAACAAAAAAATAAATTAATTTTATTTAGTTAAAAACCTTAAAATAATAATTAATAAATAGTGTTTCCAACAATCCCCCACATGAATGAAAACCTCAATAAAACATGAAAACACAGATCGATCTTGGTAAATCAACATCTCAATCTCACGACCCGAACGGACTGAACAGACAGACGGATCGTGCAAGTGTTGAAATCATATTAGTCATATCTACGTCCTCTCCCTCACACAAAAGTGTGTTGACCCCAGGGTAATACTATGGATTGCACAAATCATAATAGTATAGAGAGTTTTCATCTTTAGTTTCTCACATATGAGACTAAAGGTATCTTTCACCAAAGTGAAAAAGCATGAACTAGTGAACCCTTAGTGACCCTTAGGTCCTAAGTTCCAGTAATATCAAAACCATCAAAACGAAAATCACATAAAAAACGCATGAAATACCATTTTAGGCAGAGGTGTCCATGAGGTCTTGAACCTTTGCTTAGTGAGATATTACTGGAATTACTTGCTAGAGACGGTGAACTATGTCTTGAACTGCTAGCGTTTGATGTAATTCGCGATAACAACCACGGATGATATCTCCAAGGTTGCTGCCAAGCTCGTGCCGTTTTGTCCAATTTGGCCCTGGACATATCCCGTTTCTCAGAATGCTCTAGAGAATCAAAGCTCATATTCTCATAGGAAGCGGCCCCACTTCCTCATTCAGATAGGTGAGTTTCCATAAAGAGTGTTACTGCTACACCCCACTTCAATCTTAAATTGAAAATATATAACACTTTAATACTTCTTAAAAGTCATCCTTCACATGCAGTCACACTATCACGTCTACACCATAGGGAAGGGACAGAGAGTGAAATTCTCTGATAATGTTTACCTTTACCTACCACAAATTAGTTGTCTCATTCGAAACCTTGATATTGGAATCTCCGGTCAGCAAGGTTGAGTATCCTTCATGGCAAGTTTAATTTATGAGCTTAAGCCCCATCCCCCTCGATGCATTTTTAACTATCTCTTTGTACAAACCTTTCGTCAAAGGTTGTGCGATATTCTCCTTGGACTTTATCCAATCAATGGAAATAACGCCGATTGAGATTAATTATTTTTTAGCTTTAGCTATTATAGCTTGGATAACACAATGTATAGATATAGCTGGCTCATGCCTATGCCAGAGAGGAATGTCTTCTAAAAAGCATCTTAGGCACTCGGCCCCCTCTCGTGCTTTATCTAACGCAATACTCTCATATTCCATAATGGATTGAGCAATATATGTCTGTTTGGAAATCTTCCAAAAACAAACCCTCCTGCTAGAGTGAAAACATATCCACTCGTAGACTTAGACTCCTCTGAGTCACCTATCCAGTTTGCATCACAAAGTCCCTCAAGGACAGCAAGATACCTTTCATAAATCAAACAAAAGGTAATAGAGTACTTTAGGTACATAATACTCTACTAAGTGCATCCCAATACTCTTGCTCTGGACTACAATTATATCAACTTAACTTACTCATAATATAGGCAATGTCTGGGATCTTACATTTCATTAAATTCATCAGACATCCTATAACTCTTGAGTATTCAAGTTAAGATACTCCATTACCCTTATTTTTCTCGAGTCTACAAGAAGAATCGTATGGAGTACAAGCAGGCTTACAATCAAACTGATTGTATCTGTTAAGCACAAATTCAACATAATAAAAATGACTAAGACTATAAACGTTTGATTATCTTCTAATCCTCATCCCTAAGATTACATCAAAAGGGCCTAAGTCTTTCAAGTCAACATTCTCATTCAGTGCATGATTTTAGTGGAATTAATCACATCTATGTTTGTATCAAGTATAAGTATATCACAAACATACAAGCATACAATCACACAGGCATCCTTAACAAGTTACTTGTAAATATACTTGTCAGATTCATTTACTTAAATCCACTACCCATCACATGATCAAATTTTCCATGTCACTGTTTACATGCTTATTTGAAAACCATACAAAGATTTGTTCAACTTACAAACTTTGTCTTCATAACCTTTCACTACAAAGTCCTCAGGTTTATCTATATAAATTTATTTATATAATTCACGGTTTTAGAAAAGCTGTCTTAACATCCATCTGATGTATCTCCAATTTGTTTATGGCAGCAATATCAATTAGCATCTTGACAGAAGTAATTCTCGTCACAGGTGAATACGAATCAAGAAAATCTACACCTATTTTTAGTTTATAGCCTTTAGCTACCAACTTAGCCTAATATTTTTCCACAGTTCCATCTACCTAACATTTCCTCTTAGAAACTCATTAACATCCCATGGTCAAGTTTGGTTCAGACGGACTGAGTCCATTTCACTAAATGAAGCTTCTTACCGAATGGAGTTTCAAGTAGATGTCAAGGATTATTTACAAGTCTGGGCTCAGACTAAGCTAAGCATGTTATGAAGTCGGCTACATAAGAAGTCTCAAGTCTAATTGTTTTACTTCTCTTAGGCTCAACCTCAACTTCATTTTCCTTTAAGATAAATTCTGACTATTTGAAAATAAATCTAGGGGATCAACATCACATCTCTAATGAGGTATATGATTAAGAATAAACATGTTCAAAAAACTCAGCATCCCTAGATTCTGTAATAATATTCACACCAAAGTCGGAAAAATCGTAACACACAACCAAAAATCTATATGTAGAAGTATACTCAACATACCCTATATGAAGACACAATCAACATTTTTTGTTTCTATCTAGTTCTCTGATTAAGAGGGATGACAATCTTAGTCAAACACCCCCACACTTTGACGCATTCATAACAAGGTCATCTACCTTTCCATAAATTATATGGAGTTTCATCTGATCCTTAAAAGGGTACCCTATTCAGGATATACTAATAAAAGGACTGCCTCCCCCTACAAGGCCGCAGGTAATCTTGAACTAACTAACATAGCAATTTCATCTCCTTAAGGATACAGCTGTTATGTTCAAGGCTTCTAATTGGTTTTCAACCTTAAATTTATACATCTTAAGGCTTTTAAGGCATCATCCTTATCCCTAAGCAAGTATACAAGATAGTACCTCGTACAATCATCTACGAAAGTTATAAACCATATTTTACCACAGTGGTTTTGGGTTGAACTCATGTCAACTAGGCCTAACTGAATTAATTCTAAGGGCTTAGAATTACTCTAAACATTTGTGCTAAAAGGTTTTATAGCATATTTTGATTCTACACAGATTTCCCTTTGGTGTTCAAAATCCAAATTAAATTTGGGCACGCGACCTATCTTTGCTTGTTTAAGCATTGACTTATAAGTTTACGGTTCCAAGTCTACCACGCAAAACATTCAATTACACAAAGAAAGCACAAGAATCAACTATGTTCACTTCATTAGTTTTTCCGTTAAGCTTATATAGACCCAAAGTCTTATAACCCTTGCTTAAAAAATCACTGCCTAGTTACAACAAGTTTTATAGATTCAATTAAAATCTTAAATCTTTTATCATCTAGAAGAGAACAATATACAAGATTCTTGCATATGCCCGGAACATGAAAACTTCATCCAATGTGAGAATATTACAGATATGAGCTTCTGCTCGACCTTTTCCTTTTATGCAACCTCTGTCGCAGATGAGTTACTCAGAAAGAGTTTCTCGACATCCCCTATCCTCTGATAGGAGGTGAACAAGTCTCTGTTTCAACAAACATTCTTAGTGGCTCCAGAGTCCACCCATCACTCTGTCACATTGGCTATTAAAATAACTTCCGACATCATGCCACTGAACTCGTTCTAGTTTGTTTCGACTAAATTAGCATTAACTTTCTACTTATTAAGGTTTATGTTGTGTACACTTTTACTGCCGCATGGCCGGAAATTTAACAAACATAACACTCATCCTTAATTAAAATAATGCTAGATTTAGGTTTACGAAACATACCTTTCTTATGAGAACTACGCTTAGAATTGCGTTTGATGTTCTCACCTTTGTCAGCTTTGGAAGATTTGTGTTCAGCCACATGCGCGACGTTTTTGCAGCCACCACATCTCACAAACCACAATCGTGAATCGGAAATTAAGATATGAGTTTTGAAGATAACATCTAGATATACAAACTTTGTTTGAATCACCAATTCAAAAAACTCATGGTTATCCCATAAAAAACTAATTTATTCAACAACAAATTTCTGCTCGTCAGAATTTTTCAGGAACGTTTCTCTGTTTTGTAAAATATCAAAAAAATATTTTTACAACTCCAAAAATTCCGAAATTTTATGTGGATAACTATTAGGATGTTTACTACATTAGTTAAAAGGGTTCACCGAAATTCCTTCTAGGTTAAGAGATAAACTCAAAACTCTACTGCTGACCAAAAATTCGTTTTCTGTTTTTCCACTCCATAATTAACATCCATGATTCACAAACCAATCAACCATTCTTGATTATTACAAATTATAATGTCTTAAGATTGTTGGGTGCAATAATCAAAAACAAGGAAAAAATCGAATAAGCAAAAGTTATTGATACTTAGCTCCTTTATAATGGAAGTGATTGATTTGATGAAACTGGGGACGAGCTCCCAGGATCTCAAAGAACAAGACAAAACTTTGGAAAAACAGAGTGAGTCACGTGTTCAACACGTTGCCCTTAAGACATTAGCGCCGGCTACACTCAAGAGTGATGCTATAGCTCACGGGACGGATATCTCCAAGATAAAACACCCTACTACACCTACTACTAGCATATGTAGTAGATGCTCAACTTGAGCTTGGCAACTCCGAAAAAACCCTTAAGGAATATCGCGAACGCATAAGAAAACAATATAAAATATCTTCCTCGGGGGTCCCTCTAAAATATAGAGAAACCCTTTCCCATAGATTTTACAAAAGTAGTGAATTTGTTTATATAATTGACAAATACAACTTAAGAAGAGGAACTCCCCGATGTGGGACTAAAAGGTTTATATAGTCTCTTAAAACCACTAAAAAATGGAAACTCCACAATGTGGGACTAATAAGTTTCATTCACAAACAAAACAATAAATTAATTTTATTTAGTTAAAAACCTTAAAATAATAATTACTCCTCTCAGTCCTAAATTAAGAGTCCGCTTTGACTAAGTCAAGATATTAAGGAAATCCTATAAATTGTCATGACTAGCCCTTGACTAGCCTATTTAATGTTATATTATTACCAAAACTAAATTATTAGTATTAAAATAAGTAGAAGTTTATTAGGAATTTTATAACTATTCATAAATGTTTTTATTTAAAAAAAGAAATGACAATTAATACAAAGATATTGAGTAAGTTTTTTTCCATAAATACGGTGATATTATTTAAGATTTGGATATTAAAAATGATTTTATGAATATAAAAATAAAGGGTATATTTGATAGTTTAAGGGAAAAGTATGTTTATAAACAGAGCGGACAGATAAAAATGGACATACCAAAGTAGAAATTAGGACAGATAAAAACGGACAGAGGGAGTAATAAATACTGTTTCCAACATGATGTACTATCATTTTTTCATTTTAACCTACAAATTGGCCAAATTGAAAAAGCAAAAATAACTTTTTTTAGGAATGGAGGGAGCGGTTAATAGTGTAAAGCGAAAGCAAAACGGTGGTTGTTAAATCCAGTTTTGATCTAACTTTGCTGCACACATAACACCTATAGAAATAGCAAAAATAACTCTTTTTTAAAAACGAAAAGAGCAATTGATTAGGTTAATATTGTAAAACGAAAGCAAAATGGTGGCTGTTACATCCGGTTCATATCTAACTTTGCTGCACACATAACACCTATAAATAGAAAAGCTAGGATAGGAATTACTGGTTCTATTTATGAAAAGAAACAAAATGAAAAGTCGAAAAGAAAATGAATCAAGGGATGAGTAAGATCTTGACAGTAAGATTTATTTTCCATTATTTTTCCTCAACTTGATAATTGCCATTATTTTTCCTCAAAATCAAAATCCAAATCAGCATTTGTCTTTGTCCAACTCCAAATGATGAGAGAGAAAACATATTTTCTATTACAGCCCCCTGCCCTACCCCACATCAAACCACACCATGTATGGTCCTCCTCTAAGATCCCCTATAAATACAATTGCATAGTTGGTAATGGAAATGGTATATCCAAACATATTCAAGTACTCTACTGTGTCTGTGTATATCTGAGTAGTGAGGAAGAAAAAAAAGAAAAAAAGCTAAAAAGTTATTAGGATTGTGGGTGTGTTATTTGTTTGGTACAAACAAGCAGAGCAAATCAAACAGAGAATCAAAGATTTTACAAAAACGCCTTTAACCTTTTCCATTCAACAGTGAAGGTTGAGGCTCTTATAAGAGAGGGGCTCACAAGGGTGCTTTTTCTATGTGACAGCTTCTATCAGTTTGAGCAATTACTTCCCCTTTCTCTCTCTAAACTCATATACTTGCAGAAAACACACACACTCTCTCTCCCTCCCTTTCTCTCAGATTTCTTACAACAATATCTCATCAGATTGCAAGTACTCTTTTTTGGATTTGTTTTCTTGTTCTAGCTTTCATCTCTTCCCCTTTTCTTTTCATTCTCTTCTCCAACTTCCATCTTAAAAATCCCTTCTTGGGTTTTTCTTCTTGTTTCTTCTTTTTTTTCATCTTCATTGCCCCATTTAGAAGTTTAAACATTACATATTAGAAAAAAAATGGGGTTTACTCTGTTCAGCACAAGAATCAATTTTCTAATTTTTCTCCTAGTACTTTCATCTCCTTGTGAGTTTATCCAAAGTCCAATGGACTTTGGTCCACTGAAACTCACTGGAACCACAGATACAGCATCACTAGATTTCGGAAGGATGTCTTTTAGAGCCCCGTTTGCTTTATTTAGACCACAATCAGCTGAAGATATTGCTCTTTTACTTAGTTTTATCTATACTTCTTCTTTCAGTAAGCTTACTGTGGCAGCTAAAGGAGCTGGACATTCCATTAACGGTCAAGCTCAAGCTCTCAATGGCATTGTTGTTGAAATGGATTCTCTTCCTCCCTCCATCAAAATACACAAAGATGAAGAAAAGGGTAGTTATGTTGATGTTAGTGGTGGAACCCTATGGATTGAACTACTTGAGAAAACATTAAAAGAAGGTCTTGCTCCAAGATCATGGACTGATTACTTGTATCTCAGCGTTGGTGGTACACTCTCCAATGCTGGTATCAGTGGCCAAACTTTCAAATATGGTCCTCAAATCAGTAATGTCCTTCAACTTGATGTAGTTACTGGTAAGTAATATGTCTCCCTCTTAAATTTTGGTATCTTGTGTGAGCAATAAATATGTAATATTATGTTTTAAATGGATTTTATTGATTCTGTTCTTTCAACTAGATTTTGTAGGTACTGATCAAAATCTATCTCTTTTAACTTTATCCCCCGGCCTCTAGACTTTATTATGGGGTTTCTTGGGTTGGCATTAAATGAGAATCTAGTGAGAATTGATTCTGTTTTCTCTGTTGTATTTTGGTTGTTGCAGGGACAGGAAAGCTCGTGACATGTTCACCATCAAAAAGTTCTGAACTTTTCTACGCAGCTTTAGGTGGACTAGGGCAGTTTGGTATAATAACTAAAGCTAGGATCTTGCTCCAAGAATCGCCAAAAATTGTATAAATCATCTACCCTTCTTTTTATTTTCATTTCTTGGTAGGATTTTTTTTCATCATCATAGGATTTGTTTTTCTATAATTCTTTTTTGTGGTACTTTTTGATTGAGAATATCTTCTTGTTTTTTCTTTTGTGTTAGGTGAAATGGGTAAGAACCTTCTATGAAGATTTTGACCAGTTCATCAAAGATCAAGAATTCTTGGTGGTTTCAATGGATAGTAAAGTGGATTATGTTGAAGGGTTTATTGTATTAAACAAAGAATCTCTTCAAAGTTCTTTTACTGCCTTCCCTGCAAATTTGGGTACTATTGTTCCTCAACTCTACCAAAATGAAACTTCTTCTAAAGTCTACTACTGTATTGAGTTTGCCATCTATGATCAATCTCACAAGGGTGTCAAGCTAGACCAAGTAAGTTCAACCTTAAAAATAGTAAAAAAAATTTTAAATGAGAAAATAAAATTACTGATTGATTTTTGTTTTGTAGGTAGTGGAAGAGATATCAAAGGAAATGAAATATTTACCAACACAATTGTACAGTGTGGAGGTGCCTTATTTGGAATTTCTGAACAGAGTGAAAGTGGAAGAAGTGAATTTGAGAAAAGTTGGAATGTGGGATGTTGCACATCCATGGTTAAATATGTTTGTGCCATTCAATGGAATTACTCAATTCAAAGACTTGTTACTGGAAACAATTTCATCATCTCCTTTTCAAGGCCCTATTCTCATTTATCCCATCAAAAGAGACAAGTAAGAACACATACAACCCAAAGCTCTTTTTTATTTTTGTATTAGGTGTTTAATGTAATGATAATTTAACTTGATTAATAGATACTATTTAAATAAATGATTAAAAAAAAACAAATTAGTAGAAGTGGTCAATTGGAGGTGCAGTGGCATCTCCCCATATGCACATTGCTGAAGTTGACCACTACTGCTGTTGATGTATATGTATTTAAGAGTCCCATATTTTTATACTACCAAAAATTTGAGTATTTTATGTGTTCTTTTTGACTTAGCTTTGATTGAGTGGTGTTTTAGAGGTGTAGAGTTTAGAGTACTCTTGTGATATGTTTCCTTAGGTTACTGAACCCTATCGACTTTAATCCTCTATATTAAAATTACACACCAGAAAAGACCAAAATACCCCTATGAGATAAAAAAATAAAAATTGAGTAGATGAAGCCTGAAGGAAGTAACTAATTTAAAAAGGGGGCAATCAGAACTTTGAATGTGGAGATGGGATCTTCAAAGTAAATGAGAAGTTTTTAATGTTCTTGACTTTTTTTCCAGTCCTTATCCTCCGCCCCCGGTGTAGTATCCGTATGAAACAGTAGTTTTTTCTGTTTGTCATCCTCACCATCACCTCTCTTAAAAAAGAGAAGGCAAGTACCTCTGAAACAGAATAACCTAACTTTCTACTTGTGTAGTCCATGACAAAACCCACCACCACCACATCCTGCTCCTCTGGATTCTTTTCTGAACACTTTCAGAATTTTTCAGATGCTCCCCTCAGTCAGACCATAACCCACAGAATCTTGAATACAGGAGTATTTATCTTTGACTGACTCAGACCAATTAAGTGCTATAGGCCCAGCATTTACATCATTTTTTTGGTTGGGACTTTTACATACATCTAGTATCAGACCAATTAGGGGGTGTTAATTTTCTGAATTAAATGGCTGATTGATAGCAATTTATTGTTGTTTTTTTGTATGAACAGCTGGAATTCAAATGCTTCAGCTGTATTGCCAGAAAGTGGTGGCAAAGATGAAAAGAATTTAGTATATGCAGTTGGAATGTTACGATCTGCTAACCCTAATACGTGTACCAAGAAATGTCTGAACGAATTTCTACAACAAAACCTACAGATTACTACAAAATCAACTACGGATTTAGGTGGGAAACAATACTTGCCGCATTACACAGATGAAGAACAGTGGAAACAACATTTTGGCGGGAGATGGGAGAGGTTTTTGGCGCGAAAATCAGAATTTGATCCACTACACTTACTGGCTCCTGGTCAGTCAATATTTAAAAGAACTCAGAAGGATCCTGCTTCAAAACAACACTATTGAATCATGAACACATATCCCAAAATGATAGAAGAAATCTAACAATGGAAAAAAAATAATCATTTGAAGATAGAGTTTTTAAATTTCTTCTTGATGGGTAGAGAGAGAAAAGTGCACCTTGGGGGAGATTGAATGGATTTGGATGTATAGGTAAAAATATAGTCAGGACTGTCAAAACCCTAACTTGTTTGTTTACCAATGGACAAGATATTGTTTCGATAATACTTTTGAAATAGCGGTAACATTTCAATCAACTGAAATCTAACTCAAGAATCCTTCTTGCTTTGTGTGTGATACCCCTTACTTACACTGTTTGTTCATACGAATTCGAATTATATTGGAACGACTCTTCGAACTAATTGATAGCATCCTCACGAACGACTCTTCGAACTTATCAGTCGTTTTTAGCTCCTTTTTTTATTATCACAAGCTCAAGCTGCGCCAAAAGTGAGTATTTTTGTTCGTGGAGTGATAAGCAACACAAAATTTGTCCCTCTAATCAGATGAAAAGAAGCAAGAATGATCTGCCTATACAAGTCGGTATTTCAATGAACGCAACGGTGGAACTAGGATTTATGTGGGAGGGATTTGGGCTTCAGATGATGTCTTTACCAGGCTTGCGCATATATTTATCTAAAACTAGACAAATAGTTTGCGGCGCTACAAAATTTTGTGCAGCCCAGATTCACTAGGCGACAAAATGGGGATGTTGCCTTAGACTAAGTCTTATGGAGTGCTAATCTAGCAGCTAGATTAGCAATCCACGTCAGCTAGGACAACCACCTAAGATTAGCAGTCCACGTCAGCCGGGATTACCGCCCAGCGATGAACCGTTCAACACCCAGCGATAAACGGTTCAACGCTTTAAATCTCAGCCGTCAGATCAAAAAGTAAAATGCAAGCTACCGAACCATTCCGCGAAAAGGTGGTTTTCCCAGCGATGAATGATTCAGCGTAACTATCTAGCTGCTAGTTCACGAGCAACTGGTAGGAGAGAGAAATAGTGTTAACAAATAGGCAACATTTTTTTTTTGAATTGCAACACATTTCTGCTAATTTATCAGCTCAATCTAGCCCATAAGACTTAGCCTTAATCCCTGAAATGTGTCCCTTAACCGCTTATCATGTATTCCTATTTTATCCTTTCTACTAATACATGTGGTCAAGGTATTACGTTTTTAACTAGTTACTATTAGGGTTGCGTAATAGTCGGTCGGTCCAGTTTTCAGGTAAAATCGTCAACTAAACCGTACATATTATGGTTATCAATTTTATAGTCGTAATCGAACTGTGCTGGCACGGTTTGGTTTTGGAACCGATCCGAGTCGGCTCGGTCAGTTACGGTTTTTCTACCGGTTTTCGTCCCGAAATCGTATCTCTTAACTTTCTAAATCTCTTTATATCAGTTTCTTCACTTAATCATGGCAGCAGCTTGATTGAACATTAATTTTTCATTAAATCAGGGAACACCTCAATTACATCAATATGAAACATTTCAATTGAACAACTCATATAAGCTCATCTCATTAAATCTCCAAAATACACTTACAAACAACACAGAGATACTCATAACAATTGCAATTAGAAAACATAGTAAAATAAATATGTAAAACTATTTAAGAACCCTAAATCAACATAGAAAAAAAAATCATCTCCAAAATAATTAAGAACCCTAAATCAGAAATTATAATTTGAAAATTAGGGGATTGAGTTTAGATCAAAATTCTAATACATAACCATTTAATCAATCTAATAAATAAGGGATATTTAATGTTTGGTACCCAGCAAATTTCCGACACATTGGTTTGGTACCCAATATTTTAAATATTAGGAGTTGGTACCTAGATCCGTCGTTGACCGTCAAGCAGACCTATTGATTTAACGATGTTATGACTTTCGTAACAGAATTAACGCTTTCCTAACATCCGTTAGTACGTGTCAAAATCTGAACTTGTCAACCGAATAAACGACCAAGATCAAATAATCTTTAGTTTAAGAAAACCTAAAAACTAAATCGCCGACATTTTTTGTATCAACTTATTGCCTCTGCAACTCCAATGGAAGGCTCTGATATAGGTAAAATTTTAAAAGTAAATTAGGCTCTGAGTGGGTAATAGAAATTAAGACATGTTGATTGTGATTCTCAAATCGATTTCAAGATCGAAGCAAGAATGATAGTTCAAGTGGTTGTTGATAGTGTTGATTCAATGGATTAAATCATATGTGGAAATTTGTTAGATATTTTTTTGATTCCTATTGGTCTTTTGGTTGAAGAAAGGATAGTTATTGATGTTGTTCGAGATTGGGGTTTTCCGATAATTGTCGAACCAAGGATTGTTCAACTCCAGATTTTATTGAAGATTCAAAACCTAACCTAGTTTCAATTTCTTCCCCAAAGTGATAACGATTACCAGATAAATTTAATTCAATATAGAGATATGATAGTTGTTGCTTCTAATTCAGTCAATACCGAGAAGAATCGATGGAAATTTAGGTTTCAAACTCATTTTAATTTGGGAAACTAGGTTTTGGGTTTATGGGATTTAAGGGTGTCTAACTGTTTATCTTCTCATGAATTTGGAATTTTTTGAGATGTGTGAGGTTCCAAATTTTGTTGTAAATGTTTTGATATATATAATGAGAACTAATGGTATTCAAAGACTTATTTGGAAACTATAGATAACATCTTGTTTTGATTGTATTTAACTTAGTGGGTTTTCATAAGAATTTTGAAATGGTCAGGTGCTTGAATGACTTGCTTAGGATACTGTGATCTGATCTGAGAAGAATGTGCAATGCTCGAGCTCCTTGTCTCTACATTGGAAGTTGCAGTTACCGATTCAAAACAGGAGAAGAAAAATAGAAAATGGTGGTGGAAAGGGTAAATGGTAAACAAGAGGTGTACATATTACTCGAATTCATTTTAATTGTTCCAGAAAATGATAACGGCGAGTCGACGACGTTAAGTAATTTAATGCTCTTAATTATTTAGGTAACAGATGTTAGGTCAACGGTTTTGCTTAACAGTCTTTAAAAACTGATCCAGGTATACCAACCCTTAATATTTGAAATGTTGGGTACCAAACCAATGTGTTGGACATTTGTCGGGTACCAAACATTAAATAGCCCAATACATAACCATTAAATCAACCCCACTACTAGAAATCATAGTAATCTTGATCAGTGTAGTCAAAATCGCTCTCCAAGGCCGATTACTCCCCGAGTAATCGTTACAGGATATATGACCGAGGCGATTTCCGATTCCAAGCCATTTTCGATTTTTAGCGATTAAGTGGGCCGATTTTGCCGATTTGGACCGATTTTTGAGCAAAACGAGTTAACGGTTTTTCCGAGTTGGCCTCGCATGCACTAAAATCAATAAATAAAATTTTTGTAACCCCTCAGATGAGAGTTATCAAACAGAAAACCTCTAAATACATGATCAATATGTTCAATATAACAATATACACACTTAGTTACATGGTAGTGTTAAAATTTTAATTTTAATTACGTACAATTCATGATTTATGAGCAACAATATATAAGTCTCGAATAAATAAGTTTCGAGTAGTAGACCGAGTTTTGGCGATTTCCAAGTACGAACTTATTGCTCCTCGCTCCAAGCTCCCCAATCGAGTAGGTCCGAGGAACGATTTCGACTACTTTGATCTTGATATAAACTATATGGTGGTGGTGCTCTTGTTGGAGGTGGTGGATATGCTGCTAGAGTGAGAGTCGCCTGAAGTTGTAAAGAAGATAAGATCAAAAGAATAAAAAGAAATAGCAAGTAATGAAGTTAAAGAAAAGGGAGAAGAAGAGGTGGTGGTCGTGATGGTGAGTGATGGTGGTGGTTGTCTGCGAGAAAGATAGAAGAATAAAAGGAGAGATGATGAGTTGTGAAGAAGAATGATAACATAAACAGATAGGCGAGTGAGTAGTTGTGACTGCTTAGTTTTAGGGTTAGGTTAGTTATATGGATTGAATGGAAGCCTAGGATTAAAAATAAATTAAAAATCAATGATCTAGATATTATCGGTTATTACGGTCCGGTTTGGTCGGTTTTGGAGCCAAAACCATGGACCGAGTTGAGGATCCTACGGTTACGTCATCTCAAACTGTCACTGGCCGTTGGATGCTCAATTCGGCTTGGTTCAACTCAAAATTGACCAGTTTCTGGTCATGTCTGTGGGGTTCTGTGCATACCTAATTACTATGACTCTCGCTATATTACCATAGCCTCTCACCCATTCATTCTCGAGTTCTATCTAAAACAACAATAGTTCTGGGGAGATGTGTTAGAGCACTGATCGGTCGAACTCGCAAGCGTTGCTATCTCAAACTTGTATTTCAAGTTTAGTTGATCAAAACTATATACTTGATTTCTAGTCTACTTATAGCTATGTCTCGGATTAGGATAAAAGTGTCTAGTTGAGCATTATACTTCACAGCGTTCACCAATTGAAGAAGAAGATCTACTGAAGAGCTTGGAGTAACTTCATCAACAAAAGGTATGTGGAGACTAAAACTTATTTATCACTCAGAAGTCTATTTTATTCTATCTTCTAAAGAGACTAAGTCGTATAGCTATATAGACTTTTACATTATACACATTTGAAATTTCGAGCCGAGTTTATCTTATTTATATATTTCTCGAAATACATTGGAAGCTTTTTAGCTTTAGCTAAACTTCATCATGTACTTGACGAGTTTAGTTATAGACAATTTACTTGTTAGAAACTAAATATTAAGTAAAGATGATCATGTGAAAATTACCTTGAACATCTTACATGATTTGTGTGAGACAATCATTTGGTGTTAACTTGGGAAGTTTCGTATTGATCGATTAATCACTTGAAAATTACTTGAAGCTAGTGGTATGTGTAAGATTAAAATTGTTGTCTTATAAGGATGTTTCAAAGATTAAATGAAAGTTTTAGAATTACTACCAATGTCTGGATATAACACAGTATGCGTATTTGTATGCGAACAGTGAATACTAGTTCAGGTCCGAAACTCTTGTTTGCGAGCTGTGTTTGCGAACGGGTTTAACTGTCAAAGATCTGGAACTGTGGTTTGCGAACATAGGTCCGGAACTATGGTTCGCGTACTCAGTTTGAGAACACAGTGGTCAGGTTCTGAAATCGGTAAGTATGACAATTCGTACTTATGAACTCAGCTTCGTTTGTGAACTCAGTTTGCGAACTTCAATGAAATAAGGTATGCGAACTTGTTTTGCAAAACCGTGGTATTATGTTCATGAATTGGTTCTTGTATAATTACTTTGTAGAACTACAAACCAAACCGAATATGTTTCAAATTGTTCATGGATATTTCTATGGGATAGTGAACATTTGAACAACTCTCTTAAAGCATATTTAGATTCATTTGATTATCTATCCTGATTGATTTGTGTGGATCAAGCTAATACCATGTAACAGTGGAGATTGATTTGTGTGTATATTTCACGTTTAGGTACAGTTCACCCATATCTAAATATAAGTATATTTCATTTGTGTGTATCAAGCTAATACCATCTAACGGTGGAGATTGATTGGTTATTTTCTAAGCAGACTTAGCTTGAATCTTAAATCAGGAGTTCATCTGGCTATGAATATCAATTGCTTTGTTACTAAGCTATCTTAGCTTTGATTGTAAGCAACCCTGATTTGAAAGACTATATAAGGGAGAACTCTAGCATATGGGAAACCCAATCCCGACACTCTCGTGTGTCCTGGTTGCAAACTAGAACCGATTCTTCATTAACCTAGGTTTTCCAAAACCATTATTAGATTAACGACTTGAAGACTTTATTTGGGATTCGTGAAGCCAGATCCAACTATTTTCTCTGTAGTTGCGTATTTTGATCTTATTTTTTCTATCGTGTTGATTTTAATCTTTTCGAAGATTTTCTCGAGATTTATCTCCGATAGGTAAGATATAAAAAGAAATCACAACAGTTCTTCGTCTCATACTTTTGTGATTCCGAAATAACTTCTTCTGTTAATCAATTAGGTTATTGTGAAGTGACTAATATTTTTAGGCTACTCTTCGAAGTATAAGACCGGATTATTAGTTGAGTTTCTTGTACACCTTGATCTTTTCCTTAAGACGGAAACAACAACCAGAATAGATTTATCTGTGGGAGACAAATTTGTTTATATATAAGTCTTCGACTTTGGGTCGTAGAAAATCTTAGTTGGGTGAGATCAGCTAAGGGAATAAAGTGCGCAGAGCTATGTTGCACAGACACGGACACGGGATACGGTTACGACACGACACGGTTATGGGGACACGTCAAATCTCAAAAAAGTTGGTTACGGGGACACGTTATATGTATTACATACATCACTAAAATGAGATTCTACAACAATCTACTCAAGATAATAATTATTCTTATTTTTCAAAATACTTGATTACTAACAAAATAAAATTAATAATAATGAAATTATGATCAAGTTTTTCATAAACAATGTTTGGATTTGACTAAAAGATGACTAAATTAGTTTTGCATTTAATTTATTTTGATTTTTCATACCAAAAATAATCATTTATGGCGTGTCCGAAAGTATCCAAATAGTGTCCGTAAAGTGTCCAATGTCGATTTTTACGCGACACATGATGTGGCGTGTCCATCGTGTGTCGTGAAGTGTCGTAACCGTGTCGTGTCCGAAAGTGTGTCCGACACGGTTACGGCATCTTTCTAGGCGTGTCCGTGCAACATAGGCGCAGAGTCATGTTGGGATTCAAGAGACGTAAGGAACGCGACTGTACCTTAATCGGTGTGACACTTTGTTAGGGCTCAACTACATTCCAGTCCGAAGTTAATTTGTAGTATGCTAGATTCTGTAGCGGCTTAATACAACATGGTGTTCAAATCTGGACTAGGTCCCGGGGTTTTTCTGCATTTGCGGTTTCGTTGTTAACAAATTTCTGGTGTTTGTGTTATTTCTTTTCAGCATTATATTTGTTTATATAATTGAAATATTGCAGGTTGTGCGTAGTTCAATCACAGTTGATAAATCCGACCTTGTTTGTTGGATAGGATTTGATTGACACTCTGACATTAGTCTTTGGTACCAAGACCGGAATGTAGTATGCATACCCGTATGCGTACAAACGAGGTCAGGTAAAGTCCAGGAGCTAGAGTATGCATACCAGTACGTGTACTGGCGAAGTCAGTTGAAGTCCGGGTATTATAGTATACGTACCAGTACGCGTACTGGATTCAACTGAAACTTGGAAGGGTACGATAGTATGCGTACATGTTTGCATACTGGCGAGCACAGTCCAAGTCTGGCTACATAAGTATGCGTACACGTTTGCATACTTAAGTGGGTTATGTTCCAAAATCGGTTTGTTCATGAACTAATACATTTATATATTAAGGAATGCAATTTTTTGCAAACCGTAGTTATAATGTTCATGAATTGATTCGAGTGAATCAAAATCGATTTTGCTTCAGTTTTGTCTTGTATACTTCTATGAGAATATAAACAATTGAACAACTCTAGAACTAGTTTCATTTGAGTTATTTGAACTAGTTATGGTTAAGATGAATAAGGTTGATATGAAAGTGTTCGTATGGATAACTTCGGTTAACTATTGTTGAGCAAACAAAGGTGTATGGTAGGCTATTAAATAGTACCTACAATGACTGCAAGTGCACAACGTCCTATTGTAGACAAGGCAAATACAGTTCGATCCTCAGAGACAAGGTGGGTGTAAGTTGAAGCTATGGTCTTTCTATACCGATTCAAACTAAGAGTAACAACAAGGGGGGTTTTTGCGTCGATACGACAAAGATGTTGGTTGAATTTACAACTGTAAAATAATGAGGACTCTAAACAAGCAGATGACAGGGGTGCTAGGGCAGTCGAATCCACCTCTTAACCCACACCAAGTCAATTCAATCTCAACAATGTTCTTGTCCCTTATAATGGACACCGGTGGTCTTCCCCTATCCAGGGCCGTTTCAGGAGGATGGTTTAGTGTCACTAAGATGATTCCTAACCCTAGTATTAGTTGCCCTCTCATAAAACAACTAACCGCAGATCAATCACTTAGATAGTTAAACAATCCTGTTATGGATATTCTAACCGCAACTAAGGTGTCCCTCTGAAGTACTAACTGTCCGATTAAGGCACAACTAGTCAAAGGATCGAACAATAGTCTGTTAAACACGAGTTGCAGCACAATCAACAAAGTGGTATTCTAACTACAATGGATACATGGCATACACTGTGAGAGAAAAATATTGAAGTGCTCAGATTATATTTATCCAAAACAATACATCACAACAAGAACAATATCAAAACTTGAATTAAACTGAGTAATGGATTAATGGTTTCATCTAAACCCTAACTATGAAATTAGAACATCATGGAGATAATAAAATCAACATAAATTACTGCTTGGTGCACCGGCTAATCCGGGCATGAGTTTTACATACAATTCTCATCCCTATTTATACATTATTTCACTCAATTCCTCTTTAATTTGATAATTGGAGAATGGCCACTCACCCAAAACGCATTTTCTGACGAACCCCTTCTGCAATTCAGACCTGGAACTCTTGATTTGATGTTTGCTTTAGCTATTAAAGATAACCCTAACTCTATCTCTCTCAACCCTAGCTTCTAGGGTTATTGGTTTTGATAAGAGAGAAGATAAGATGGAGACATAAAGAGATTAAAAGGTTGATTGATGGCTATTGAGAAGGTGGCTGATAGGGTGGCTGAGCTCAGAGGTTGTCGGGGATGGAGTTGATTGATGGAGGTGAACTGGGAGTTTTGCAGAGCTTGGAGAGAAGAAACAAAGTGAAGGTGTGTTTGGCTTCTTCGATTAGGAGAGGAATAGCAGGTGCTCGGGTATTGGGCGATAGCAAAGAAATGTCGATGTACCGCATGGATATGACGTTGGATGTTCAACAACTAGATTGAAACCGACTGGCTCAGATGGAACCGGGTTTGGATATTAGATCTTGGGTTTTATCTCTTTCAAGATCTTCTTTCTGGGCCCAAATCTTCTTCAAAACTAATATCTCAAGCCCACACCTAGTTTTGAGTCTTGCAAACAACATTCTTCACTTGCGGATGAGGTGCAAACAATATTCTCCAACGCCTTCTAGCAGAGTCTTTGTTGTCTTTTTATCTCGTTGTCACAACTTCTTCGCTCTTTTGGCTTCGCAATTCATCCAAGCTTTATTTAGTACCTAAAAACACAAAATTAATTAGTACAAGTATTTATTCTTGAAAACAATGAAAATATAGAATTTGGGATAATATATGATTTTAAAGCGCAAAAGATGAGTTAATTGCCAATAAAAAGGTGTAGAAATATACACTATTTGGCACTCATCAAATACCCCCAAACTTGAATTTTACTTGTCCTCAAGTGAAACAGAAATTAAGAAATCCTAACTATACCACTGTCGCTAGTCTCTCGAATGCATTTAGCGTATGCACTGAGCCTTTAAACCCCTAGGCGTCCCTAGTGGACGAGTTATAGTCTCGTGAGGGTTTACCGAGGTATACCCACAAAACCTTCTCCAACTTCAGAGCGTAATGGAGTCCCAAGCATCTAAGGAGCTATGAGGACATAGAGTTTCTGCATGCTAGTAATAAGAAGTTAGAACTACCAAAGAACGCATTCTCATCCTTAAGAGTTGAGCGAGAAATAACCACACCATATGAAAGAATTCGGGTTCGAGAGTGATCACAAACCTCGACTTCTGCCTCACTAATAGGGTTTTATGATAATTGCACTCAAAAAGACCGCTTTTTTAGTCTCTCATGTGTGCAGACATGAATAAAGAGAGAAATCCTGCACACGTTGAATGGTGGGAAGGTGAACCTTCCGAAATATTTTTCTGGAGACTCCACAAAATTGTGGAAAAAAAAAAATATTTTTATGGTGATCTCTAAGAAAGGAAATCAATCATTATATGAGGATGGGAGTACTCACTTACCTTCACATCTGATCGGCAATCAACACCACTCTCACAGCATCCATAGAAACGTCTTCAATCTTTGGTCTTCGGCCTCCAACTGTTGATGATGAACTTCTTGAACTTCTTAGAACCTTGAAAATTTCTAATTATTTTCTTCAATTTCCTTGTTGCTTGGAATTTCTTTTAAAAGTCTTCTTCTTTAACATGGTGTTATTAGACAAAACTACAAAAATAAACTACGATAATTGATTTTTTTTTATTAAAACAAGATGACAAACTGAAAATAACAAAATAAATAATAAAATTACTAAACCAATGGAGGAAGGACTTCACCACTTAATTCTACACAACTTGTATTGTCTTGGTTTCATAAACTTCACTAATTCTCATCTTTTTCTGTTTTCTTTGCTTTTTGTAAGATAAGTCTTCACTTGTGTATAAAATTCTTCTCTTTGTATTGTATCGTCACTTTGAATAAGAATTTTACTTTTCCTTGAATTATTGCATGTAAACCTCCGACTATTTCAACTTTCTTCATAGAATCTGACGTTGCTCTGCTTGTTGATGATGATGTGTTTCTATGGATATGTTGATGTTTTCGAGAGAGAGAGAATGGTGGTAACTGCAAATCAAACTACAAGAAGGAGTTTTCATCTTTATACGTCATCCTCATGATTGACAGAATTAGCACTCAAGAGATCAAAAATAGTGCTGAAAGTGGTGCGAAGTTGGGTAGCTCACCATTCCTACCCGGAATTTACGTACGGTGACACACACTCTAAAAGGACTTTTTAGATAGTCACAAAAAAATGAAGGTCGGTGCCTCGCTTGATGTAAAAATAGGTAGTCTCCACTAAGGGTGATCACAACTCTAATACCAAATATATTTGCAGCACCTAATTTGCCCACCGGCATGGTTAAATCCAACTTTAACGCTCTAACAACTAAGAAACTCGATTGTGTTCTCCAGTACTTCCAAGTGCAGTTATTTCGGTCAGACTCTCTATGTAAACATAGATAGAAGCATGCTAGTGACTCTAACATCTCTACAAGTTGGAGGTTTTATGCAAGTATTTACAAAGATTTGATTTGATTTTATTTTTTTTGTTAAAACGTGCAAAAGACTAAAAACTCTATATGCAAAATACTCCCTCAAACCTAAATCTAACATTGTCCTCAATGTTTCAACAAATAAGAAGAATTACAGCAACACACCATGAGAACCATGTTGATTAGAGAAAAGGGAAGAGATTACCGGTATGTCGGTGAAAGCAAGATTAGAGCTTCATTATTCATGGCTAGAATCCAACATTGTCAGCTGAGATCATATTGGATTAGCACAATATATATATAAGATAAAAGAAGACTCAACTGACTCAAAATAGAAAATATAACATTACCTACTGGATTATATACAGGGAGAATTTACCATACATTAGCAATCTAAAGAGTTGAGGATCAACCCAAAAGACAAAATGCAGAAAATTTAGTAGCCTTGCGCAATTATAATAGGACAGAGATTCAAGTAGGGCTGCTAAATTGAAGGAGTTACCCCCAAACCTGGATTTTTCAACAAATTCGCTTTTGAGCACAAAATATAACAATTTCATTGGTGTATCGTGCACAAGGTTTAATTCAAAATGAGTTTTGTTAGGAACATGTAGATATACACATTCCAACTGTGTCTCCTCAAAGGTATCATATTTAGATGCAAAATAGTCCAGGAGGACTTGGGAGGCACACGGTTCCATTCCTAGATTAGGCACTCTTAGAAAAGTTGGTTTTACAATTTTGTTACAAACAAAATCTAGGTTGGGTGGAAGATTACCAGTTTGTGACATGGGCAGGGAAGTAGGTACATCTAAGTTGTTTTTATGTATATAATCATTAGTACCATTACACACTCTCTTAAAGCCAGAAACAGGTACATCATGTTCATTTTCATAGAACAAATCATCAAGCCCCAGTTCATAATCATTATCATCCAAAACCTTCGTGTCATGCATAAGAGAATCATAGGGAGCAACATACTGTGTTCTAGGAAGGGAATCAGATGCATTTAAGTTACATTCATTTTTAGGCTCAAAAATATCACTATGCATTCTAGTTTTTCCCAATTCAGAAACAAATAGTGCTCTATCATGCTCACAGTCATTGAACAAATCAGCAAACCCCAATTCAGTATCATCATCATCAAAAGATCTATTGTCATGCATCGACAAATCAGAAGAAACATCATGTTGGGACCCAGGTTGGGAATTAGACACACCAATTATATTTTCATACAGAAGAGTATTAGTGTCAACAGAAGATTCATCCTCCCTAAGTCAAATACGAGTTGTGCATCATGCTCACTTTCACAGAACAATTGCACAAGACCCAAATCAGCATCAACATCACATGTATATGCAAATGGAATACTAGAAGAAACATCATTCTTGAAGGTCGAGGCAGAGAAGCCTAATGTCTCGGAACCCAAAGGTTCCACAATGTTTTCATCATAAATATGTTCTTCTAACATAACATCATCATCATCATCAAAAGTACATGAAAATCTTACCTGGTCCAAACATTAGTGTTTTCTACCTGTACGCCTACTTCCAAAATAGCTGAATATGCATTAAAATTTTCAACAGTAGGATAACAAACACTATTTTCATAATTGAGTTCCTTTGGAGAAATAAAAATTTCATGTTGATATTCCTCCCTTCCTTCATTTTGTAAATGAATTAAATTCATATTTAGAAATGTATTAAGTTGCTCAATGGAAGGAGGGTGTTCAACAGAGGGTATCCTCATTTCAGATGCATATTCAATACATGATTGTGCATGAGGTTTACTAACAAATGGACATTCAGAAGTTTGTCCATATGGATTACCTTGGTGATGGTTATCAGTCAATGCAAAATTTGGGTCATCTATGTATTCTAGGTCACAAGTCTGCAAATAGGGGTTGTTTTCATACATTTGATATAAAGAATTAACATGGTCTTCCCTATATTGCCTAAAAGCATGTATTTCAGGGCAGTGCTCAGTTAAATGACTTGTGCAGCCACATACGACGCAAATGGAAAGTTGAACTTGCCTAGATGAATGAGACGTGATAGATTTATCATATATTTGCATTTCTAAAACTGTGATTTGAGCTTCTAACTTATCCAAAAATGATGAGTGTGTGAGCTGGGCATTATAAAAATGTTCAGTTTCTCCCCGTGGCGAATGATACATGTGCGAATAATCATTAGGACCCAAGTATTGAGGCTCATGACTATGAAAATGTCCATAACAATCCCTATAACTATTGACATCATGGTCTGTGGGAGGCTCATAACGTGAAGCATGCTCTAAGCAAGCTCTCTGATTGATTTCTGCGATGATTTCTCATCCTCAGTTGCAGACCAAAATCCAGACATCTTTAGAGTGACAATCAGATTCAGGGCCGAGATGATGCTTTGAAGGAATGGCAACAAAATCAAAGATGCACATAAATAGACACAATATCATGCAGATATCGAGAGACTCACAGTGAAACAGTGCTCAGGTTGGCCAAAATGTTATACTGACCAAGCAAGATTTAGTGCATAATTCTGGGAAGAATGATATAATTAAATGGGTATCTAGATTATGCACAGCAAACAGACTTTACATGCGCAAAAATATAATGTCCTGCAGAGATTGTTGGGTTGTGATAACAATTTCAGCAAGCAATGACTTTACTCAACTACCACATGGTCCTGGACTAAAATACCATATGTTGCATGGTTGTATAAGGCTATGTGAAGTACTCGTTCAGCAAGTATTCATGGCAATTAATCAAGGCATAGCATCAATCAACCAGTTTTGGCTATCAGACAACTAAGCAATGTGCAACTCAGGAAAACAGGGAATTATGCGCACAGATGTCTAAACTATGCAAGCATATATACAATTATCAACAGTCCCTATATTGAGAGATACATACATAAAGAGATGACAATTTCAGCAGGTAAAAATGTCGCTCATATATCACGGGATAATGCTCAAAAAGATACTTTACGTTGCAGGGATTGGACAATGTTCTGTCATGCAACTATGTTAGCAGGCAAAGATGGGGTATCATTCAAGACATATCATGAAAGGTTCACAGATTCAATGGAGTTACGGGTTTAACAACTGATAATGGGAATTATCAGAGAGAAAAAATTTGAGATTCGAGGATGATACCGCCGGTATAGACCGGGTTTAGGTACTTCCAAAAATTGTCCAGCTCCTTGCCCTTCCTTTCCTTGGATAGTACAA